>CM035416.1:159081206-159336206 GCA_020310875.1 Ceratopteris richardii | reverse complement strand
CCCTCCCCCTCCGCATGCCCCCACGAACCCCCTCCTTCCCTCTCCTCCGCCCTCCCCCTCCGCATGCCCCCACAAGCCACCTCCTCCCCTCTCCTCCACCCTCCCCCTCCACATGCCCCCACGAACCCCCACGAACCCCCTCCTCCCCTCTCCTCCGCCCTCCCCCTCCACATGCCCCCACGAACCCCCTCCTCCTCTCCTCACCTCCACCCTCCCCCTCCACAAGCCCCCTCAAGCCACCTCCTCTCTTCACCTCCGCCCTCCCCCTCCACATGCCCCCACGAACCCCCACGAACCCCCCCCCTCCTCCCCTCTCCTCCGCCCTCCCCCACCTTCCCCCACATACACCCGCCAATCCCGCTTACAACCGCCCCCTCACCATCACACACACACATACTCATTCACATACACACCCACACCCACACACATACGGCCCGGTATCACCGAGAAAGAAAGAGAAGAGTGTTTCTGTTCCTCTGAGAATGGACCCAGAATTCTTCAAGTAGGCTATGAAGATGCGGAAGATCATGAGATAATGGAAGCATATGAACGGCTTGGCTCTTTGCTAGTAAATGAAGACATTGTTTGTGAAAACTGAGGGCCACACTCGACAGCTTCATACAGAGGCTCTTCTTGATCTTCAGAAGGGAGTCTATATCACACCTAGATATGACCTTCTGTTCAAAAAAAAAAAAATAAAAAATTCAAGGCATGACCTAGAGGCTATTCATGGGCCTTTCCATGAGGACAAGCAGTTGGACCAATCGGCTTCAATTGAATCTCCCGGAAAATGAGAATCTCGGATGGCAGGTGAAAAGGTAAAAGGTAATTATTAAAAGTGGAGTTGCCCCCAACCATTCACGGTGACTACCTATTTTTGTGGATCCAATTCAAATCAAGGGAATATTTGACCTACCCCCAATTTTGGGCAATCCACCGGCGCGTGATCAGTGGACGTGAAGCAAGGCCCTCTTGGCCTATTGGGGCCTATAAAAACAATGGATTTGTGCTCATTGGGGGTACATTTTTGGAGTTACATTGACGCACGTATACATGCAGAAGTTCTCTCTTGCACTTGGTGGTTTCAAGCCTATTGTAGGAGCTACTCTGTAGTGTGGATACAGAGGGTAGGCTTCTCAGTGGAGGGCTATGAGCACTATAGTGTAAGAGAGTGCCTTGGATTTTCTTTCTTTTTTGTGAGTCAGTATTGGGGTTAAGCTCTATTCTCTTGAGCAATTCCTTCACCATTTGTATTGATCTGTGTTTATCTGCATAGAGTGCCACGAAGCTCTGAGCATTAGTTTTTGAGCATTTCCTTAACAAATTTTGTAATCATCTGAATCGAATCAAGAAGTGTATGGACTTCCTTGGTCAATTGTTGTTCATATTTTCTGAAGTATGTACCACTCTATGCAATCCTTGTTATCTACCCGCTCATAGAAATGTTAAAGGGTATACTTCCCTAAAGAGAACCCCTCTTGAGTAGGCGACGTACTGGATGTTTTAATCTTTACTCTCTACTTTTGTTAAAAGTGGATACCCCAGTACCTCCTCTACACCTATGCAATGTTTTTAAATGTCGCATATGAGACACTTTGTAAGACAAAAGTTATGCAATATAACACAGGAGCAATAGCAGAGAAGATAACAGATATAGGAGAATCTCAACAATTTTCTACTAGCAGCAAGTACAAAGATGATGGCGTTGTCCACCCGTGCGCTCTCAAGGTAGAGCTTAAATGGTGATCTAGACAACTCTAGATAGGGAGATACAAGGTAGAGGTATGCTGGCTCAACTCAATGTCTTAGGTAGTGCAGAAGTCATGTATATATAGGATCATGGGTGGCCTGCCATGGACGGCTATACATGGGCGGTAGAGCGTGGGCGGCCACCGCCCGCGTAATTGCCATACACGGCTTAGACTGGTTGAACCGACCTAACAAATATAAATGATTTCTGACTCCGACAGGGAATATTCCATGGAATATTCCCTTTACCGTCGCGCCGGGGGCGCTGCCCCCGGACCCCCACCAGGGGGCCCGCTGGCCCCCTGGGACCCCCCAGCCAGGGGGCCCGCTGGCCCCCTTGGACCCCCCAGCCGGGGCTGCTCACCGCTGCCCCGGACCCCACAATTGGGGACCCTGGTAACTCCCTTTCCTTATAATATCTTACATGGTCCAATATGACCTTCATCCAACATTCAAGTTGGGATTCCCATCAATTGGGTAATGCACGCTTGGCTTCTCCTCATAAAGGGGGCCTTACAAAATGTGCATACAATCATGAGGGGTAGACATTGATCATACTCTAACACACTTTTTATAACCACATATGCAACACTATCTAGTTTCACATATGTGATGCTCTTAATGCATCACATATGAAACTCGCACATTAGAAATGCGTCAATTAACTTCATTAAGAGCCTCAAAAATGACATGGATCGGAGCATTGTTAAAACGTAAGAATGCACTCATAATTTAGTGCAACAAAATGTATAATCACAGAATGATGAAAGTGTGTTGCATTAATCATCGCTACACCCTGTATTCCTTGTAGTGTTCCTTAGTTGAAAGCCTTATAATGTCTCAAATGTGCAAGCTGCATGATAGCAGTTAAATCTTGTATATCTATCTTGTTTTTGCATAATTTAATGTGGAAAAGAGTATGGAATCTATGGTTCTTAGAGATCACAAAAATGGAAGCCAATAGGGTTTGGAATACATCTCTAGAGCTTTAAGTGAGCTCCTTCGGGCTCATTGAAAATCATATCACGGGCTACCATTTGAAGGGGACTATCACACTCGTGTAACCTGGTTTTCTTTTGAAGTTAAATTTTTTGTGGTGCATGAAATGGAGGGGGAAGTTGGAACTAATCCCGTATGCAATCATGTCCGAATTGGACAGAGGAGGTATCATCAAAATGCTCCCACAAGGGCGTCTCTCCTTCTGCAGGTGTATGAAGTTACCATGTTAGTTGTGACAGCCTTTAACACTACCGTGTAACTATTGTACTTTCATATGAGGATTAACTTTCATATGAGGATTAACTTGGTAACCGATATTTGTTTATACTATATCCTAATGAAGTACATGTTATATATGACGCTAACGTATCTATCTGCTCTTGAAGAGCTGAGCAAATATCTTCTTGCATTGTCATATATTTTTCTTTGTTATACCACCATTCTTCCCTTTTGGTAGGAGTACATAGCCATGTACTACGAAACTTTGATTAGTTATGGAAATGGCTACAGGATGAGATTAAGGGCTAATCCAGACGGTAACAGAATTTGTAGTGCTCCACCTTGGTGTAAACGTTGCCTACATGGCAATGAAGATTTGGGACACATTTTCTTTTCAAGCCTCAAGTCAATGTGAGTCTGGTGTGCCCTTGGAATAATCCTATTGCTATAGAGACAAATCAACTGGAAGCGAGCAGTTATGGGTGAAGCGATCAGTCGTTCTATAGCATTGTGGAATGCTATAAGCGGCAAGGCCCTCTGGAAGACATGGAAATAGAGGTGTGTTGCCAACTTTGACAAGCCTCTTAGTGAATTGTTGATCAAAAAATTTATTTTCCATTTATGCAAAAGAATTTCCACGTGTAAGAAATCCCCACCACTTAGACATCATAGAGTGTTATTCCTTGAGAGCAACAAGATTAAATTCAAGTAGGCCCCTCATGAGGGGGATGAAAGGGCTAGTAACCTTCTTTGTATATGCTATCTAATTCTATAACGTTTTATTTTAGTTACCCTTTCTATGTGGAATTCGAGAAGGCCCATAGGTAGTAGGCCCATTCACTTATAAAGTTGTTCTTTCTATTATTAAAAGCTTGGGAGAGTAGGTTGTAGCTGAAATTCCTTATAAAAAAAAGGAAGGCGTTCAGTTTTAGAGTGATCATATCCTATGCATGGGCATAATCTAAAGATCTCAAAGTGTATGTATATTAAATCGCGTGCATAGTGCCAGTTGTCTATTACATGCATTCCATAGCTTCATGCGCCAAACTAATGTTTTTTTTTATTATCCATGAATTTTATATCAATTAGATCCAATGATTCGAAGAGCTTTTATTTGGAGGAGTTCAAACATGCTATTCCTAGTTCCTTTATTAAGCATATTCCAAGCTAGGGAGACTAGGCATGGGTCGAACTTCCTCTTTCCTTTTTCTTAAATTGTTTTC
This sequence comes from Ceratopteris richardii, assembly GCA_020310875.1. Taxonomy (NCBI): domain Eukaryota; kingdom Viridiplantae; phylum Streptophyta; class Polypodiopsida; order Polypodiales; family Pteridaceae; genus Ceratopteris; species Ceratopteris richardii. The sequence continues at coordinate 159,332,016 of CM035416.1, read as the reverse complement.
TTTCATGGAATTCAAGGTTGTCTAAGTGCAGTTCATGTAAGCAAATGTATATAGCTGGAGTTCTTAAACATGTCATTCCGAGTACCTTTCTCGACCAACTCGCATTCCATCAGATTTAATACTAAATATCATGCCCTGATTGCAACGGAGATGTAAGCTAGCGTTTAATATACAGCTAAAGGAGATGTACTCGTCCTGATTTTGACACTTTCTGAGCACCACAGCTGGCTTGACGACATTATCGACAAAGTCGCGTGCATCTTTCACTGATACAATCAATAAACAAAATGATTCAGCCCCTGAACTTGAGCTCAATTCGGACCCCAACTCTTGATACGGATTGTTTTGTCTAATTCTGTTGATCATGAAACGCTGGATGTTGTTATTCAACGTCACTCCATGAAAGACGACGCCAGTTTGCATGACTAATGGACAACTCGGCAACTTGTCGCGACGCCACGATTTCAGCCTCTGATTATCAGACTCTCAGAAGCCGACTCTGGAAAAGACATGGTCGATTTTTCTTTTCCAGGACAAATAGCGTTGAGTATATGGACCCATTGCGCAAAGGTGGTGAGTATCGAGCACTCCTGACGACGAACGGCTGGCGAATTATGTCATGCTTGTGGCATCTCGCATCATATTGATACAATCATACACAAATACTGTAGATGATGCGCGATCTGTCTAGCTTTCTACCAACAGACGCATGCATACTGGCTTTACTTCATGATCACCTGCTTCAGTAAGTAAAGAACCCAAAAATATTATTATGCTTGACAAGCTCAATCGACGCCGCTTTGCCTCTTATTTGATATGCTAGTGTCCATCTCTCTCTGGTCTCGTCGGTCCTCGTCCTGCGAACACTTGCGCATACAATTGACAAGTGAGATTGAAGCAAGGTATGGCCGCCTGCCTCGAAGATCTCCATATCGATCAGCGATGCCGTGTCTGTTGTACACAAGAAAGCCTAGAATATATTGATCCTCGTGATGCAACACTAGCAGAAGCTATACAGTTTTGGAGATGCATACGAGGAAGTTTTGAGATATTAACATCAAAATCAACTATCTTTTAACATGAATATCAATTCTGGAATATTTTTGAGACCGGCTATTTAAGATTGCAGAAAAGCCGAGCGTATACTTCTGGAGATGAATGCAAAGAAGTTTAAAGGTCATTACATGAAAGTCTCGCAGCTTAGGTTATCTTCTTCACTATCAGATACGCTTTTCCAGAGAAAGACCTTCATTCATTATTTGAGTGACTTCACAATCAAAAAGACCTTCTCCAAAGACATATACACCTAGCTCTTCAATAAAATATTATTTAAGATTTCCTTTCTATCATTTTTCTTTTCTAGTTCTGAGATCAATATATCCTTAGGCGCTTTAGTTTTATTTTTCTTTTCATTTTCTAGAATACTTGGCAAGCAAAACTCAAGCACAGTGGAGCAAAACGTTACTGATAAAATACTTAGTTCCACCAATTTCACGTGGAAAAAGAATATTCAAATCAGCTTGAACAAGATAAAATGGTATCCCGTTCGGCTTTGTTTTATCCTTTGAATCCATTTTCACATCCATTTTTCCATACATCAATCAATAAAACTTTTCTATAGACATACTCTGGAATGAATGAAAAACAAATATAATCACAAATAATTTCTAAAAGAAGAAGTTATAAGCTAATTACAAAATAACTCTCTTCTTGTAGATATTCTCAAGGAAATACTCTTTTTACGCATGAATTGTCATGGAAACAAAAGGTTTTTATATCAGACATGGTTGAAACTTGTTGTGACAATATCACCATCAACACGTAGAAAATGTGAGTCGTTATAAACAACTATAAGATTTCTTTTGGTCAAACAAAGAAATTTCAACAAGTCGTTGTCTGCAACCTGGCAATTAATATTAGAACTTCTGGTTTTATCTGTTATCTGCAAAACAAGTATATAAGATTCTTTATATATATTTAACGAGAGAACCACTCTTTTCCAAATCAATATCGAGGGAGTCCAAAGGTGGCTTTGAACAAAACAACTATTGTATGAAGCAAACGTTTTTAGCTCTTTTTGTTTAGCAGGAATGCTCTACCTAAGAAGAGAGATGGCAAGAGGTTTAAACCCAAAAGGCTAAGAGATGCACCATCCACCTTATCTAATGAAAACAGACCCAAACTGCTAACCAGTAGTGAGGGAAAGGGCCCCACCATGCCCCAAAACCCAAAAGAAAGACTACAATCCACCCACAACAAGTTGCTTCGGCTAGCTTTAGCTAGCTCTTACTCCATCCTGATTTTGCAACAGTTCGAGAGAATGGATCTTTTGTGACAAATTGGGAGGATGGTAGGCATCCGATCAAAAGGTGAGGGAAGAGGGGGAAGGGAGAGGAAGATGCTATTGGTGAGTTCGTTGGAAGAAACCATGAAGAAAATTGGGATTCCAAACAAGTTGAAGGAGGCAGATAGAGACCCAAAAACAAGCAGAGATGAGCCAACAAGAGAGGTAGAGAGGAACGGTGGGTGAGCTCCTATGCGAGTATGAATGCCTAAAACAACCCGAAGCAACAACCCAGACATGATTCAATGCGAAACTAGAGAACTCTAATTCTTAAGAGCTTCTTTTTCAATTAGCAACTTTTTTTTTTTGAAGAAATAGGAAGTTTAAAATTAAAGATGAAATGTATGGATGTACAAAGGGAAGGACCCCCACAAAGCAGAGATAAAAAGGAACAAATCCTCAAGGGACCAGAAGAGGCTATGCAGCCAGCAGATGCATACACAAAATCAAGATAACAGTTAAGTACAATACATGACCATGTGAAATCTAGTGTCAGAGTAAAGTTGAAGGAGGGACTCCCTCCATTTACAAGGGGTAGTAGTAGCCAACTATGTGGATAAGGTGAACTCTTCACTGGGGATATCCTTGATATCAGATATAATTTTATGTCCCAGGTCCCTGAAACCTCTTAGAAAAGTCTACATTAATGATCCTTTGCTTTTGTTGATGACTTTAAGATTCCAAGATCTCCAAATATGCCAGATAATGTGACCATGCCATATGTTCCACAGAGCATAGTCGAATTTCTTGCAAGAGCCAAGGATAGTCTCTCTATAGCTGAGGGTGATATTCATTTTCTGGTAGACAAGGGAGAAGACTCTCCAGAATTGCTGGGCATGAATAGAGCTGAAAAATAAGTGAGGTATATCCTCCGCATTGGCACAATACATACTTCATCTTTGATTCCAAACTTCATGGCTTTGGCACCACACCAAATAACATTGTGAATAATGAACCACATCAAAAAGGAATGTTTGATGTTATAAGGTATATGCCAAAGACTCTTGAATCTGTGAGTCCACTAAGTAGCAGGCCATTGTATCTTCCATATCTGGTTGAGCTTGGGAAGAATAGCAGTGATAGATCCTTTCTGCTTTTTGTATCTTTTCAGCATGTCACCGGTAACATCGTTAACATTAAGAGCACTTATTTGGTTACAAACAAAAAGTCTATCTATGATACTGGGAACATTTCTTCCTCCGAGTTGGCGCATAGCTATACGGTATCATGGGGCATCCACCAATTGAGGTTCTCTCTCTAGTCCCCTCGTTCGTAGTCTCATTTGCCTAATGCATTCCAATGCCTCTGCTTGAGCTTTTACTCTGATTTGTTCCTCCTCTTCCTTTTGCTTCTTGGCAAGAGTAGGTTGTTTAAGCATGTTTGGAGTTAAAGGCTCTTGATATAGCTTAACACGGCATCTTCTAAGATAATTAGGCAATACTTCTCCTTCAAGAGTTGCTAACTGAACTTCACCGCTAGTCAATATCCTATTGATGATCATAGGTCCATAACCTCATTTCTCTAACTTGCGAGCATGTTGTTTCAAGGTGTAAACTAGCACCAAATCTCCTACTCCTAATCCCTTGTCTTTAATATGCGCATCAAAGTAAGCTTTTTGTCTCTTGTTAGCAGCATAAATTCCTCCTAATGCTTGCAGTCTTGTCTCTCCCAAATGCTCTAAGTCACGTATTCTTGAGGAAAGCTCATGACATGTCCATTCGTACTCTTGAGCGATCTTTAGTGTGGGTATGAGAAAATCTAAATGCGACACCACATTCTAACCAAACGCCATTTGGAATGGTGTAGCATTAAGCACTGTTTTATAGGCTACGTGATAGGCCCACAAGGCATGGTGTAATTGTTGATCCCAATCCGAACATTGGTTGTTCCCAATTTTGGTGAGAATAGTGCACAAAATCTTATTAGTACTCTCAGCCTGTCCATTAGCTTGTGGATGGTATGGGGCAGATTTCTTGTGTACAACCATAAAGTCTTGTAATAGATATTCAATAACCTCGTTTAAGAAATGGGTGCCCCTATCACTAAAAAGCTCGATAGCAAGTCCATATCTTGTGAAGACATTCTCGAACAAAAACTTAGCAGTGGTGTGTGCATCGTTTTTCTTGGTGGCCTTAGCTTCTACCCATTTCATAAGATAATCAGTGGCAACTATGATATACTTAGCATGGGGACATACAGTTCAAATAGGAGATAACACCAAGCATAAAGTGGAAAGCATTGGATCAATAAAGACAAAGAGTGGAAGCAAAATCTTAAGCAAGGTACTTTATGTTCCTACTATTCCTCAAAACGTGATAAGTGTAGGATAAATTGTGGAGAAGGGATATGAAGTCAGGTTCACAAATGATGATGTTTTTGTGCAAGATCCAAATCTAGGATATAAAAGCATCATTGCAGGTAAAAAGGAAGGAAGACTTTTTACTCTCAAGGTCCAAGGTAATGTGGGACATGCATTGTTTACTTATGGAAGTCAAAAGATGTCTGACTTAGATCTATGGCATAAAAGGCTAGGTCATTTTAATGAGAGAGCCATAAAGGAAATTTCAGAGAATGATGTAGTGCTTGGATTACCAAATGTTGGGTCAACACATGGTGTATTGTGAAGCTTGTCAATTAGGTAAAGCACACAAAAGGTCATACAATAAATCAGGATACAAGTACTCAAACATGGTTGAGTTGGTTCATACAGATGTATGGGGTCCTTCAAGGGACTATAGCATAAATGGATCTAGATAGTATGTATTGTTTGTTGATGATGCAACAAGGTGGATTACACTTTATGTAATCAAGGACAAATTAGAAGTGTTCAAATAATTTAAGCATTATCATGCTTATGCAGAAAGGATTATAGGACAAAAGCTCAAGAGGTTGAGATCAGATGGAGGGGGAGAGTATTTTTCTAAAGAGTTTGATGATTATTTGTGGAATGCAGGTATAAAAAGAGAAGTAGCTTGCAATTACTCCCCTCAACAAAATGGAGTTGTAGAAAGAAGAAATAGAACACTTGTAGAGTTTGCAAGATCAATGATGAAAGAGAAGAATTGTCCAAACTACTTATGGGCAAAAGCTATCAACACTACAACATACCTTGTGAATAGGTTACCCTGCAAAGCTTTGGATGGTAGAACACCTTATGAAGCATGGTGGGGTAAGAAACCTACTCTTGATCATTGTAAGGTATTTGGATGTTTAGCATATGCTTATGTTCCTTCTCAATTAAGACATAAGCTAGAACCCAAAGTAGAGAAGTATATGTTTAATGGGTATGATGATAGACACATGGGTTACAGATTGTGGAGTCCATCTACAAAGCAATTTCTTGTTACAAAAAATGCTACATTTGATGAGCAAAGCACATGGTATACAGGGTCAACAAATGAGTATGCAGATGTTGAAGAAATACAAAGGAAAGGGAAGACCAAAGTGAAAGTGTATGAAGAAGATATTGATGATGTTGATTGTAAAAGTAAATTGCAGGGCAATGTTGAAGATGGGCCAAGATTTGATCCAGAATCAAATGTGGCTGAGACTTCAAGAAGTGTAGAGATTAGAAGATCTTTGAGAGAAAGGAAAGAACCTATCAGGTATAGCTATGATACATCTTTCTTAAAAACAAAAGATTATTCTTATATTGTGAAGACAGAAGAAGATCCAACCACATATGAAGAAGCTAAAGGTAAACAGAATTGGGAGAAGGCAATGCAAGAAGAGTATGATGCTCTACTTGAGAATGAAACATGGAAATTGGTGCCAAGACCAAAGAACCAGAAGGTGATTGGATGTAAGTAGGTGTACAAAACAAAAAGGTTTGCAAATGGTGAGGTGTCTAGATACAAAGCTAGACTTGTGGTTAAAGGTTATGCCCAAACTTATGGGGTAGATTATGATGAAACCTTTAGTCCAATTGCTAAGATGTCTACAATTAGATCACTAATTGCTATTGCTGCTCGTAAAGGATGGAAGTTATCACAATTATGTGTGAAGAATGCATTTCTAAATGGATATATTGCAGATGAAGTGTACATGGAGCAACCAGAGGGTTTCATGGACTCAATTGGATCAGATTATGTGTGTACGCTCAAGAGAGCTTTGTATGGTTTGAAGCAGGCCCCAAGAGCATGGAATTATAGGCTTGTTAAGTTCTTGAATAAATGTGGATATCAAGCTTCAAAGGCAGGTAGTAGCTTGCTAGTGAAGGCAAGTGAAGATGGGTATATATACATGTGTATTTATGTTGATGATATTATTGTCATAGGAACACAGGCTCAAGGAATCAAGGAGCTTAAGAAACAAATAGAGAAGGAGTTTAAGATAAGTGATTTGGGAAACTTATCTTATTTTTTAGGAATGCATATTGTGTGTACTCAACATGGAGTATATGTTACAGAAGAGAGATACTTGAAGAACCTTGTAGTCAAGTTCAACATGGAAGATTGCAAGCCTTCAATCATACCATTGGAGGTAAATCATAAATTGAGCAGATATCTAGGTGAAGAATTTAATGACATGAAGAAATATTAGAGTTTGATAGGTAGTTTGACCTATGCTACCTTGACAAGACCAGACTTATCATATGCAGTGGATGTGTTATCACAATTTATGCACTCTCCAAAGAAAACTCATTGGGTTGCAACTCAAAGGGTACTCAGATATATCAAGGGAACTCTGAGTGAAGGTTTGTATTATGGTTTTACTTCTGACACAAGAATCAAAGTGTTTAGTGATGCAGATTGGGCAGGTGATTCGGATGATAGAAGGTCTACTCATGGGTATCTCTCTTATATTGGAGATAAGCCAGTTTCTTGGTGCTCAAAGAAGCAACATATAGTTGCTTTGTCATCCACAGAAGCTTAGTATAAAGGAATGGTAGAGGCTGCAAAAGAAGTGATATGGTTAAAGACCTTATTGAAGAGTTTTGGAACTGATGAGAGTACTCCAATTATTTTTGGAGACAACATGAGTTCATTATTTTTGGTAGCTAATCCTGTTTTTCATGCCAAGACTAAACACATAGAGATTCAGTATCATTTCTTGAGAGGAAAGGTACTTCATAAAGAAATTGAAGTGTTGTATACACCAACAAAAGAGCAAGTTGCAGATATGTTGACAAAAAGCTTAGATGGACCTAAGCTTTAGAAGTTAAAAGAGATGGCAGGAATAAAGAAGAAAGGAATAAATAAAATTAGTGATTGAGGGAGAGCTGTTGGAACAAAGCAATCCCAAATTGATGATTATAAAGAGCTTGAAGCAAGTCAAGGATCAGAATGAAGTCAAAGAAGTCATTGGAGATAGTGAAGACATCTCAGAAATATGGCTTGTACACATATGTACATTATTAGTTGATAATTCTTATAAAATGATATAGATGATCCTTAGGATGATAAGGAATATGTAATGGACACGGGATGAGTCTAGAATTACATGTATATAAGTCAATGATGTAAAGAAATAAGAGAGATAGTCATTAGAAGACAAGTGTCCATGAGATAGATGTGTAGAAAGTTATCTTTAGAAGTTAGCATCGAGTCTTTCTTTGATTTCTCTCAGCCTGATGTAAAGAATTACATGTATATAAGTCAATGATGTAAAGAAATAAGAGAGAGAGTCATTAGAAGACAAGTGTCCATGAGATAGATGTGTAGAAAGTTATCTTCAGAAGTTAGCATCGAGTCTTTCTTTGATTTCTAGAAGCTAATGAAGCTATGTTCAAAGTTTCATGGTCTAATTCCTTTCAGGCTGTGAGTATGATCAATAAGAACATGTATATGTAAAGTGTGTAGATAGAGCTCTCACAGTCGCACACTTTTTCGTGTCAACGTTTAGCTTGGATCTCAATGCACAATGTAAAGTTTTTTATGAGTCAGCATTAACAATCTAAGTTAGAAGGTAAGGAAGCTATGGCTTAAAGCATTTAGCAAAATGGGACTTGTGATGTGAGAAATCAACATTAGAAGTTGACTATGTCAAAGTCGCTTGTTCAAGAAGACAGTTTCTGACATAATTTTGATCTTAATGATCAAATCAAAGTTTTATATTCTTTTGAAGGACTAATGGTTGATATGACTATGCAAGGTGTTGGTGCAAACAAGCCTACACACATTGGCTTGAACCCTTAGACTTATGGAAGACTAGCATGGATAAAGGTTTATCAAGACTTCAATCAAAAGCAAGGCTCATGTGAACATATGCTTATATGTTATTACTTCTTTACCTCTTGTAAAAGTCTAAGTGACTTATCATTTGTTTGTAACCACTTAAAGTCATCCACCTACTTTATTAGTCGTGGAAATTTGATTGTTGAGATGGAGAGAATATCTCCCTACTTTTTAGAGGAGAGATTCAAGGGAGCCTAAGTTTGAATTTCAAATTCAAATGAAGACCAAACTCCTATAAAGGATGTACTGAAAAAGTCGCGGGTTGCACTCTCACTCTAGCTCACTTCCCGAGGCTAAATCTCTTTGTAATTCATTGTGTGTGAAGGTTACTCCATAGCCAACACCACAATACCTCATCTAGCTCTGCTTGGCAAGCTAATGAGATTGTACAAACACATATATCAATAGAAGTATACATTCATCATCTCTGTTTTGTCTGAGTCACCTACTCCAAGTCTGTCAACTTCAAAGAAGCATTGCTCTGGATCTACTGAACCAAATCAAGTGTTCTATAGCTCATTGGAACCAGCTCAAAGTCTACTACAAGCATACAAAATTTCAAAGGATTCCATTCAGCCATTTGGGAGAAAATCAAGTCGAGGTGCACACTGGTATTTGTCTGCAGAGTTCCTGAAAAGTCGGGGGTAGATATAATTTTGCTAAACTTATTTCTCAGTGCATAGTTAGTCAATTGAAGTGATTCCACTTGTGATTGGTAGCTTACTAAGGTACATTGTTACTCCCAAAAGGAATTGTGCCAATTTTAAGTGTGCTGGACACACTCAGTAAAAGTCTGAGCAGGTATCACTACAGGAATAGAAGGTTTTGCTTGATTTGTGAAGTACCAAGTTATCTGTTTTGATTTGGTCATTACCCAAATCATTTCCAAAGCACATATATGGTTTCTTTATGTCATTAGGAAGCTAAACTTGTGTACTAAGCATATCTGAAAAGAAAAGAGGGCAGGTGTGAAGCAGGATTTGCAGCACCAACTGATTTCCTGAGTGCATCCATCCATCACTCTCAACAGTGGTATCAGAGCAAAAGAAGGTAATCATGGGTGATGGTTTCCCTTCATTCATTGACAAATTGGACAGAAACAACTATCAAGCTTGGTCATTGAGAATGAAGACCTATCTACAAGGGAGAAGTCTATTTGGATACATATCAGGAGATGAGGAGTTGCCCTCATTCAAGACTAGAGGACTACCTACAAAGGATGAACATGAAAGACTTAACCAATGGTGTGCAAAGGATGCTTTGGCAAGGTCTTATCTCTTAAACTCTATATCTGATTTTCTTTTACCTCATGTAAGGAACTGTAAGACTTCCCAAGAGACTTAGGAAACCTTGTCAAATTACTTTTCTTCCAACACAAGGGCCAGGAAGAATCAATTATGGATAGAGTTCACAACACTTAGGAAGCAGCCCAAGCAATCAGTCTCAGATTATGTGACAAAGATCAAAGATGTGGCAGACCAACTAGCAAGCATTGGAGAGGAAATTGAAGAAGAGCAAATAGTCAGGCAAGTGACAAATGGACTCAAGGCAGATGATAAGTGGGAAAGTTTCACCACTGCAATGGACCTCTACATGGACATGCATACCCCTGATCTCACAACACTCATGGGCCAACTATTTACACATGAAGCAAAGTTCACCAAGGCTGGAGATCAATCAAAAGGTAATAACCCCTCTGCTCTCTTTACTGATAAGAAAGTTAAAGATAAAGGCAAGAAGAAACAGGATGAAGAAGGTTCTACCTCTCAAGCTAATTATGCAGGGAGAGGTAGGTCATCTAGAGGAAGAGGCAGAGGAGGTAAGTCAGGTAGGGGGAGACCCTACAACTCATCACCATGCAACATCTGTGGGTTGTCCAATCATACCACAGATGAATGCTACAAAAACTACAAAAATCAGAGAGGAAGAGGCTACTCAAGAGGTGGATACTCTCAAGGAAGAGGCAGATTCAACCACAATCAAAGCTACAATGGGTACAACAACCAATACAACAACAATTACAACAACAACCACAATGGAAGCTACCAAGGTGGATTCAGAAATAGAAGAGACTACAACAACTACACAGAGGAGCAAGATGACTCCTTATTGATCATGAATATGACCTCAAAGATAGGTACAAATGATGATCATTTATTTTACATTGACTCAGGATGTTCTAACCATGTAGCTGGCAATGTGGCATTGCTTTCTGATTTGGAAGAGCCCAAGGGCAAACATCAGGTACAAACAGGTGATGACACTAAGCACTCTGTTGTCAAGATTGGAAATGTGAAGACTTGTGATGGTAATCAAAACCTACTAAGCAGGGTACTCTATGTACCAACAATAACTAAGAATTTGATGAGTGTTGGTCAGATTGTGGAGAAAGGTTTGCAGGTCAGATTCACACAACATGGAGCATATGTGGAGGACCCAAAACAAGGATTTAGAAGGATAGCCAAAGGGGAGAAATCAGGTAGATTATTTACATTTGAGCTAGAAGATACAAAAAATATTGCTTTGTATAATTATAAGGATCAGACACTCTCAGAGTTAGAGATATGGCATAAAAGACTAGGGCACATAGGTGAAAGGACTATCAAGCAAATGTGCAGGGATCAGTGTGTGCTTGGGATACCTAATGTATCCAAGCAACACATGATTTACAAATGTGGATCATGTCAATTTGGTAAGTCTCACAGATTACCCTACTCAAGAAAAGGTTTCATGCATGAAGACTACCTAGACTTGGTACACACAGATGTTTGGGGACCTAGCAAGGACCCTTCCATTTCTGGTTCAAGGTATTATGTGTCCATTGATGACTATAGCAGATGGACCATTTTGTACTTTATGAAGCATAAAGATGAAGTGTTTAATTGTTTCAAAAAGTATCTTGCACTTGTTGAGAATCAAACAGGTAGAAGCTTGAAGAGGCTAAGGTCAGATGGTGGAGGAGAATACTTCTCAAATGAGTTTGAAGATTTCTTGCAGGAAAGAGGCATTAAGAGAGAGATCACTACAAGGTACTCACCAGAACAAAATGGGGTAGCAGAAAGAAGGAATAGACTTATAGTGGAAACAGCTAGGTCTATGCTCAATGAGAAAAAGTTACCAAATTACCTATGGGCAGAGAGTGTGTCCACTGCCACTTACCTCATCAACAGGTTGCCATCCAAATCACTTGATGGCATGACTCCATATGAAGCATGGCATGGTAAGAGACCCTCTCTGGATCATTGCAAAATCTTTGGATGTGTAGCATATGTGCATATTCCCTCACAGGTAAGAGGAAAGCTAGACCCAAAGGCAGAGAAATGTATCTTCATTGGCTATGATTTAAACCAAAAGGGATACAGATTCTACAACCCCACAAACAAAGGCTTCAAGGTAAGCAGAGATGTCATATTTGATGAGAATGACTCATGGTATGAGAATGAATGCAGGAAAGTGAGTCTACCTTATGACATGGAGGAAGATTTTCCAAAGCTTACCAAGGAAGAGCCAACTCAGCAAGAAGATTCAAGCTCAGATGATGATACCATCAACCTTGAAGAGTTCAAGGCTTGGAAGTCCAAAGGAAAAATGAAGATGAAGCAATTGGAGGACAAGGCAGAGACTTCTACTCAAGCTATGAGAAGATCTCAGAGAGAAAAGAAGAAACCTATCAGATTTGGGTATGACACATCACTTGTAACTAAACATTCTGTATATCTTGCAAAAGACTTGTTGAATGAAGAACCAGGTACCTATGAAGAAGCAATTACAAAGCCAGAATGGAGAGAAGCCATGGATGAGGAGATAGAAGCCCTTCAAGAGAGTGATACTTGGGACTTGGTACCCAAGAAGGATACTATGAAAGTAATAGGATCCAGATGGATCTACAAATTAAAGAAGAATTCAGATGGAACTATTAACAGGTACAAAGCTAGGTTGGTAGCCAAGGGTTTTGCACAAACCCAAGGCATTGATTATGAGGAGACATTTTCTCCTGTGGCCAAGATGCCAACTATCATAATTTTGGTGAGTGTAGCTGCATCCAAGAATTGGAACATGTACCAATTGGATGTGAAGAATGCATTCCTAAATGGATGGATATCTGAAGAAGTCTACATGTCACAACCACCTGGCTATGAAGATCCAAGAAAGGTACATTATGTTTGTAAATTGAAGAAGGCTCTGTATGGTTTGAAGCAGGCACCTAGAGCATGGAACTACAGATTGACCACCTACCTCCAAGACCAAGGATTTGTGATGAGCAAAGCAGACACTTCTCTATTCATAAAGAGAAGTAGCACAGAGGTAATTTACTTATGTGTTTATGTTGATGACATCATCATTACAGGTAATGATGTCAATGGGATTAGATACATCAAGGGTCAGATGATGAAAGAATTCAAGATTAGTGATCTTGGATTACTAAAATATTTTCTAGGTCTTGAATTGATCTACACAAACTCAGGTATCTACATTACTCAGAAGAAGTATGTACAGGATATGGTCAAGAAGTTTGGTTTGCAGGATGCTAAGGTATCTACTACTCCAATGGAGGTTAACCAAAAGCTAAGTGCTCATGAAGGAGAAGAAATCAAAGACATTACAGGATACCAAAGTATGGTGCGTAGTTTGAACTATGCTACCTTGACTAGAATTGACATAGCATATGGAGTAAGTGTGCTTAGTCAATTCATGCACAAACCTAGAGTACCTCACCTAGAGGCAGCCAAGAAGATCTTGAAGTACCTCAAGGGAACTCAAAGTCATGGTTTGTATTTTCCTTACACATCAGACATTGATATTAAAGTCTATTCAGATGCAGATTGGGCAGGATGCAAGGATGATAGGAGGAGCACCTCAGGATACATTTGTTTTGCAGGAGATAAGCCTATCTCTTGGTCAGCTAAGAAGCAACCTACAGTGGCATTATCATCCACTGAAGCAGAGTATAGAGGACTTGCAAATGCTACTCAAGAAGCTATCTGGTTGAAGCTTCTATATACAGAGTTAGGTCTATTCACAAGACCACCTATCATATTTGGAGATAACACTAGCTCTCTTCACCTTGCAGCAAATCCAATTTATCATGCCAGAACCAAACACATAGAGGTTCATTACCACTATGTGAGAGAGAAATTGTTAAGTAAAGAGATTCAATTGACATATGTTTCTACTAATATGCAATGTGCAGATTTACTTACCAAGGCATTGGATGGAAACAAGCTAGGAAGATTCAAATCTATGATTGGATTGCAGGAAGTAATTGAAGAATGAAGAAGAAGACTTAAGCCAAAGTGTTTGGCTTGAGGGGGAGCTGTTGGTGCAAACAAGCCTACACACATTGGCTTGAACCCTTAGACTTATGGAAGACTAGCATGGATAAAGGTTTATCAAGACTTCAATCAAAAGCAAGGCTCATGTGAACATATGCTTATATGTTATTACTTCTTTACCTCTTGTAAAAGTCTAAGTGACTTATCATTTGTTTGTAACCACTTAAAGTCATCCACCTACTTTATTAGTCGTGGAAATTTGATTGTTGAGATGGAGAGAATATCTCCCTACTTTTTAGAGGAGAGATTCAAGGGAGCCTAAGTTTGAATTTCAAATTCAAATGAAGACCAAACTCCTATAAAGGATGTACTGAAAAAGTCGCGGGTTGCACTCTCACTCTAGCTCACTTCCCGAGGCTAAATCTCTTTGTAATTCATTGTGTGTGAAGGTTACTCCATAGCCAACACCACAATACCTCATCTAGCTCTGCTTGGCAAGCTAATGAGATTGTACAAACACATATATCAATAGAAGTATACATTCATCATCTCTGTTTTGTCTGAGTCACCTACTCCAAGTCTGTCAACTGCAAAGAAGCATTGCTCTGGATCTACTGAACCAAATCAAGTGTTCTATAGCTCATTGGAACCAGCTCAAAGTCTACTACAAGCATACAAAATTTCAAAGGATTCCATTCAGCCATTTGGGAGAAAATCAAGTCGAGGTGCACACTGGTATTTGTCTGCAGAGTTCCTGAAAAGTCGGGGGTAGATATAATTTTGCTAAACTTATTTCTCAGTGCATAGTTAGTCAATTGAAGTGATTCCACTTGTGATTGGTAGCTTACTAAGGTACATTGTTACTCCCAAAAGGAATTGTGCCAATTTTAAGTGTGCTGGACACACTCAGTAAAAGTCTGAGCAGGTATCACTACAGGAATAGAAGGTTTTGCTTGATTTGTGAAGTACCAAGTTATCTGTTTTGATTTGGTCATTACCCAAATCATTTCCAAAGCACATATATGGTTTCTTTATGTCATTAGGAAGCTAAACTTGTGTACTAAGCATATCTGAAAAGAAAAGAGGGCAGGTGTGAAGCAGGATTTGCAGCACCAACTGATTTCCTGAGTGCATCCATCCATCACTCTCAACACAAGGTAGCATGGAGGTATGTATATCATTAGATTGAAGAAATCGGAAGATATGTGCAGGTAATGAAGTCAATCTTTGAAGCAGACTTCTTGAAGAAGGAAAATTTTCACTGAGAGAAGTGATAGTGGAAGACTTGATAAATTAAGGTAACAGTTGTGTAAATTTTGGTCTATAACTGATATAGAGGTGCTCTTAAATGAGTATAGATCAAGCCTTTGGAGATTTAGAGGTCTCCATTAGGGTTGAGCCAATAGGCATCCTATGGCATGATTAGAGGCATCTATGTGTACATGAAAAGGTTTGTTCCAATCAGGCACTACTAGAATAGGTGCAGAACAAAATCGTCGTTTAAGCTCACTAAAGGAACTTTCGCATTCTTCTCTCCATCAAAATTGGTTAGCAGGTTGTAGAGTAGTTTGCAATGATTGCATACATATGTATGAATCGTTGGTAGTAACCACAATGGCTCATAAATACTTGTACTTCTTTGATGTTCTTTGGCCTGGGTAATTCATTAATTACTCATACCTTATCTTCACCAATGGAGATTCCATTCTTCAAGACTATATGACCTAGTATCTTGCCTTGTATGACCATAAAGACACTTTTCTAGGTTTAAAGAGAGTTGATATTCCCTACACTTTTCAAAGATGCATTCAAGCTCAAGGATATGTTGCGGTCTGAGTACTGAGTGAGCACATTGGTCATCCACATATACTTCTAGGTTCTTTCTCAAAAATTCTTTCAACACATGGCACATCAACCTTTGGAAAGTGGCAGGTGTGTTAGTTAGCCCAAAAGGCATTACCCAAAATGCGACTCTTTCTAACAGTTGTTCTATAATCGGTAGAGGATAACTATCCCTAATCATGGTAGCATTTACCTTTATTAAGTTAATGCTCACTCTCAGCTTACCATTTTTCTTAGGCATGACTACGATGGGTGAAACCCATTCGGTGTGTTCTATTTCGTAAATGAATCCAGTTTCTATGAGTTTTTCTATTTCTTCCTTGATTTTCAATGCATAATTTTCATTATACGTATAGGGCTTTTGCTTAGTGGGCCTTGCCTCGGTGGTCCTATGGGAACATTTCTTTGTGGTTTCCTTATTGCCATAAGCTTCTCCTGAATTTTTGTATCTTTTGGGCATTCAGATCATGATTTTTTGGTCTTCCACCACATATTTCCTAAACTTTTTTGGCACCTCCATCTAAGGTTCTTCCTCTTATGTTTTCACACTCTTGTTGTTCTTCAGCTTTTGATCTCATTAACTAGATCTTGAATTCTCCTTCTCCTTCCTAGGGGTGGTGTGTTATGGGGACATGGGTTCTACCTAGCCTAGGAATTCCTCTTTCGATGAACATTCAGATATGTCCAAATCTAATTCCCATTCCACATTGTGTTCTTTCTTACTACAATCCGAGATTTATTCTTTAAGAGTTTTTGTTTCTATATCTTCTCTTACTAGGCTTACAGTGAAGATGGATGTATCATAACTATCTTTGTCACAATGGGGGATCCATTTTTCTTCGTTAATTGCGATATCCATAGTTGATAAGATATCTGCCTAGCCATGGCATTCGAATTTCTCATCTGGAAATACTACTCAGACATAGGCTAGGTCCTCAATGGGTCTAGATGGGTGTCCTACTCCTAATGCTCTTGTTGTAGTATGCTCCTCCTCCCCGGCTACAACTTTACACATCCACGGGTGTGTATCCTCACGCAACCACAATTGATCTGATGTTAAAAATGGGCTGATTCCTTCTCCTCTTCATTCCTATGTATTGTATTCCATTGCAAAGGTGGTACATCCCTATGTGAATAGTCTATGAGATTCACTTTTGTGGTTACTCCTAGGTGTTGTAGGTACAAAGAGTTGGTTCCCCAATCTTGTACAACCTGCAACTGTCGCATAAAAGGTCTACCTAAGAGCATCTCATATGCTTTATTCTTCCCAAAATCGCATATTGCAAAGGTTTGATCAAATTATAATCTGCAAGTGGATAGGGTAATTCCTTCCAATAGTCCTAAGGGTCTTTCGATGTGTCCATCTGCCATCTACAGCTTCATCCTAGTGTGTCTAAGGGTTTGTTTTCCCCAATGTTTCCATAGTGAAGTGGTCGCAATGGCTACTCTTGCACATGTATCTAGAATGGCTTTGGTAGTGTGTCCCTTGTACTTAATGGGAAGATAAGCATTACCTTCCTCTCCTTCACTTGCATCACCCACTTTATCTAAAGTTATCTCCCGCACCTTTCCTCCTGCACTAGGTCTAAAAGAAGTTGTGGCTATTTTTGGGAACTGGTTTGCTACATGTTTCCATAGTTCAGGTTTGATCTTCAACAGCTTGTCTAGAGATAAATCGCATTGTACTTTGGTGTTCCTTATAGCTTTAGTATTTCTAGGGAGAACTGAGTTCTCTCCCCTTGCTCAAATACTAGGGGCTTTCACTTGAACTAAACAGTCTTCCCAAGGGCCCGTAAAGTGAGGTAACTCTTGCAAAGAGTTAGATTCAAAACTAGTGTGCTCACTTGACCAATAATCCACTTGATCTCCATAGATGGATTGGATATCTAGAAGGAACTGTTCTCCTACATCCTCAATCTCGAGTATGGCTGGTCGAGATTCTTGTTCCTATTTCCATCTTTCTTCTTGAATCTCTTTCAAGATGGTGTGTGAATCCATATTACCCATGTGATGATTTTCTAAATCTAACCTAGCCCGTTCAATAAGAGTGGTCTTCAAGGGTTCCATTGGGCTAGTTTGTGTGCTAGAGCTGACTCTCACGGGGTTAGATACGACTTGCCCTAGTTTCTTTAGGACTCATTGAAAATGTAGCTCACACCTGGCCATAATTTCCCAATTGAGGTATTGTGATGCCTCAAACATTGCCTAGGTTAATTCCACCATCTTCTGCAAATTTTGGTTCTCTCAATTTCTAAGTCAGCTCCGGGGTAATTCTTGCTAGATTCTCCTACTTGTGGTTGTTCTTGTATTCTTGCTTGATAGGCTTTGAACATCATATCAAGGTTTTTTGGGGTGGGGTCTACTAGTATTGATCCTGGCTTAGAGGTAATTATTCATATTTCAACCTCTTGTGATGTCATTTCTAAGATTTTAGTTATGGTTTCCCTTAAGCTTTCCTCTAACTCACTGATCTTTTTATCCCATTTCCTCTTGTGTCACTCTTGTGGCTCTTTCTACGTTCTAGTTTTCTTTCTTGTTGATTCTCCTACCTCACTGGCTTCAACTATTTTTCCTGGGTTTTCTGGTTGTGTTTGCGTTTGTGCTTGGGCTCTAAACAGCGAGTCGTAACAAATGCGAACTATATCATAAAAAGAGAACACTCTCTTCAAAAATGAAGCAAATGGAAGCTTATGTTTGAGATTCCTTTATACCAGTATACATATATTACAAAAATGAAGTGAAAACATGTGCTTTTTTGACATTTTTTGTCATTTTCTCATAAACAAAGAGCTAAAAATGTAGTCAAAATTTCCTATATAAGGCATTGACATGTCCAAAATCTATATGATAAGACATTGACATGTCCAAAATCTATATGATAAGACATTGACATGTCTAAAATCTATATAAAGAATGTAAAACTGAATAATTCTTATACAAAAATAACATTTTAGACATATTTTTAATGGGTGGATATCTGATTGTTATTCAAAATTGCTACAAAACATGGTTTCATTAACCAAACTACTTCGAGGCATTTACATAAGCACTAAAAATGTTAGAGAGCTTCCATGCAACTCACAACTATGTCGATCTATGTCTACACCCTCATCATCTGATGCACTCGATTCAGTCTCATACTATTGAGAGCTCTCTTGTTCTTCTTCTATATCCACAAGAGCTCTATCTTCATCCACGTACATACCAAATTCTGCAGGATCATGCACAAATCTTCTTGTTTGCCTATGATTTCCTGTACCACATACATTTGGAAGCTTTTGTTTTATCATATTGATGGTTGCTTTCCTCAAGTGACCTGTTTTTGTCAAGGAAAAATCATAAACAAGAATATCTACATCATCCATTTTAAGAGTGGATGTGCTTCGAATATTCTTTTTCTTTTTTGAACCGGTTCGTTTAGTATCACACACCATTTCTAAGTTATATTTACCTGTGAATGCATTACTAATTTTAGTGTAATACCAATGCACCATCAAAGCCTCTATTCTTCTCTGATCAATATCTTTAGTTATCTCTAAAACCTTTGCAATCCAAAATGGTCTAGTAGCCTCATCACCATCAGCAAGTACTGCAATAAGTGTTCCAACATTTATCTCTATTAAATTTCCTTTCCATCTTGCTTCTGCATGTTTTGTCATCCTTGGGCCTACATAAATATTTCTTTCTGGTGGATGTATAAAACTTTGAAGTGCATCTGCATTACATGCTTGGGCCACATTCACGGATCTTTGTGTACAAAAATCCCATGTGAATGGAACATCAACTGGCCAATGACCTGCAATTGTATACTGTATAATCTCTTCTTGATGATTGAAAAAGTCCTCCCACCAAGATACATCTTGATCTCCAGCATATTTTTTTGCACGCTCAATATGTCTCTTCTTTTCAATGAGTGCATGCATCCAGCTTTTACTTTGATCAACCACATTTCCACATCTTTCTGTACCTTCTGAAATACCTGTTTTCAACAAGCATGCTTAAATCTCCAAAGACTGTAGAATTTTTATTCTCTCTTGCAGTATTATCAAGTTGCAAATATAGAGTTGGTGGCAAAAGACCCTTCCATGATTGCAAAACACGATGAATGACAGTAACTGTAAGGTTTGGATCATTATGCCAATTCAGATATGTGAAGAAAACCTTGGACATTACAGCTCCGTTGTATACCAAAGCACCAACCAAATCCATTTGCACAAGGACTTCATCTACAATGTCCTTAGGGATGCGATAAAAATGTGGCAAACAAGTTTTTTTTTATCCATACCATCGATCAACAAACACATATAACGCTCTGGATTTTTGAGTGCTTTACTTCGATGATGAATTGCTTTCTTTCTCTCTAAAGCTTGACTCTCACGATGGTTGTTAAGAAGGTTTTTAAAATTATTCTTTTCCTATGGTGTTGTAGCCCCCTTTGCCATGTTTTTCAAAGTGGCGCAAACTGAACATTCACCCATTCTAACTTTACAAGGAATAGACACATTGTTAAACTCTTCCTTCCATAATCGAGTAAAGTGACGATAAAACACATACTTCTCATTTCTATTTTCCATGTCTTCTCTATATATTTGAAATACCTCTCGACGAGTAAAGTTATCTGACAAGTGCAACCTTCCAGTTGTAGGCATAAACTCACAATGCAAGCTAAAATAGTTCATCATCCAATTCATTGCATGACGTCCAATAGATCCTTTGGTCCCAACATGGAACGTATCCAAAATGAGATCCCCATTCAAAATCCCCTGTTGAACCCTATGTATTCTAAAATTTCCCACACCCATTGCAATTTTAAATGCAGCCCTACAACATCGCATCCCTTGACTAAAGAAATATTAAATGCAGCCCTCAATCATTTGCATGCGAGAAACAAGGTATATATCCTGCCTTTCACTATCTAAATGGAGGAATTTTTCTCTTAGGTTCTTTAGTTTCTTCATTCCTAAATTGTACAAACATTTCAAACCACAACAATGCTTCACAATATCCAATGCAATCTATCTATCTGAAGTAAGAAATTTAAATCTTTTTTGACTTACTTCACGAGGCCTTCTTTTAAATCGTAGATTGAGCTTGCTTTGCTTTTCCATTGCTCCACATGCACTTGAGTCAGAAGGGAGATCAATGGTTGGATCAGATGGAAGATCAAGAGGTGCATTTGGTTGAGCAGCATTGCAGTGTGAATTGGATAACTTAAATGACTCAACAGAAAACATAGAATCATCAGCAGGTTCTAAACCATAGGGATCATCACCTCTATGGAAAGGGTCAACTGAGAACAATGAATCCGAAACTGTATCAATGTGAGCAGAGGAAGCTGATGCCCAAGCATCCATAGAAAAGATTGAGCTCATCTTCACTCAGTTCACAGAAGACTGAGGATGAATGACCTTTTTAAATAAGTAGAAATCCGAGATCAAGTGAAGATGTCACATCAAATGTCACATCAAGAAGATATGAAATCAAAAGTTCATTAAAGTACATTAAATTACATTAAACATCAAATTACATTAAAGTACACTAATAAGGGAACCAAAGATTTGATTCACTTTTGAAAGATGAGATACACAATTGATTTCTAACTAGATATGAGTCATTGAGTCTTAGCATTATGAGTGAATCAAAATATATCCAAGTTGAGTTCCAACTGGATTAGATATTAAAATTGTTTGGAGTAGTGCCATTGAAGACTATACAAGAAGAAATTTTACCTTTGGTTAAGATTTCAAGGATTAGATTTTATTGTGGCCTTGGCTAGATCTCAAAGAGGTAGATGAAAGTATATTAAAAAAGAATTATGTGTAAAAGAGGTACACGGAAAAGTATATGTAAGAAGTATATGGAAAAGTATATGTAAGAATTATATGTAAGAATTAAGTATATGCTTGGCACAAAATATTTTCAAATGAATTTTGAGTCTACGATTTTTCTGAACGTTGGATGCAAAGACAATGAGTGACGTTTGAAACTACCAAGCTATTTTGTTGAAATTACCAACCTATTTTGTCGAAATTACCCCAAAGTTCTATGTTGAACATTTATTCATACATTGATTTTCCTTTTCAACAATGTGTTACAAGATAAATGTGAATATGAACTGAAGTGAGAAGGATAACACTATAAAGATGTCATTAATCTCCCATATTCAACACAACTTAGACTTGATTTTTTCCCAAGCAAGAGATTCTAAGAAACAATTTATACATGAGATTAGACTTCCTCATGTACATACCATACTCTTGCCATTGAAGTGTAAATTCCATGCAAATGTATATAAATAGTTGCAAGGTTCTATGAATATTTCATTAAAGTCGAGGTGAAACAGCCTACTTGTGTGAGTGGTATTTCCTGGTTAGATAAGTTGACAGATATAGTTAGCATTTGGATTCATTCAGTTAGATCCAGTTAGTCTCTGGTTCAAGTTACCCAATTGCCTATAAATAGCAGAGGAGGAGATCATTCTCATTTTCAAAATCCACGAGCAAGAGAGAGCAACAGAGCACAAACAGCCATGGAGCACAGAGCTCAGCATACCAGCAAGGCAACTCTCATGGAGAAGAAGAATATTGGCAAGAGTACCAAGAGGTAGACAAAATCATACCACAAAAAAAGATTCCTAAAAGATTCCTTTTGTATGTTTGAGTAAATAGTATGCTTTCTAGGTTTTTATTTTTCTTAGCTCCTAAAATATAGATCCAATGAGCGTACAACTCGATGCCAGGCATTGACCTAATGGTGTAAGTCGATGCCAGGCATCGACTTTTAGGTGCAAGTCAATGCTAGGCATCGACTTTGTGTGCAAGTCGATGCCACGCATCGACTTGAGGGTGTAAGTCGATGCCAGCCATCGACTTGAGGGTGTAAGTCGATGCCTGGCATCGACTTGCACCCTCAAGTAGATGCCTGGCATCGAGTTGTACCCTCAAGTTGATGCCTGGCATCGACTTGCACCCTCAAGTCGATGCCTGGCATCGACCTGGAAGGTCGATGCCTGGCATCGAATGTGGCCAGAAAGTCGATGCCAGACATCGATGTTTAGGTGCAAATCGATGTCAGGCATCAACTTTTAGGTGCAAGTCGATGCCAGGCATTGACTTGCACCTAAAAGTCGATGCCAAGCATTGACTTGCACCTAAAAGTCGATGCCTAGCATCGACTTGGACCCTTGAAAAACACAATAACATATGAGCTGATATTTCCAAGCCCCTTCAGGGATGCTGAGTCCAAGAGTGAGAGGCCTTTCAAGAAGCTGAGAGTGACCATGAGCTCTGCTAATCAGCAACGTGACAAAGGCATTGGTCAGCAAGCAAAACCAAAGAAAATTATTGCATCCTTATCCTCTGAGAAGGCCAGCAATCCGGTTGGAATATCCTCTGGTGGACAGAGTAGCATCAAAATTCCTGAGGATGATACAACCAGGAAGGATAGGTCGAGGGACGCAGAGTTCTTAAGGACAGATCGTCCACTGCGAGACATGACAAACCTAGAGTGGTGCCTTCAGTATGTTGAAGAAAAGAATGCAGTCCTTCTTGTGTTCGCATGGGCATATGGGAGAGGAAAGATCACAACAACACAGTGTTTTCAGTATGGCCTTGTGTACAAACTGGATTATGAAGATGAGGATTCTGACAACCTCCTTGTCTTGGTAGAGACATCGAAAGGTTTAAGAAATGTTATATGCAAGATGGATTTCTTATGCCCAGAGTGCTCTGTTCCAGATGGGCTTGCAGAGATATGCAGGGACTCAGTGAATCTTATCAAGGACTTGATGCCATGGATCCAGGGCAACATCATGCCAACACAACAGAAGATGACAACCCCTGTAAAGGCAAGGGGTAAGCAGAGCGTGCAGAAAAAGTTCCAAAAGAAAAAGAAGAGAATTGCAGATGAGGAGTCTTCTGACTCAAGCTCTAGCTCTGAGGATATAATAGTTGCACCTGATGGAGAGCTTGCCTCGGGTGTTCTTGGTACTGAGCAGAAGAAAAGTTGTGAAGATGAGGGGGGACATAGCTAGAAGAAAAGTTGTGAAGATGGGGCAGTTGTTCCATCTACCAATCAATATCATCCATAGGCCACCAATAGATCCAGTCACAGGGAGGAGGCCCCTTGAGATCAGGGAGCCACACCATTTGCATGTGTAGAATCTTAAGAAGAAAATGAAAATAAATCCTCATGCTACTGTTGTGCAATTCCTTGTCATGGTGGATCCGAATGAGTGGAGCTCTGTGAAGGAGTTCAATGAGGGTTTGTTTGAGGATTATACATATTATGTGATTGGAGGTTCACACTCTGCAGACAAATGAGGAAGCCAAGCTTCTTGCTTGGGATCACAACAATGACAATGACTACAGACAAAAAATGTCCTCCATAGAGAGAATTCGGTTCTTCCACCATGAATATGAAGATTGTCTCGTGAAGGAAGCTGGAAGAATACATCCCAATCTACGAAAGCAATGCCTTATTGAGGTTGGAATTGCACTCGATGAGAATAGAAAGTCTGATGCTTTGAGGAAATATGATCCATGGTTTCAACTGGCATTCAGAACAGGTGAGATCTGGGATCTGCAAGATAAAGTTTTCACAATGTGGGAGAACAAGGAGGTCAAGGGCTAGAACAAACGGAAGTCGAGGCCAGAACCACAGGTTGATCTGAAGGGAAAGGGAAGGAAAGTTGACCTCTCAATTGAAGAGGCTCCTGAGGACATGAAGCTGACACCATGGAGGTCCCTTCAAGGAATCAAGGATGATACATTGATTATATCAACTTTGTCAAGGGTAATCTCCAAGGAGTTAAGCCTGGAGGAGATGGTGACTGAGCTCAATAAGTATGTATGTTATTCTCAGATCCTTTTTCCCTCCTCCCATGTTTCTAGTCTAACCTAGTCTCTTTTTCATTTCTGTGACTGTAGTCCTAAAGTATACATGAAGATTCAGGTGGTGATGATGAAGAGGCTGGGTTGCTTTTCTTGGACAGAGGTCCAAGCAGACTATCCAACCACATCATGCTACAAAGATTTATCAGAATATTTTATCCTATTTCATGATTGGGTAAGTTCTCTTTCAGAGGTCATGCCTGGTTTGCTATTAGTATAGATGCCTTGATTCACCTAACCAATTTGATGCGAGGCGTTTAGTAGGAATTCGATGCCTGGCATCAACTTGGGGCATAAATCAATGCCTGGCATCGACTTGGGGGCATAACTCGATGCCTGAAAGCGACCTCGTGGCATAAGTTGATGCCAGGCATCGACTTATGTCCCAAAGTCGATGCCAGGCATCGACTTATGTCCCAAAGTCGATGCCAGGCATCGACTTTCAGTAGAAAGTCGATGCCTGGCATCTACCCACACACGAAATCGGTGCCATGCATCGATTCCTTATGTTTCGTTTGCTGTATTGAAGAGCTCATTTAATTGTCTTTCCACTTTATTTTGCAAAAACCAAAGAAAAGAAAGTCTGCAGAGCTACTAAATGATTGCCCCCCTGTATTCCTGGCTCACATTCAAAGAGCAAGGCATGAGAAATCTAGACTGAAAGCCAAGGAGATTGATTTTGATGATGAACCTGATCTGAAATGTTTCTCCAATCCCCTAGACCCCCTTAGGCCTGTATATTACAATGTATTCTGTAGTGATGTAAATAACATTTGTTTTGTTGTGCCTAGAAAGCATTCTCCCTTCTCATAGCAGACATACCCTATGGATGTAGGATGTTGGGATCAGTTAATGACGATGAACCATTCAAACACCCTCAGATTCGGAAGATGGTCACTGATTTTGCAAAGTTGACCATGTCTCCTCTTTGGAGGAGAGAAATGTTCCAGAGTAGAGACCAGTCTTTCTCTGTTTCAACTGCTCTGAAGGCAAGATGTCATGCTGTGGAGTGCCGCACGTCGTAAGTAATCTTCTTTCTATCTCCATGGCCTTAATGATGCTCTCTGTCACTTATAGTTCTTGTTGGCAGGGTGAAGAAAAACGTCAATCACACTCCTTTGCATAGATTTGTGAGCTCCAGTGAATGCATTACAGTTGGCTATTATGATGAAGTAAGCAAAAGGAGAGTCAGGGAGCATTGCAATGAGAATGGGATCTCAAATGTGCTCATGTTCCCAGCCATTACCAAGAAACTTCGTCATGTAGCTGGGGACATGACATTGGTTAACCCCTATCAGAAGCCACAAAAGCTCATAATGAGATTGCTTCAACTATTCTCCAATGATGATGACTGGGTCCTAGACCTTTTTTCGGACACAGGTAATTTCAATTTTAACACTTTTCATTAGTCATCATGTTGATTGGCCTCTAAGTGGTTTTCTGCTGTTTCAGGAACGACTCTGGCTTGCTCCTTAAAGATGCTCAGGCACTGCATAGCTCTGGAGAAGGATGATGCTCAAGTGAGCTTCATTAGAATGAGAATCAATGGGCTGAATGAATGCCCAGATGAAGACCAAGAGGTTGGAAGGAAGCACATTGCAGACACGGAGAGATTCCAACCGGCTTCAAGGGAGCATGTTCCCCCACTTGCAGATGAACCGGGGGACATGGCTGACCTTGAAGAGCCAATCTTGGAGCAAGAGAGGAAGGAGATGTGTTCTAATGTTCCAGAGGATCCCATTATGCTTGAGCCTAAGGAAAGCTATGATCAGCTTCTATTGTAGATTCATATTACTCTTGTAAAACACATGAAATGTAAAACATCATTTTAATAGAAATATAATGTAGAGTTCTGCTTCCACTTTGTGTTCAGCTTGATTTATCTTGAGCATTTCTCTGATGAATGTGTGAATGTTTCTTAGTATAATTCTGTTGATTATAATCTTCTCTTGGGAATGCTTTTGTGAAATTTATTTCATAGTCTGTGAATATGGCCAAGCATTCAATGACGATCTTAACTATACAAAGGGGAGGATCTTAATTGCCTTGTTAAAATGTTTCGATTTTTGCAACACATGTACTCTGATTTTTTAGTAGCTTTTAATCAACTATAATCTGTGCTTGTTGAGGTTATAGATGTAATGAAGGAGCTTCCCGAACTCTTACTTGTACCTTCAACTCTAATCGCTTGTCAAAGATCATGATGTGGGATTCTTGATCATGCTGAACAACTAGTTTTCATGGCACCAAGTATTTTATTATATCTATCTTGACTACGTGGGATATGAGATCAAGCTTCTAGTGACAATATTTACAAGCAAGAACAAGTGATGCTTTCTAGATATTGTAAAATGCCCACTTTATTGCTTGATATCATGCTCTTTAGGTAAAAACGAATAGAGAACATGTCTTTGTTCTCCTTTGTTGTGACTCAGTGTTTCTAGTAACCTTGTATGGGTATGTATTGAGGTATGGAGCCTTTGGAATGCTGCACTATGCCCATCACATTGATGGGTGTCACTTTGGTAGAAGTGTTTGCAGGGTTCTTGGGGCAATCTCTTATGAAGTGCTCTTTTCCACATTCAGGACAAAAGCCTTGAATATTGAAATATTGTGACTGCATTGCAGTTGCTGCATGTGGACAATCTCATATGAAGTGGTCTCCTTGGCATTTATAACATGGTCCTTTGGTTGCTTGTCGTCTTAGTTGTCTAGCCTGTGGTCTCGGGTTGGGGTTTGTGTACATGACCTAAGCATAATTTGGTTCCTAGTTTTACTCATACACAGGGTTCTCATAGTAAGGGTCTGCATTTTGCGGTGACTCCGTGTAATATGCTGGTGGGCTATCCACATGAGTGGAGTCAAAACTATTGGCATTAGGGTCATTATCCGTGTCAAAGGGGTCATGGTTACTAAGGCCATGTTGGAGTTCTCCTCTGGCAAAGCATACTTATCGAAACTACATTAGCAGGGGTGGAGGTTCTTGTCCTAGGATAGGTTGTGGTCTTGGTTGTGCTTGATATGGCGTTTGATACTAAGGGGGGGCTCAATAATATTGTTGTGCCTGGTACTGCCCTTGGTATCTACCTAGCTGATATTGCTGAGGATAGTTCTGCCTAACCACTTGTTTGTTATATGGATAATCCTGAGTAGTGTGGTTTGTATACCTTCGCTCTATAGTACCACACACTTCGTTGGAGTTCCCTATGGGTTGCAATGCATGTAGACACATGTTCATCATATGGTCACCTCCACAAGTATAACACCTTTGAGGGGGGGCTAATTTGATACCTGGTTTACTAGACACTCCCAATCGTTTGGCCACTTGTTCCGCTAAGTCTTCTATGGAGTTGGAATGCTTGGATGAAGTTTTTGTGGTGCTCTCCGAGTCTCTAGGAACCTTTGGAAGTTCTAGTTCATCTCCTAAGTTATCTTCTATGTCTACACAGATTTGTAAACATTGATCCA
This sequence comes from Ceratopteris richardii, assembly GCA_020310875.1. Classification (NCBI taxonomy): domain Eukaryota; kingdom Viridiplantae; phylum Streptophyta; class Polypodiopsida; order Polypodiales; family Pteridaceae; genus Ceratopteris; species Ceratopteris richardii. The sequence goes on along the minus strand of CM035416.1, from coordinate 159,304,022 downwards.
AGGCTCTTGGCTCCTTCAAGAAGATGTATGATCTCAACTTAGCACTCAGTAGGCCATCTATGAACAAAGCTATCAACTTAGCTGGAGTGGGTACTTCCAAAGGGGCACATCTTTCTATGTATCATCTGACCTTTGACTAGCCATCCTCACTATCTCTTGAGGGGTTTCTTTGAATGTGTGTATCAAAGAAGACGTGTTTTGTCTGATTCCACTCTTGGAAAAATCGGTAATGAAGGACTCCATCATATGGTGGATGTCTCTTAATTGTTTTTGGTGCAATGGTCGTAACCAATGCAACGCATCACCTTTTAAAGTAAGTCCAAAGGCATTAAACTGTGTAAACATGTATTCCACTTGATCGACCTATAGCACCTACTTGAATTCTGCTACGTGCTCGTCGAGATCTCCCGATCCGGCAAAACAATTTTTCATAGCCTTCATTAATTGAGGAGGCATCAAGGTTCTAGGGTGGTCTCTTGGTCTAGGTAGGGGAAATCTGTCCCCACCCTTGTGAGCCCTATGATCCGTGAGAGGTTCTCTTTCACCCCTTCCGCTTTCAGTAGGGGTCCTTTCCCTTCTTGCACGATGAATTAAACTACTCTCCGCACCTTCCTTGTTCTTTTCTCTATGTCCTTGAGATGTGTCATCACCCAAACTATCCTTAGGTGCTTGGGATTTCACTAGAGGGAAAACGAATTCTCCTCTCCATGTATAGGCATGTCTTCCATGTTTCTTGACCTTATACATTCATTCTGAGGTGTCATCTAAGTATACTACCTTTCCTAGAATCTCTGGGTCTTTTAGTTCATAAATCGTGTTTGATCCTACCATGTAGCTTTTTCTGGCCTATATCTCCAAAAGGCTTCATCGGTCTCCTTATTCCAGAACAATTCTATACTCCTATTGTCTTGGGGCATCCACTTAGGTGTTATCACCCTTGTTAGCATGGATTTTCCTCTTGGTGTTCTGGGTTCCTCAATTTGTTTACCAGGTCCTTTCGCATCTATGTTTGCATTCTCTACCATCTCTCCTAGGTCATTGGTTGAGTTTGTCCTAATTGCTACGATATACATGGTCCCTTCCTTGTCTATGTAAACTTTGTCTTCAAATTAAACAGTTGGATTTTCTAATCCTATAGGTTGATCGGGATTATGTAATTGAATTACTGACCTATGAAGGCCATCCTCATATACCCTGGCACCCAATCTATTCATACAAATATACTCCAATTGAGTTTTGTAGGGTCCCTCCGTCTTTTCTAGGTGGGCTACATTCAACGATACTCCTAGACTACTCGTGTTGAAAGACATATGTGAGTCATTGGTATTAGAGCTTACCTGGTATGAATAGTTGCTTATCTATTGTGCCCACGATCATGCTTTCGTGCTTACGCTAGCCTCGAAAGATCGCACACTCTATTTATCACTTTTCCCTAAGTATTTTTCAGACCTTAAGTTCATTAATTCTAACCTAGCCTTATTGCGCTCACTCCTTTAATTTGGTCAATCACTTAGTCCTTTTTGAATTTCTCTTTAGAGTTTCTTGTCTTGTTTACAATTGTGGAAAGGAATCGTTTTGGTATGTTCTGAGTTTAATTCATTTGAGTGTTGCATGTTCAATTCACAAAAATTCCTTTAGGCTTGGCCCTTTCACCCACTTATGTCTTCTCTCATCAGCTACTTACCACTTAATGAGCTAGGGTGATACCTGGCTACACTAGGAGTCCTAAGACACTCTCTTGATCACAAGATAATTGTACTCAAAGAAATCATCACAATTCAAGAAATAGAAATTCCACTTACAAAGTTCTCTTGGACTTAAAAAGCAACTGCTTTGACTTTGCTTGAGAACTCAAGGTACTTGCTAGCTTCTTCCTTTGCTCTATGCCACACACAAGAGTTCACAATGAATTTCCAAAAATTGACCCAAAAAATTGGAAACTTTGTGCAAAAAACCCTATTTTTGTGTTTTGTTTGACAATCGTGATGATCAGTCACAATCAGGATGATCACTCACAGTCACGATGGTGTGACACCCAGGATGGTCTAAATTTCACGATGGTCAAGCCTTATGATGGTCAGTCACAGTCGTGATGGTGTGACACCCACGATGGTCAGAAGTCACGATGGTCAAGTCTTACGATGGTTAGTCACGGTCCCGACTATCAAGTCACGACGATCACTCAGGATCGTGACGATCAAGTCATGACGGTCAACTCACAGTGATGAGTGAGGATCACGATGTTCAACACATGACGGTCAAGCGATGACCGTCAAGGTCACGACGATCAGGCACACAATTGCGATGATCAAGCCACGACGGCTAGTCAAGATCGCGATTGTCAATCACCATCACAATGGTGGGTCACCGTTGTAATGGTGAGACATGATCGCGATGGTGTGAGCCAATCGTCACAATGGTCAGTGACCATCGCGATGGTCAGACACAGTCACGATGATGTATCATCATTGCGATGGTCAAAAATCATGCAATTTCACAAAAGCTAGATGTGTGCAAGCGCTTACCTAAGCTCCTCCTTCATGCAAAAATCTTGCCCAAAATCATACCTTTCTTGATAGTTGTAAACATACATGTGCAAAAGCTCTCTCTCACTCTTGTACACACACAAATCAGGGAAAGAGAAGATAAAGGGGGAATATGATTGATTTTTTGTGATTTTTTGAAGTTTGAGATTATGACACGGAATGATACTAGAAGAATAGAGGAGTAAAAGTATGTAAAGACTAACTACAAGTGCAAAACTGGTATATACCTTTGGCACAAATAGATGAAATAGCCTACAGAACCACTGCGATAGTGCGTTCGTTGGTCGAAACGAGCTCAGATCGCGATTTTGGCACCACAAGGCGAAGCTATTTTGATCTCTGAAACACCTTGAGTATGCTTACCAAATTTCATGCGATTTTGAAACTACAACCAGAGAGGTGTAGACAATGCCCTAGATTAAGCGGTGACCTACTCTGATACCAATTGTTGGAGTTAGACGTCTACGAAAGCACACAAATAGCATAAGGAAGAAGAACCTTGGAGCACAACACACAATGCTGAATGTATTACCATTAGAATGTACAAAGATAAGTAGCCCGTTAGGGAAATAGGTGTATATACAAGCCAGGGTAAAAAACCTTCTAAAGAGGGAAAAAAGTGGCCCGGTGGTCCTAGAGTGTTCACACACATCACTACCTAAATATATCAACTTGAATAAGTCAAAATAATAGAAAAGGAATGTCAAGAAGAATATGAAAGCATAGAAATGGAACCTAAGTTTGACGTAGATGAACAATACCTAAAAAGAGTGATGAAACATAGGAAGAAAATTTACCACATGAATAATTCAAAGTGTTGGAAAATTTTAAGAGCTATGAAGTAGAGGAAAGAAAGAGAATGATTCAAATGCCTAAGAGAGCGGCACAAGAGGGAATCACATATGATAACAAAGAAAAAACAAAGAAAGTTGTTGTAACTCTACAAGGGGATGAAGAAAGATGCACATATATAGGTAGAGAGAGCAAAATGAGAGCTATTAGCATTGTTGCAAGAATATAGGGATGTGTTTGCTTGGACTTACAAAGACGTGAAAGGTGTCAATCCCTCTATATGTTCTCATATAATTCCTATGCCACCTAATGCTAGACCATTTAAGCAAAGAACCTATACTTATAATGTCGTTTATGCAGCCAGGATTAACAAAGAAATAGATAAACTATTAGCATCTAGATTCATATATGAGACACTGAATGGGTTTCTCCTTTTGTGGTCATACAAAAGAAAAATAGAAATATTAGGGTTTGTATTAAGCTCAAAGATTTTAATGTTGCCACCATTCCAGACAGCTACCCATTACCCATTACCAACCATCTTTTGGAAAGAGTGGTAGGCAAGGAAGAAACTTTCTTGATGGGTTTCCATGATATAATCAAGTAGCAATTGCTATTCAAGACCAACATATAACTACCTTTGCTACTTAATGGGGAGTATATGCATTAAGGGCTATGCCTTTTGGTTTAACCAACACTAGCTTGAGCTACTTTCCAAAGATTGATGTGCCATGTATTCAAAGAACTCCTCAGCAAAAGTATGGAGGTCTATGTAGATTAATTATGCACATATTCATCTCACCATACAGTGTGTATACCAGAACTAGGGAAAATTTTTGACAAATGCAGACAGTATCCAGTGTTTCTGAACCCTAAGAAATGTATTGTCTTGGTGAGATAAGGTAAAATATTGGGATATATAGTGTCCAAAAATGGCATATCTAAAGATGAGGACAAAATCAAAGTAAGACTTCAATTTCCAAGAATAAAAAATTTGATAGAGCTGCAAGCTTGTATGGGTCATTGTGGATATTATTGTATATTTATTCACATGTACAACATAATTACCAAACCATTATATGGAGTGCTAACTTAATTCAATTGGACAGATGAATGCGAATAGGCATTCAATGAGTTAAAGAAAAGATTAAGCTTGGCACCAATTCTAAAAGTGCCAAATTGGAATAAACCTTTTCATATATATGTGGATGCATCTAGTTTTATCATTGGATGGATACTAGCACAAACAGCAAATGAAGGAAAACTAGATCACCCAATTTCCTATGTGAGCACACAATTAAACCAAGTTGAATGAAATTACACCAGAATGGAGCAAGAAGGCTTAGGGATAATCTACGTACTGAAAAACTTTAGACATTACCTGCAAGCCAAGAAATTCAAGTTCTTTATATTGATCATCAAGCTCTTTTGTACTTGGTCAATAAACTGTTACAATTATGTGTTCCTCGAGTAGCTTTGATGTGAACCTTTTCCCTATACATGGGCACTTTTTACTCTAGTGCTAGCTAGAGGATTTTTCCCCATGTTACCACATACATGTTACACTCATATGTGTAGGTTCTTTGTACTTAGGGATATTATTTAGCTCTTTCTTCAGTTCAATTCATTGTAAATAGAGAGAGTTATTCCAATCATGTGTCCTCTCCGTGTGTCTTGTCACATTTGTGCTCCTTGTGTGTGATTCTCGTTTGTCTCGCGAACTTCTACACACACCCAACAGTGGTATCAGAGCAGCTTCAGCTCCTTCTTAAGTTTTGGTTTTTCACATCGTGACGTGCACACACTTTTAAGAGTGCAAATCGACTTTGGAGCATAGAACGGTGAATTTCAACAACCAAGAAACATTTTCACTAGTTGTATTGGGGTTTTTCACCCATTTCAAAGCCATTCCTACAATTAGAATTGCCATCAGAGTGATGGTTCGCGAGCTGAAATTTCAGCATTCATTTCAGCTTTGGTCGAAGTGAAGATTTTTTCACATTCTTATTCTTTAATTGAATGGCAGGCAGAAATGACTTATTTGGCATGCCTCAAGCTGAAGATAAGCTTGATGGGACCAACTATCCAATGTGGTCTTTCATGATGAAGCATGTTCTTGTTGCAAAACAACTTTGGAACACAGTGGCAGATGTAGATCGAAGACCCGCAGGTTCTTCTACTTTACAGTCTACTGTCACAGATGGAGCTTCTTCTTCAAGTAGAGTGGTTTCTCCTTCTCCATCTACTTAGGACCACCTTAGATGGGATGGAAAAGATGCTCAAGCTCATGCAGTGATTGTGCTTTCTGTGAAAAGACATATAGTTCCACACATTCGGTCATGTTCTACATCAAGACATGCATGGGACACTCTTGCTTCTTTGTGTGCCATGCATAACAAATCATGTGTTGCATACTTGAGGAAGCAACTTGAGGATGTATGTATGACTGAAAATGAGTTTGTGCATGTGGATGTGACACACATCAAGGACTTGAAAGAGGAATTGGCAAATATAGATGAGATTATTCCTGATGCATCACTCATCTCTACATTGTTGAAAGGATTGCCAGAATCTTCTGAAATCTATGATACTACACTCCATTTGGTTGCAAAAGGGCATTTGATGAGGTTGTGTATCTTCTTTTGCAAGAAGAGCAATCTAGAGTGAATATGAGTGGTTTGATTGAGGGGACTCAAGCACTTGCTATCTCACAAAAGGGGAAAAGCAAGTATGGTTCAGCTTTGGGTTCATTAAAACCAAAGCTTCAACCTTCCTCTTCCACTTATTCATCTAATGATGCTAATTTGCAAAAGAATAAGAGATGCAAATATTGCGGGAAGGCTGGTCATACTATTGATGAGTGTTGAAAGTTTGTGAAGTACAAAGAAAAGAAGAAGGAATCTGGTATGTCTATTGCTAAAAATTCAGCAAATGCAAAGAATGATGAAGCTAACATGGCTCAAGATTTTTGAGCATGTGTTATCACATGTCATTATGATGCATCATTTCATTCTAAATGTATGGTTGTGAGTGAGGCTGATTTATATTGGTTCTTTGATAGTGGTGCTTCAAAGCATATAACTTCATGCAAAAGATTTTTTGCATCTTTTAAAGATGCACCCAAAGGAGGACATGTGGTGTGTGAAAACAATGCCTCTTATCCTATCATTGGAGTAGGAGAAATTGAGCTTATGGCTACAAGTGGAGGTGTGATTCTCTTGAAAAATGCATTGTATGTACCTCATATAAAGAAGAACTTAATTTCAGTTCCATTGATTGCCAAAGCTAGACTTCGTGTACACTTTGTTGATGATAAGTGTATGGTTCATGATTTCAGCAATGGTGATATTATCCTGATGTCTGGTACATTATCTAATGGTTTGTATCACATGGATACATACGAGAGGGCTGCCTTGAATGCCTTGGTTGCTAATACTTCTTCCACGGTTGAAATGGAGCTTTGGCATGCTTGTTTTGGTCACTTGAACTTCAATAGTTTGATTTACTTGCAAAAGAAGGACATGATTATTGGTTTTCCAACACTTGAGTCCATTGAAAAGCATGCATGTGAAGATTGCATTCTTGGAAAAATGCATCGTGCTTCTTTTCCAAAAGATAGTCATACACACACTACAAGAAAATTGCAGCTTGTTCATAGTGATGTATGTGGTCCCGTCAAGACTCCATCTTTTGATTATGCTACTTCCCATACATGGGTGTATCCTATGAAAGCAAAGAATGAGGTATTTTCTCATTTCAAAGCATTTTTAGCTATGGCTAAAATTGTTTCTTCAAACAAGCTTTTGAATCTACGCACAGATCATGGTGGTGAATATATGTCACATGAATTTAATGCTTTTCTTTGTGAAAGAGGAATTTCACATCAATGTATGGTACCATATACACCTCAGCAAAATGGTGTTGCCCGCGTAAAAATAGAACTCTCCTTGAAATGGCATGATGTATGGTTAAAGCAAAGCAGATTCCTAATAAGTTTTGGATGGAAGTGGTCATGTGTGCAAACTATGTGTTCATCGCCACCCTACAAAAGCATTGAGAGTCATCACTCCTTATGAGGCTTCGAATGGACATAAGCCTATGGTTATTCATATGTTCGTGTTTGGTTGTTTGGCATATGCTCTTATGCCATCACAACAATGTCACAAACTTGATGAAAAGGTAAAATAAATGTATATTTGTTGGCTATAGTGTTGAAAGTAAGGGATATCACTTGTACCATCCACTGACCAACATAGTTATTGTGAGTTGAGATGTGGTATTTGCTGTAAATTTAGTTTTCCCTCTTCTTGAATGCAATAAATAGCCAACAGTTAGCTCACAAGATGTGTTCGATACACTCATGCCTTTGTTCCAAAATGGTGCGTTTGACTATGGCCATGTAGACCAGCCAATTGAGGCTCAAACTTCTAAAAAAGTCTAGCAAAATAAATCTAAAAATGTAGAGAATTTCCAGCCAAACATGGCTAAACGTTTTCAACCAAAAATTGCCAGAACTGCTAGAAATTTCCAGCCACACATGGCTGAACATTTGTGTCAAAATATGGCTGAAAATGAACATGAAATTCAGCCCATGCACGATAAACATGTTGATTATGTATTGCATAATGAGAGCATGTCTATCAAGAGTGCACAAACTATGCCAATGTTACTGAAACAAACTTGGTAAGACAACAAATTGAGTACACCTTTACTTGGTAGAACAAGATCAAGCTCTCACCATGCATCAAGTAATTTTGTGGATTATTCTCTTATTGCAATAGTATGTTATGAAGATTCACTTAATTTTGAAGATGCATGTGATGATCCACAATGCATGAGTGCCATGCAATCAGACTGGATTCCATACATAGGAATGGTACTTGGGAATTAAGCGAATTGTCAAAAGGAGAAAATGCCATTAATACAAAGTGGGTTTACAAGATTAAGAGAAAGTGTGATGGTAGCATTGATTGCTACAAAGCTGGATTGGCTGCAAGATGATATGCGCAACAATATGGCATTGATTATGAGGAAACTTTTGTACCTACTTCAGGCATGACTACCATTTGTACCATGGTTGCATTGGTTGCCCATCAAGGACCTTCTTGAATGTGGATTTGCAAGAAGAGGTCTATGTGAAGCAACCTCTTAGATTTGCTATGAAAGAGAAAGAGCATATAGTTTTTTACTTGCATAAAGCCTTGTATGGTCTCAAGCAAGCTCCACGTGCATGGTATGACAAAATCCAAAAGCACTTGATTGCTCTTGGCTTCAAATGTAGTTAGTCCAATTGAAAGCACACTCTATGTACACAAAAATGGGGTTGATCTTACAATGCTTGTTCTTTATGTCAATGATATACTCTTGACTCAGTCATGTGATTCAAAGCTTGACATTCTTATGGCTGATTTGCAGCATATTTTTGATGTCACTTATCTTGGTCTTTTGAGCTACTATCCTAGCATCGAGTTTGTATCCATTGAGGGGGGATTGTTATGCACCAAACAAAGTATGTTGAAAAACTACCTCAACGTTTTGACTTTGAGGATTGCAAGCGAGCTTCCACACCAGTTGAGACAGGATTTGGGTTCTTAGTTGAGGATTCCAGTGATGCATTGGACACTTCTCTTTATCAGCAAGTTGTGGGATGTCTTATATATGCATGCACACAAGGTCGGATATATAAACACATGTTTCACTGCTTGCCAATGCTTAGTGCTAGGGCTATGCATGAATCGACTCAACTGAGAAACTCCATCATCTATTGATGAATCTTTGCAAGGAGATTGATGTTGTTATGCATATTCTCACTTATAGTTAAAGTGCATTGGTTGTTGCATGAAACCCAGTGTTTCATGCATGGACCAAATATATTGAGGTGCATTATCACTATGTGAGAGAGTGCCTTCATGCAAGAGATATTGATTTGCTATATGTGCCTACATAAGATAATGTGGGAGACATACTCAACAAAGCTCTTCCATAGGAAAAGATTGAAGATTTTCACAATGTTTTAGGCTTATTACCTTGTGGGGACTGATCTATCACTCCCTATGTGTGTTCACATCATTTTCTTTAGGGAGGTTTTTTACACTTATCTGTTCCTTGAGTAGCTTTGATGTGAACCTTTTTCTTGTACATGGGCACTTTTTAAACTAGTGTTGGCTAGAATTTTTTTCCCGTGTTACCACATACATGATACACTCATATGTGGTGGTACTTTGTACTTAGGGATATTATTGAGCTCTTACTTCAGTTCAATTCATTGTCAATAGAGAGAGCTATTCCATCCATCTGTCTTCTCCGTGTGTCTTGCTGCATTTGTGCTCCTTGTGTGTGCTTCTCGTGTGTCTCTCGCACTTCTACCCACACCCAAAATAAACTTGGTAATATTGGAAGGTTAGTTAGATGCTTTCTACTAGTAATGGAATTTGACTTTGAATTAATAGCCAAGAAAGGCAATACACACATTAAAGTTGAGCATTTTTCTAGGATGACCCATATAGAACCACAAACAAGAGTAGTGGATGAACCACTAGATACATATTTATTTAACCTAGAAGTATGTTGTAAATGGGCTGAAAACATGGTACCTATACTAGCACATGGAGAAATTCATAAGATCAATGCAACTAGAGACCAAGAAATTAGGAAAGTAAGAAGCCTACACAGTTGCAAGAAGCTTATATTACAAGGACTATAATGGAATACTTTGTGTTGAAGATGAGGAGCAAAGTAGCCTAATCAAACAAGCCCATGAGAACAAATGGAGAACACATAAAGGAGTTAGTGGAACCACATCGGACATAAAGAGACAAGGAGTGTATTGACCAAGTATGTAGTAAGATGTACCTGAATATGTCACCACCTCTCATGTATGTCAAGTATTGATTCATGATGATTATTCATCCTTGTGTTATTTGACTATAGCAGATGAATGGACTAAGCCACTTGTAGATTACTTGAAGACACAAACATATCTAGAAGGTGCCAACCTACCAACGAAAAGCGCCCTAGAAGAATAGAGCAAAAACTATGTTATCATGGGGAAGCAATTGTTCAAGCATGGAAGGGATTGTTTACTGTGATTTTACTTTCACAATATAGTGGATTTGAGGAATGGTGATTATTGGATTTTGTTTCTAGTGTGTTACTATTCCTTGTGAGATTTTTGAGGAATACAACAAATAATGAAGTAGAGAAATAATGAACAAAACACTAGAACATAACTTTAGAAAGTATATTCAAGAACACAATTTCTAAAATCATCGATCTTTGTCTTAAATATCTGAACTTCTTCCTTATGGATATTGGCTCTACCTACTTATGTGCCCTGTAATTCCACATTTTGTTGTTTTAAAAGCAATAGTCCTACATGCATCTTATCCATTTGTGTTTGAACAATATTGCGAGCTTGTTCCTCTTTCTCCATTTGTAAAGAAAAAACCATTAATAATTAGGCTACATTAGCAATGGTGTTAGATTAGATTTTAAAATCCTTTAAAAACCATGGATATAAGAGTGAAGAATACCCAATAAATTTTAATTGAACTCTACCGGATGGTATCTTCCAAGGATCTGAGCATCTTTGATTAAAGTCAAGCATTAGGAACTATGGGAATACTACCTTGTCTATGAAAAGCAATCTATCTCAATTTTTTGTGATGTTGATGATTGAGAATCCAAAAATGTTTGAATCTATAGCTACGATGGTTGTTTTTATTGTTGTTGTTGCTAATATTTCTATTGTTATCTTTGACTAGCTTCTTTTTCAGCAACCTTTCATTAATGTTCAACTTTAGTAGCCCTAGTTACCTCTTCAGGTTGTTGTTGTCGGATGTCTTCATCTATCTACTACTGACTTCTCATTAATGGTTCTTCTTTAGCCTATAAGAGAGCATCTTGCACTATGTGATCTCGAGCTCTTTTCTCTATAGTTATGGATCATTATCATCTGGGATTGGCCTTTTTCCTTGCCGCTTATCTACTTGTAGGACTGCAACTTCATCAACCACATGAAATCATCCTAACCCAAGTATAGTTGTTGTGGGTACCAAAACAGATAATAAGACTCTTATTTTGGTGTCAAACTATTGAACTTCTTTGTTAGTTGGCAGAGTCATTGAACCTCCTTCTTCATCCATAAAAAAATAATTTCTAACCAATTCATCTGGCCATTGGCAGCTATCCCATTGACCATTAACAAGTAACGGGTTTATGAGACCCCATAATGTTTGGTTTGGATGGATATGTGATGAGCCCGTAAAAGTCATGTTGGTCAAAGTCAACCACATTCAAAGTCAACTACAGTCAAAGTCAAAAGGTCAAAGTCAAGAAGGTCAAGGTCAAAGTCAATTGGTGCAAAGTCAAAGTGCTAAAGTGCAGGTGTCAAAGTGCATAGGTAGTGCACAATTAATTTTCCACAAAGGGTAAATTGGAGAAAGTGGGTTGCAGGTTGTAGAGGTATTTCTCTAATTTCCCTAAGGTTCAAAGTGTTGTTAAAGTGTTTTGGAAGGTTCAGGTGAACCCTCTCTTATGTGCACATTTGAAGAATTAAAAGGAAAAATTTGAAGGTATGTGAAGAGGCAGCGTACGCAGAAGTGAAAGTATGCCCCCCCCAATTAAAATTTTTGTTTTAGTCTAAAGTCACTACAGGACAAAACACGAAGTCATTGGCTGCCCACTTTTAAAGACAATCTTGGGACATCAAAGTGAGCATCAAGATACTCTTGCAATTATGAGCATACGTGAATCGACACTCAAAATCAAGGCAAGGACTATTCTTGGACTATTCTAAGGGTAAGCAGGAGTGAGCATAGTCTAAGCAAGGCAAGAGAGAGAAGTGCAAGAGACACACAGTGTGCGACACAGAGAAGTGAAGTGGAAGGTGTGTATGAAGAGTGACCAAGGAAGTGTGCAGAGAAGTGCTAAGCTAGTCCCCCAAGGATCCCAAGGTCTTATTGAAGTGTGTGCATACCGACAGAAGGTACCCATCCCTCCCCCTTAGTGGAAGCTTGGTGCAAGGTGTACACAACTGCAGGCTTGGAGAAGGTGGAGGTTTGGTGCAGAGGAGGCCGACAGCAACAAGTCCCTTGGGTATTCGGTATTTTGTAAGATTTGCACAGAAGCATTGGATTGTATTGTGCTTCGACATTGTATTTGTCTTATTATAATCAATCAACAGAGGCTTCCAGTGTGTATCTTTCTTCTTGTCTTTCCCTTTTCTCCTACAAACACTCAAATCCCTTCTTGTCCAAGCATCCCCCAACAAAATTTGGCACGCCCGGTGGGACCTCCAAGGAGATTTGAGCATAGGAGAAGACATATTGCAATTGGAGAAGCACTATTCAAGTGTCGACAATACTAATTTATTGGACTAAGAGGTACATATTCTTATCAATTATCTAATACTAAGAGGACTATGAACAGCCCATGACCGCAACCCGGTCCTAAACATTGAGGGTCACTTGCAAGCAAACAAGAAGGAAGGCTGTTAGAAGATCCTCCAGTCCACTTTCATCAACTTCATCAGTAAAAAGCATGGCTGGTCAGGTAGACTTGGAAACCTTACTATCAAGATTAAATATAAAATTTCCTTCTTTTAAAGGCCTAGCTCAGGAAGATTCGGACGAACATATTAGAAGGTTTCTAGCACTATGCAAATCTAGAGGCTTAATGGGAAGATAGGATGCCTTTTTGATACTCTTCCCTACTACATTAGAAGGATTAGCAGATAAATGGTTCAGCTAGTTTGCTGAGAACCATTTTACAACTTGGGACTTAATGAAAGATGCATTCAAAAATCAATTTGAACATGGAAATACTGCAGAGATCATCATAGAGGAATTAGAGAATTTGAGATCGGGTCCAAGTGAAAAGTTCCTAGAGTTTGTGACTAGGGCCAAGGCACTAATGGCTAAATCACTAGATCCACCACATGATTTTTTTGTTAAGAAATGGTTAGCTAAGCCACTTCCAGTGACCACCCAATGTAAAATCAAATTTTGTTGGGGGATTCTTAGACAATAAGGGATTTGAGTGTTTGTAGGAGAAAAGGGAAAGATAAGAAGAAAGATACACACTGGAAGCCTCTATCGATTGATTATAATAAGACAAATACAATGTTGAAGCACAATACAATCCAATGCTTCTCTACAAAAGCCCACAGAGTGCTCACTTACAAAATACCGAATACCCAAGGGACTTGTTGTTGTCGTCCTCCTCTGCACCAAACCTCCACCTTCTCCAAGCCTGCACTTGTGCACACCTTGCACCAAGCACCAGCGAAGAACCCAAAAGTGGAATGTTTTGTAGGGAAAAGCAAAGGAGGGTAATGGAAGGGTAGAAAGGAGGGGGAATGGAGGGCTGAGGTGGCTGAGATGGATAAGGCAAGGAGGGGAAAGGATGTGGCTGGGCAGAAGGGTAAGGGGAGGGTGAGGAGGTAGGAATAGGGGGTCTGGAGAGGGTCAAAATGATCAAACAGTAGAGCTACAGAGGGTGCATAAGAGAAAATGTTTAACATATGGTGAGATGAGGTTAGAATAGACAATGTGGACCATGTGTTGTAAAAAAACATGTGATAAATTGGCTCAAAACATGTGGGTTTTGACCAAACGTCAAAGAAAATGTGGGATTTTTGAAAAACTAATACAAAAAATGAATCCAGAGGTGCCAAAATACATGAAAATGACCCCAGGTTTGAAAAAACTGGCCATCCGAGGCAAGATCCAGAGCCAAAAGGTTTGAGGCATGAAAATTAAAAAAACAATATATTTTTTAATAAAATTAAATGGAGGCAGCGTACGCAGAAGTGAAAGTATGCCCCCAATTAAAATTTTTGTTTTAGTCTAAAGTCACTATAGGACAAAACAGGGAGTCGTTGGCTACCCACTTTTAAAGACAATCTTGGGACATCAAAGTGAGCACCAGGATACTCTTGCAGTTAGGAGCGTACGTGAATTGACACTCAAAATCAAGGCAAGGACTATTCTTGGACTATTCTGAGAGTAAGCAGGAGTGAGCATAGTCTAAGCAAGGCAATAGAGAGAAGTGCAAGAGACACATAGTGTGCGACACAGAGAAGTGAAGTGCAAGGTGTGCATGAAAAGTGACCAAGGAAGTGTGCAGAGAAGTGCTAAGCTAGTCCCCCAAGGATCCCAAGATCTATTGAAGTGTGCGTGTGTCGACAGAAGGTACCCATCCCTCCCCCTTAGTGGAAGCTTGGTGCAAGGTGTGCACAAGTGGAGGCTTGGAGAAGGTGGAGGTTTGGTGCAGAGGAGGCCGGCAGCAACAAGTCCCTTGGGTATTCAGTATTTCGTAAGCGAGCACTCTTTGGGATTTTGCACAGAATCATTGGATTGTATTGTGCTTCGACATTGTATTTGTCTTATTATAATCCATTGACAGAGGCTTCCAATGTGTATCTTTCTTCTTGTCTTTCCCTTTTCTCCTACAAACACTCAAATCCCTTCTTGTCCAAGAATTCCCCAACAAAATTCGGCACGCTCAGTGGGACCTCCAAGGAGATTTGAGCATAGGAGAAGAGATATTGCAGTTGGAGAAGCACTATTCAAGTGTCAACAGTACTACTTCAGTGGACTAAGAGGTACATATTCTTATCAATTAAATAATACTAAGAGGACTATGAACAGCCCATGACCGCAACCCGGCCCCAAACATTGAGGGTCACTTGCAAGCAAACAAGAAGGAAGGTTGTTAGAAGATCCTCCGGTCCACTTTCGTCAACTTCATGAGTAAAAAGCATGGTTGGTCAGGTAGACTTGGAAACCTTACTATCAAGATTAAATATAAAATTTCCTTCTTTCAAAGGACTAGCTCAAGAAGCTTCGGACGAGCATATTAGAAGGTTTCTAGCACTATGCAAACTAGAGGCTTAACGGGAAGAGAGGATGCCTTTTTGATACTCTTCGCTGCTACATTAGAAGGATTAGCAGATAAATGGTTCAGCCAGTTTGCTGAGAACCATTTTACAACTTGGGACTTAATGAAAGATGCATTCAAAAATGAAGTTCAACATGGAAATACTGCAGAGATCATCATAGAGGAATTAGAGAATTTGAGATTGGGTCCAGGTGAAAAGTTCCAAGAGTTTGTGACTAGGGCCAAGGAACTAATGGCTAAATTACCAGATCCACCACATGATTTTTTTGTTAAGAAATGGTTAGCTGAGCCACTTCTAGTGACCACCCAATGTAAAATCAAGGAATTAGTGTTGCCTACAGCCTCCATAGAGGAATTCATCAACACAACTACACGACTGGAGCAGATAAGGCAACAATATGGAGAAATTTCTCCTCAACTACCATATTCTATAGAAATGGAGGATCCAGTTATTCAGCTGAGGAAGAAGCGGGAGGGCTTAAAAAGGAATAAGCCCCACAAAGAGGAGGATAATGCTATTACTCAGTTGAGGAGGGAAATTGAGGCATTAAAGCTCCAAAAGGAGGAGGAGGCCCAACCAGAGGAATTGGCTCAACTACGAGAGGAGTTGCACGAACTCAAAGGAGGTGGCATCAAGAGTGGACTTTGGTGTACCATGTGCAGCAAGCAAGGTCATATAGTAAGTGAATGTCCTCTATTAAGTGTGACTTGCCAATTATGCAGGAAAGCTGGGCATGAGGCCTAGGAATTCCAATCAAGAGGAATGCCTGCAACAACATATTGGACACAACAAGGACCCCTACCACCAGCAAATGTGATGGCAGATGCACCCAACCAAGGTAACACGTATGACCCTAGACAGAGGAATAACTTTGGAAATCGGCTAGGAGGCCAATTATTTGTTTCAAATGTGGGGAATGTGGGCACTATCAAAGTAGGTGCACTCTCCCAAAAAATGCCCCACCTTGCAGGAACTGCCCTAAGGCTAGAGACAACTATACTAATTGTTGTCCTAAGAATCAAGCATCTTCATCTGGGCCCCACATTCAAATGATTTCTGTGTGCAAAGAAGAAATGGTAGATCAAACCAGGGTGCCATCACCATCTACCAGGGTGGTGCAATTAGAACAACTTGAATCTTTTACAGTGCAGACAAGAAGCAAGGGGAAGGCTCAAGTTGACATAGGTCAAGAACCAATGATTAATGGATTGAACAAAGACGAAGTTGCATCTGAAGACAAAGCCACCACATGTGCAGATACAAGGCAAAAAGAAAATTTCATAGGTACTAGTGATGCCATTGGACATGCATTCAACAGGGCTCATGAGGAGTTTGATAAGTCAAATGGAGCCCATGCTCTTAAGAAATAAGAAGCTTCCAGACTACTCAAGTCCATGAAAAAGGAGGTTAGTATTTTTTTTATTTAATAAAGATGGATGGGAAGTTCAGGTCAGAACTCTTGCAGATAATTGATGAAATGTCCACAACAAGTCTAGTGGCAAAGGTTGCTCTTATGCATAAAGATAAAAGTGTAGGGGAAGCACCCCTCACAGATTACAAGATCCCTCCGCTAACAGTCTCTATTAAAGGTCATGAGTTTCAAAGAGTTATTGTGGATGGTGGTTCTGGCATTAACTTGATGCCTGAATATACCATGAAAAAGATTGGACTATACCCTTCAAGACCTGCCAACTTCACTGTAACATTGGCATACCAAAGCATAGTTAAGCCTATGGGAGTGGTCCCTGAAGTCCAAGTCAAGATGCAAGGTACCATCTTTAACTTGGACTTTGTTGTTTTAAGGCTGCCACAGGTAGAAGGAAGTTTCCCCTGTTAATTGGGAGACCTTGGTTAAGGCATGCCAATGTGCTGCATGACTGGGGCTAGGGCACAATGTGGGTAAAGCAAGAGGGAAAAGAGTTGCAGCACATAATTTTAGAAGAAAGACCAGACAATCAGAGAAATACTAGCATGATGCAGACAATTGGTATTTGTATGGAAGAAGAGTTGTTGGACAACCCAGATGCAGATCTATTTGAAGGAGCAAATTTATATGAAGATGAAAACATGTTGGCTTGGCTCCATGCAGAGGACCCATCTTACAGCTATGGAATTTTTCCAAACTCAAGTAGAGAGGAAGCATATGAAGAGAAAGAGGACATTATTCAGGTTACTGACTCGAGTGAGGCAGTCTCAGTTAAAGGCCATAGAAGAGAGGAGAAAAGAAGAACCCCTAAGTGCAACAGTGATGAAGACACTTCAAATCATATGTCAATGGCCACTTTTTTATGGATACTAGTATGGATATAATCTGTTATCTCAATTTTTATGATAGCAAGTGCAGGGCTTTACAAGAATGTGGAAGAAGTACCTACAAGCCTTTGGAAATAGAGGGTTCCATTTTATGAAAAAGCTAGAATAGTGAAAATGAAATTTTGTAGAAAAAGCTATAAAGTTGCTGACACAATGATACAAACGTTGGAGTATGGAGGAGACAATATTTTACTAAAGGATTTAGGGTACCCCTATCAGATGACCAGTGGGCCCAATAAGAAGACAAAACCAATGAAGTGCTTTAGAATCGGAGATTATGGAGGAGTTTCTCGAGGTCAACATATCAAGATCATGGCTCAAGGCCTATCATCAAGCCAAGTGAAGAATTATGGATCACCTGGAACCTGCAAAATATGTCCAGGTTGTACATAGCCCTCTCATTTTATTTTTGCCTAAGTTTTAGTAGTTTTGTTTATCCATTTCATGCTTTTTTCTTGAGTTTTTAGCAAATTTAGCAGCCATTTCATAAACTTTACAAAAGTACAATTTTTAGGAATTTTTTAGAGTTTTTCAAGCATTTTTTAGAATTTTTCTAGCAATTTTTTATGTCATTTTCTTCTCAAATTAGAGGAATAAAGGAAGCTCTCTGTGGCTTTGAGTGCAAAAAACTAGCTTAGACTTTTAAGAAAAATTTTGAGAATTTTTTTAAGATTTTTTGGATTTCTCTTGCATTTTTTTTATTTTTTATGTATTTTTGTGAGTTTTTTGGATATTTTTCTCAAAAAAAAAGGGCCCCCTGGATTCTTCGGGTTTATTCCAAAAAAAAAAAAAAACCTACCCTCTCTCTCTCCCTCTCCCTCTCCCTCTCTCTCTCTCTCTCTCTCTCTCTCTCTCTCTCTCTCTCTCTCTCTCTCTCTCTCTCTCTCTCTCTCTCTCTCTCTCTCTCTCTCTCTCTCTCTCTCTCTCCCTCTCTCCCCCCCCCTCCCCCCCCCCGCTCTGACACATCCCCCCCAATTCTGTTTTAATTTTATTATATATATATATATATATATATATATATATATATATATATATATATATATATATATATATATATATAGCTTTTGTTTTTTTTTTTAATTTCTTTATTCTAATATTCTTTTTCTTTATTTTATTTTTATTTTTATTTTTATTTTATATTATAATCATGCCCCAAATATGCGCGTTCAAAAACATCACAAAAAAGGGGAGCATTTAATTTTATTAAAAAAAATATATATTTTTTTATTTTCATGGCTCAAACCTTTTGGCTCTGGATCGTGCCTCGGATGGCCATTTTTTTCAAACCTCGGGTCATTTTCATGTATTTTGGCACCTCTAGATTCATTTTTTGTATTAGTTTTTCAAAACTCCCACATTTTCTTTGACTTTTGGTCAAAACCCACATGTTTTGAGCCAATTTATCACATGTGTTATTTTCAACACATGGTCCACATTGTCTATTCTAACCTCATCTCACCATATGTTAAACATTTTCTCTTATGCACCCTCTATAGCTCTATTGTTTGATCATTTTGACCCTCTCCAGACCCCCTATTCCTACCCCCTCACCCTCCCCTTACCCTCGTGCCCCGCAACCCCTCCCTGCCATATCAATCTTAGCTCCCTCAGCCCTCCCTTCCCCCTCCTTTCCACCCTCCCATTGATTTCCTTTGCTTTCCCATGCAAATATTCCACTTTTGGGTTCTTCTCTGGTGCTTGGTCTCTCCTGCTTCTGGTGGACTTGGTGTTGGAGTTAGACGTCTGCGGAAGCACGCGAACAGCACAAGGAAGAGGAAGAAGCTTGGAGCACAACACACAAGACTGAATGTATTACTAGAGAATGTACAAAGATAAGTAGCCCATTAGGGCAATAGGCGTATATACAAGCCGGGGAAAAAAAACCTCCTAAAGAGGGAAAAAAGTGCCCCGGCGGTCCTAGAGTGTTCACACACATCACTACCTAAATATATCAACAAATCCCCCCTGGGAGTGATGCGGTGAACAAGGAGCTGGCACTCATGTATAAGGAAGTGCCGAGCTATGTGGAAATCACTCCACAAAAGGAAGTAAGCCCAAAACTTTGCGGAAAGCTTCAAACTTCTCCCTAGGCAGAGCCTTCGTGAAAAGGTCTGCAATGTTCTCCTGCGTGGGCACATATGCCAAGCTGATCTCCCCAGCAGAGAACCTCTCCCTGACATAGTGATAGTGCACCTCAATGTGCTTAGTGCGAGCATGGAACACAGGGTTCCTCGCAACTGCCAATGCGCTCTGACTGTCAGTGAAGATGGTGGTGGCAGAAGACTGGCCAACACCCAAATCAGCCATAAGGCGTCTGAGCCACACACACTCAACAGTCGCTGTGAAAGCTGCCCTATACTCAGCCTCACAACTAGAAGTGGCCACAGTAGGCTGCTTCTTGCTCAACCAAGATATACATGAGCTACCAAGCATGAAGCAAAAACCACTGGTGGACACATGAGTGTCATAGCAACCAGCCCAATCTGAGTCAGAAAAAGCATGCAAATCTGGCGGTAGTGATCCCCCCTTGGGATAAAACAACCCAAGTAGCCGAGTACCACTCAAGTAGCGAAAGATGCGCTTAACCGCTTTCCAATGTGTGACTCCTGGGCAATGCATAAACCTGCTCATCTGTGAGACAGCAAACTGAATATCTGGCCGAGTAATGCATAAGTAAATCAAGCATCCAACAGCCTACTGATAGAGAACAGCATCAAATGCATCTCCAGCATCATGAAGACTCAATCGTAAACCTGTCTCCATAGGAGTGGCAATAGGCTTACAGTCTTCAAGGCCAAAACGCTGCAATAATGTGTCAATATATTTCGTTTGACACAAAGCCATTCCACCATCAACTTGCATAAACTGAATGCCCAAATAGTGATGCAAATGCCCCAAATCAGACATCTCAAATGAGGCATGCAAATCAGCCTTGAAATCAGCAATATGCTTCTCAAGAGGACCAGTGAGCAGCATGTCGTCTACATAGACAACAATGATCAAAAGCACATCATTAGCACGCTTAACATATAAGGTGTTTTCAGTTGGACTGTTCTCAAAACCATGTGCAATCAGATAGGCATGTATTTTCTCATACCAAGCACGTGGTGCTTGCTTTAAACCATATAACGCCTTCTTTAACCTGCACACCTGGTTTTCATGCCCTTTCTGCACAAAGACACGGGGTTGAAAAACATACGCTTCTTCATGCAAGTCACCATTCAGAAATGCTGTTTTAATGTCCAACTGATGTACATTCCAACCATGATGGGCTGCAAGTGCACAAATGCTCCGAACAGTAGTCATACGGCATGTAGGTGCAAAGGTCTCATCAAAATCAATGCCTCTTTCCTGCGCATAACCCTTTGCAACAAGCCTAGCCTTATACCTGTCAACTGTACCATCAGGTTTACGCTTCAGCTTGTATACCCACTTAGTGCCAATGGCCTTCTTGCTAGGAGGCAAGTCACATAAAGACCATGTACCATTCTTCATTATAGCATCATATTCAGATTGCATAGCAGCCATCCAATTTTCTGAATTTTGTGCTTCATCAAAAGAAACAGGCTCATTCTCATCACAGAGACTAGATGCAGCCATAGCATAGCAATCTGATGCAAAGGAGGTACTATGAGAGCCTGAACGAGTACGATATGACAAAGGTGCATCTAATTTGCTGTCACGCAAAGTCTGCACCAGCCATTTTGGCATAGTTTTTGCCTGTTCAATATCAGCTCTCTCATCAACAAGTGCATCATGTAAATCTGCATCAGAAATGGCATGATCTGCATCATCATATGAAACCTGCAAAGGCTGAGAAGTTGCCTCATTAGGACCAGCGCTAGCCTGTCCACCTGTAAAAAGAGGCATCAAAGTATCATACATGTCTTTGGAGCTAACAGATGTCTCCTTAGTACATGAAAGCAATGGCTGAATAGCATCTTCCACAAAGACAACATCACGGCTAACCAGAATGCATTTAGTCTGTGGATGATACAGACGATAGCCTTTACTTTTAGAACTGTACCCAACAAAAATACATTTTACTGCCTTATCATCCAATTTTCTGCGATGTTGTTCAGGCACTAATGCATATGCCAAACAACCAAAAACACGCAGATGAGCAACAGATGGCTTGCGGTCATGCCAAGCCTCATATGGAGTGATAGACTGCAACGCTTTCGTGGGACACCTGTTCAGTACATATGCTGCACACATGACAGCCTCAAGCCAGAAACTATGTGGTAAAGCCTGACTTTTGACCATGCACCTCGCCATCTCCATGAGTGACCTGTTCTTTCGTTCAGCAACTCCATTCTGTTGAGGTGTATACGGCACTGTACACTAGTGTTTTATCCCACGTTCAGCCAGAAATGCATTAAAATCTGAAGACATATATTCCCCCCCTCGATCAGAACGGAGGGTGCCCATTTTACATGCTGACAGATTTTCAGCCAAAACCAAAAACTGTTTGAAGCACATGAACACTTCGGACTTTGCTTTGAGTGGATATACCCATGCATGCCTGGAAAAATCATCAATGAAAGTCACGAAGTAAAGGTAATTTCCAAAAGAGGGTGTCTGCATAGGACCACAGACATCACTATGTACAAGCTGCAATTTCTGCATAGCCCGAACTGAACCATCTTTTGGAAAGGAAGAACGCTGCATTTTGCCCAAAATACAGCCTTCACAAACATGTTTTCCAAGTGCCTCAAGTTTGGGCAAAGAGGACACCATTTCAGATTTCTGCAGGCGTAACAAACTAGCAAAATTCAGATGACCAAAGCGTGCATGCCAAAGCTTTGCATCTGACATAGCTTGAGAATCATGAACTGCACATGCCGAATCATTCACAGATTTTTCATAGTCTATGAGCTTATACAGCCCACGACATAAAATGCCAGAAGCAATAATCACATCGCCATTTGAGAGATCATGGACTGTACACCTGTCATCAACGAATTTCACAACCAAGCCAATCTTGGCTAATGCAGAAACTGATAACAGGTTCTTTTTGATCCCTGGCACAAATAAAGTATCTGACAAAGTGAAAGAACTACCATCAGCAGTAGTCAGAATGATCTTACCAACTCCCATAACAGGATAAGAGGAGTTATTGGCGCATGTGATAGTATTTCCTGTAGGGGCAGGCTCGAGTGTAGAGAAGAAACTATGTTGCGAGGTAATATGTTTGGTTGCCCCACTGTCAAAGTACCAAACATCTGAGTCTACTGCAGACATGCACTGATCATGAGAAGATGGGTCAAAACTGCAAACAGTAGTAAACGCTCATTCTTCTTCCTGCACAAGATTTGCAGACTCAGTTTTTGGTGTAGAGGCCTCTGCAACAACCATTCCAGCCTCTTTCTTCTTTGCCTCTTTAGCAGCCAGTTTTGGACAGTTCTTTATAATATGATCATTTCCTTTACAGTACTTGCAGAACAATTTCTGCTTTTCTGATTTCTTCTCATCTTTATCCTAGTTCTTCGATTGTGCAGCATTTGCAGATTTCTGCTTACTAGTAGAAGAGCTCCATTTTCCTTTGCCCTTCTGACTAGCCAGGAAAGCTTGATCTGCAACACGCATAATGGACCTATTCTGCCTGGACTGATCTTCCTGCAACAGAACAGAGACTAATTCCTCAAATGACAAGGCATTCGGATTGCCTTTCATCATCAATCGAAGAGTAGAGGCAAAACTCTGATATGAATCAGGAAGGCCATTCAGAACGGTCTGCACAAGTGAGCTATCTGGTATAACCTCATCAGCAGAAATCAATTGTTCCTTCAGGTCTTTGATCTTTGTAAGAAAACTGTCCATCGAATCACCTTCATTCATGTGCTCACTCTCCAACTGTTTTCGGAGGTAAGCAACACGAGCCTCATTCCTAGCCTGGTACAAAGTGGTAAGTGTATCCCAAGCATCCTTTGCTGTTCTGCAAGAGCGAATGTGAGGAATAATGGCACGTTTGACAGACAAAGCTATCAATGCATGTGCCTGGGCATCTCTGCCATCCCAACGAATCTGCTCTGCAGTAGGTGCAACAGAAACAGCAGCACGAACAGGAATCTGTGGAATATCATCTTCGACACCATCTTCATCAGCTCCAACACCTGTATTTGCAGTACCTGTCGTTACAGGTGTAACAGGACGTCTTTCAACACCCTGCACAATGTTCCACAATCCTTTTGCAACCAGTACATGTCGCATCATATAAGCCCATAATGGGTAGTTGGTACCATCCAACTTATCCTCAATAGCCAACATACGGAATACATCACTGCTTTCAGCCATGGCCGGTGACTAAAATACCTTGATGCAGAAAATTGACTGTATCTCAAAAAGTTGAACAGAATTGCCCAGACGAGTTCTGCTAGACCTGTAGCAGACTTCGAGACGCTTAAACTGGCGAACAGAAACTGGTATATACCTTTGGCACAAAAGGACGAAATAGCCTGCACAAGCACTGCGATAGTGCGTTCACCAAATTTTGTGCGAATCTGAGACTGCAAACGGAGGAGTGTCGACGGCGCCCTAGAAGAATCAACGACCTGCTCTGATACCAATTGTTGGAGTTAGACGTCTGCGGAAGCACGCGAACAGCACAAGGAAGAGGAAGAAGCTTGGAGCACAACACACAAGACTGAATGTATTACTAGAGAATGTACAAAGATAAGTAGCCCATTAGGGCAATAGGCGTATATACAAGCCGGGGGAAAAAAACCTCCTAAAGAGGGAAAAAAGTGCCCCGGCGGTCCTAGAGTGTTCACACACATCACTACCTAAATATATCAACACTTGGTAGCTGCTCAAGTGTCCTTTTGAAGATTTTGCAGCGCAATCTTCATGGTGTCCTCTCTGCTCAGAGTTTTGGCTGTAGCTCTCCGGGACAGAGAGCACATTAGGTGGTGGGCAACTGTTGAGCCATAAAAGTCATATATATCAAAGTCAACTGCAGTCAAAGTCAACTGTAGTCAAAGTCAAAATGCCAAAGTCAAACTGGCCAAAGTCAAGAAGGTCAAGGTCAAAGTCACCAGGTGCAAAGTCAAAGTGCTAAAGTGCAGGTGTGAAAGTGGACAGGTAGTGCACAGTTAATTGTCCACAAAGGGTAAATTGGAGAAAGTGGGTTGCAGGTTGCAGAGGTACTTCTCTAATTTCCATAAGGTTCAAAGTGTTTTTAAAGTGTTTTGGAAGGTTCAGGTGAACCCTCTCTTATGTGCACATTTGAAGAATTAAAAGGCAAAATGTGAAGGTATGTGAAGGGGCAGCGTATGCAGAAGTGAAAGTATGCCCCCCCAATTAAAATTTTTGTTTTATTCTAAAGTCACTACAGGACAAAACAGGGGGTCGTTGGCTACCCACTTTTAAAGACAATCTTGGGACATCAAAGTGAGCATCAAGATACTCTTGCAGTTAGGAGCGTACGTGAATCGACACTCAAAATCAAGGCGAGGACTATTCTTGGACTATTCTAAGAGTAAGCAGGAGTGAGCATAGTCTAAGCAAGGCAAGAGAGAGAAGTGCAAGAGACACACAGTGTGCGACGCAGAGAAGTGAAGTGCAAGGTGTGCATGAAGAGTGACCAAGGAAGTGTGGAGAGAAGTGCTAAGCTAGTCCCCCAAGGATCCCAAGGTCTTATTGAAGTGTACGCGTGCCGACAGAAGGTACCCATCCCTCCCCCTTAGTGGAAGCTTGGTGCAAGGTGTGCACAAGTGCAGGCTTGGAGAAGGTGGAGGTTTGGTGCAGAGGAGGCCGGCAGCAACAAGTCCCTTGGGTATTCGGTATTTTGTAAGTGAGCACTCTGTGGGATTTTGCACAGAAGCATTGGATTGGATTGTGCTTCAACATTGTATTTGTCTTATTATAATCAATCCACAGAGGCTTCCAGTGTGTATCTTTCTTCTTGTCTTTCCCTTTTCTCCTACAAACACTCAAATCCCTTCTTGTCCAAGAATCCCCCAACAATATGCCCAAAGTTGCTTACCTCGAACCAAACTTTGATGGATTCGTATCTGGGAGGGAGGCATATTTGTACTCCCTGACACAAGCTTTGCTAAATAGGTTCTCCATTTCTTCTCTGAAGGCAAGCTTTTCTAGCGCCATAATGCCTTGATCAATACTAACCCTTAGCTCTGATGCAATGTAAGCTCGGTCAATCACCATGTGAACATTTATGCCAATCCCAAACTCCAAGAATGCACACTAATACCTGATAGCTTCCAACTAATCATGGCATTTCTAGATGAAAGAATTCATCATCGCATGATGCTGGATACCGATCTAAGGAATCTACGCATACTGTAGTAGCCCACACTATGGAAACCCATAGACCTGAGTTTGCATCATGTGATCGAGAATCACCACTAAGCTCATGTTGGTTAGTCTAACATGTTTGATAACACAACTTCCGTCATGCTTGCAACAACGTGTCAGAAACGCATGCTATAGTACTACTTTGTACAGTAAAAAGTAATAGGTAAAAATGCGACTGAACTCACGAATTTTATTAAGTATGAAAGTAAGAAAACCGTTGTAAGTCTACACGTGTGTGAAATTTTGCATGTGTTTGATTCTAGAGATATGGTCTTGAATGTTGCATTGCATGTTAAATGATTCCAAAGTTAACTTATTAAAATAGAAAATTATATACGCTATAATATAGTAAATTCCACAACGCTACACGTGGTATGGCCGAATCTTGCACCCACTATCTAGAGTGAGTAAAATCTCTCTAATCAAAGTTGCTAATTGCTAATTAACTGGCCCAATTTCTTTATGAATCCAAAAATGACCTATCCACTGAAACTTAAATTTTTTGACTTCTCTTTTCATTTTTTTGATTAAAGAATAAGTCCAAATCACCAATTCAAAAAATAGGTGTCCATAAATGAAGATGATGCTAGTGCCTTTATCTATGGTGGACTTTGTGCATGAATAGAAAATTGTTGTAGCGATGTTCTTCCAATTTTCATAAGGTATCCATCTTGAATATTAAAGATTCTTCTGAGATTAAACAATTCTGAACTACATTCTGTAGGCTAGGGACCATAAATTCCATGGGAGCAATAGCTTTCATAGCATAAACTAGCTTGAGAGGCGTAAATCCTGTTGAAACTTTATACGAGGTATGGTAAAACTACAAAATAGAAGGTAAATATTGTACGAAAAGATGAATGGACACTCTAAGAAATGAGTAGATACTACTAGATCGTGCTTTGTACAAGCCCCTTGTAGCTTTCGAGTTGACTTGTGGGCCCTCTTAGCTTTTTAATGACACTATACAAGTGCCTATGTACTTTGGAAATGATATGAGAAATGATTGAACCAAAATAGACTACTTCCAAGTTGAAGGATTAATGAAAACCTTCTATTTTTGTTCGCATGTTTGTTGCTTGTTATGCTCAGTGCTTCTAGTACAGTAGGAATTAGAAACCTTCCTTTTAGAAGTATCTAATTAACTTTGTAAGCTAATGATTCCAAGTGGAATCACTTAAAATGATGCACTATACACAAAGCAATAAACTTAGCAATTGAATCATTATCCCCGATATTTTAGGACCTCTGTAGAGTTTGACCAATGAGTGCTTCGACGTGCTTTTCTCCAAATTGGCTCTATAGATTGTCTTCAATTTGTGAGCATGTAGATAACTTGGAGCGGAATCCAACAAGCTATGGAACATTGAAAATGGTGGAGAGATTATGAGCAGTACAAGTTGATAGTTATGAATGACCATAACAGAGAGATCATAGATGAGCAATGTGGATCTATTGTATTAATGAACAATGTTGTACAAGATCATAGGCTTGACAATCATAGCCTAATGATGGTGCGTAGTGTAGGCTACAATCTAGACCTCACTCTCTTACAATATGGCAATCGAGAACTCAGGAATGGAGAGTCTATAGCTGCGAGTTTTCTTTACATCTTTTATACTTGATTAATTTCACATATGAATTTGAATTGTTCATTGGCTCTCACTAAAAGTAGTCCTCCAATCTAGGAGATATTCGCTCAATTGAAGTCAACTAATAAACTCCACGAGTTTAGTGGTGGTTACAATGATTTTCACAAGTCAAAATGACTTTTAAAAATGGTAAAGATAAAAGATCTTCCTAGCACTGGTTTTCATGGAGCTTCAAATATTCATGAACTTCTCGCCAAATGTGTAAGCTTGAACTTTGCACCAACAGCTCCCCCTCAAGCCAAACATTTTGGCTTGATCTCCTTCTTCAATCTTCATGAATGTCCTGCAATGCAATCATTGACTTAAACGTGAAACGTTTTGTACCATCTAATGCTTTAGTTAGCAAGTCTGCACAATGCATATTAGTTGGTACATAAGACATCTGAATTTCCTTGCTCAATAGCTTTTCTCTCACATAATGATAGTGGACCCCTATATGCTTGGTCCTAGCATGATAAATAGGATTTGTTTCAAGATGTAATGAGCTTGTATTATCTCCAAAAATCATTGGAGATATAGTATGCGAACATAAATCTGTGCATAACAATCTGATCCATATGGCTTCTTGAGTGGCATTGGCCAATCCTCTATACTTTGCCTCTATAGAAGATAAAGCAACAGTAGGTTGATTCTTTGAAGACCATGATATAGGTTTATCACCTGCAAAGGATAGGTATCCTGAGGTACTCCTTCTATCATCTTTGCAACCTGTCCAATCTGCATCTGAATATATCTTGATGTCCAAGTCTGATATATAAGGTAAATACGATCCTTGATTTTGAATGCCCTTAAGGTACTTCAAAATCCTTTTAGCAGCTTCCAAATGAGGTGCCCTAGGATTGTGCATAAACTGACTTAGAACACTTACTCCATAAGCAATATCAATTCTTGTTAATGTAGCATAGTTCAAGCTTCCCACTATGCTTTGGTAACCTGCAATGATCTCAAGTACATCACCTTCATGAGCACTTAATAGGTTTGCCTCCATTGTAGTAGTTGCAACTTTGGCATCCTACAAATGAAACTTGTTTAACAAATCCTGTATATACTTTCTCTGAGTAATATAAATTCTAGAGTTAGTATAGACTAAATCAAGTATAAGAAAATATTTTAGTGATCCAAGGTCACTAATTTTGAACTCCTTCATCATCTAATTCTTGATCTGCTTGATGCCATTAGCATCATTACTTATGATTATGATATCATCAACATATACACATAGGTATATTACCTTTGAATTACTTCTCTTCATGAACAGAGAAGTATCTGCTTTACTCATGATAAAACCTTGATCCTGAAGATATGTAGTCAACCTATGGTTCCATGCCCTAGGTGCCTGCTTCAATCCATAAACAGCTTTGTTCAATTTACATACATATGTTACCTTATTTGGGTCCTCATAGCCAGAAGGTTGAGACACGTACACCTCCTCTAAAATCTAGCCATTTAGAAATGCATTTTTTACATCCAACTGATACATGTTCCAATTCTTTGATGCAGCCACACTTACCAATACCCTCATGGTTGGCATTTTGGCCATAGGTGAGAAGGTTTCTTCATAATCAACTCCTTGGGTTTGTGCAAAACCCTTAGCCACAAGTCTAGCTTTGTACCTGCTTATTGATCCATCAGAATTCCTTTTGATCTTATAGATACATCTAGAACCAATTACCTTCATAGACTCCTTTTTTGGTACTAGCTCCCAAGTATCACTCTCCTTGAGTGCTTCAATTTCCTCATCCATAGCTTCCTTCCATTATGCCTTGGTCTTTGCCTCTTCATATGATGATGATTCTTCAAATGACAAGTCTTTTGCAAGATAAACAGAGTGCTTAGTAACTAAGGAAGTGTCATACCCATATCTGGTTGGTTTCTTGCTCTCTCTTTGTGATCTTCTGATTGCTTGGTTGGATGATTCAGGTATATCCTCCAACTTCTTCATCTTGACTTTGCCTTTGGACTTCCATGCCTTGAACCCTTCTAGGTTGATGGTGTCCTCATCATCTGAGTTGATGTCTCCATTTTGAGTAGGCTCCTCCTTAGTGAAGCTTGGAAACTCCTCTTCCAAGTCATAAGGTAGCTTTACTTTCCTGTATTCACTATAAAATCAAGAGTCATTCTCATAAAAAACATCTCTACTAACCATGAATCCTTTATTTGAAGGATTGTAGAACTTGTATCCTTTTTTATTCAAGTCATACCCTATGAAGATACACTTTTCTGCCTTAAGGTCTAGCTTACCTCTTATCTGAGAGGGGATATGCACACAAGCTACACATCCAAAGATCTTGCACTGATCAAGTGAGGGTGTTCTACCATTCCATGCTTCATATGGGTTCATCCCATCAAGAGTTTTAGATGGCAACCTCTTTACAAGATAAGTGGCAGTAGATACACTCTGCCCACAAATAATTAGGTAGTCTTTTCTCATTTAACATTGACATAGCTGTTTCAACAATTAATCTATTTCTCCTTTCCGCCACCCCATCTTGCTCAGGGGTATACCTTGTTGTAATTTCTCTCTTGATTCCTCTGTCCTGCAAGAATACATCAAACTCATTTGAGAAGTACTCACCTCCTCCATTTGTCCTTAGTCTCTTTAGATTTCTCCCTGTTTGGTTCTCAACAAGTGCAATATACTTTTTAAAGCAACTGAATACTTCATCTTTGTGCTTCATAAAGTACAATAGAGACCACCTACTGTAATCATCAATGAAAGATACATAATACCTTGATCCAGAGATTGAGGGATCCTTACTTGGTCCCCATACATCTATATGGACAAGCTCTAGGTACTCCTCATGCATGTAGCCTTTCCTTGAGAAGGGTAACCTGTGAGATTTTCCAAACTGACAAGCACCACATTTATAAATCATGTATTGCTTGGATACATTAGGTATCCCAAGCACACATTGATCTCTACATATCTGTTTTAAGGTTCTTTCACCAACATGCCCTAATCTCTTATGCCAAATTTCAAGCTTTGATAATGTTTGATCTTTGTAACTATAAAGTGCAATGTTCCTTGTATCCTCAAGTTCAAAAGTGAATAATCTACCTGTCTTTTCTCCTTTGGCAATTCTCTTGAATCCATGTTGGGGATCCTCCACAAATGCTCCATATCGGTTGAACCTAACCTCCAAACCCTTTTCCACAATCTGTCCAACACTCATCAAATTCTTGATAATTGTAGGTACATATAGAACCTGTTGGGGGATTCTTTGACAAAAGGGATTTGAGTGTTTGTAGGAGGAAAGGGAAAGACAAGAAGAAAGATACACACTGAAAGCCTCTGTAGATTGATTATAAGAAGACAAATACAATGGTGATGCACAACACAATCCAATGCTTCTGTGCAAAATCCCACATAATGCTTAATCACAAAATACCAAATACCCAAGGGTCTTGTTGCTGTCAGCCTTCTCTGCACCAAACCTCCACCCTCTTCAAGCCTGCACTTGTGCACACCTTGCACCAAGCTTCCAATAAGGGGGAGGGTTGGACACCTTCTATCGGCACGCGCATAGCTTCAATGGGACCTTGGGATTCCTTGAGGTCAATAGCTTATCACTTCTCTACACACTTGTTAGTCACTCTTCATGCACACCTTGCACTTCACTTCTCTGCATTGCACACTATGTGTCTCTTGCACTTCTCTCTCTTGCCTAACTTAGACTATGCTCACCTTGCTTAGTCTTGCTTAGTCCTCCAAGAATAATCCTTGCCTTGATTTGAGTGTGATTCACGTACGCTCCTAACCACTGAGAGTATCTTGATGCTCACTTTGATGTCCCACCTGCTTTGTCCTATAGTGACTTTAGACTAAAACAACAATTTTAATTGGGGGGCCATACTTTCACTTTTGCGTACACTGCCGCTTCACATACCTTCACATTTTTCCTTTTAAATCTTCACTTGTGCACTTAAGAGAGGGTTCACATGAACCTTCGAAAACACTTTAAACACAGTTTGAACCTTAAGGAAATTACAAAAATACCTCTGCAACCTACAATTAACTTTTTGTAGTTTACCCTTTGCGAATAATTAATTGTGCACTACCTGTGCACCTTGACACCCGACTTTGAACGCTTTGACCTCCACCATGTTGACCTTTGACTTTGAACCTATTGACTTTGATCGATTTGACTTTGATTGTAGTTCAATTTGACTATAGTTGACTTTGACCAATATGACTTTGATGGGCTTAACAGTTGCCCACCACCTAATGGGCTCTCTGTCCCGGAGAGCTACAACCAAAACTCTGAGCAGTGAAAACTTCAAAGGGACACTTGAGCAGCAACCAAGTTCACTAGGAGTAGTAAAGAACAATACAATACCAGAGAAGAACCAAAAGTAGAGAGGTTGCATTGAAAAGCAAAGGAGGGCGAATGGAGGGTACGAAGAGGGGGGGAGGGAGGGCTGAGGGGGCTGCGAATGATAGGGCAAGGAGGGTTAAGGATGGGGCTGGGTAGAAGGGTAAAAGGAGGGTGAGGGATTAGGATTATGGGCTCTCTAGAGGGCTAAAATTATGAAACAGTAGAGCTACACGGGTGGCATATGGGAAATTGGGAAACATAAGATAAAACAAAGTGAGAATATACTATGTGGACCATGTGTTTAAATAAAAACAGGTGATAAATGTGCTCAAAACATTTGGTTTTTGACCAAAAGTCAGAGAAAAAGTGGGATTTTGAAAAAAGTAATGCAAAAAATGAGTCTAGAGGTGGCAAGACACATGAAAATGACCCCAAGTCTGAAAAAAATGGCCATCCAAGGTGCAATCTGAAGCCAAAAGCTTTGGACCATGAAAAATAAAAAAAATAAAAAAAAATAAAAATTATATATATTTTAAAGGGGGGGACGAGAACGATGGGGGGTGGGTGAGGGAACTGTGGGGGGTGGGTGGGGGCTGGGGGGTGGGTGGGGGAACGGTGGAGGGTGGGTGGGGGTGGGGGGCGGTGGGGGGTGGGTGGGGCGTGGAGGGTTTTTTTTTAATAAATACCCAAAATCGAAGAAAAATCACTAAAAATCCAAAACAATTGTAAAAAAATCCAAAAAAAAATCTCAAAAAATCTCCAAAAATTCTCTACAGGTCTAGGCCAATTTCCTCACTCAAAACCATAGAGAAATTCATTTATTCCTTATAGGCTAAGGAGATGAGTTGCGGGCAATGGGTTTTCTCAAAGGTCTCCATTTAGACTGGGAGAAGTCGATCACGACCGATGCAAGCGATGAGGCCCATGGGATATTTTTGGTTGGGCCTTATCGCTTGCATCGGTCATGTTTGGACTTCATGAAGATGACGTCAAGGTATACAGTTGAAAATATTCTCAAGAATTTTAGGCTAAGGATATGAGATGGGGCCAATGCAAAACCTCTAGCTTCTATCGGATTTGTCGAAGATCTCCATTAGAAGTGTCAAAAATCGATCACGACCAATGCAAGCGATAAGGCCCATCGGATATTTTCCGTTGGGCCTTATCGCTTGCATCGGTCGTGTCTAGGAGTTGCTTGCAGCATTGACTATAGATATCTGGCTTGTAAGAATTCCACTCATTCAACCGTGTCTCTTGCTTTATGTCTAATTGTTTCAAGTTACTTTTCATGACTCCAAAAGTTTGCTTGCACTTCATCTGACCTTGTTTTTCATTTTTACCACAGTTAACTTTATTGGATGAAGACAATTACCTTGGCAGGGGCAAGGGAAAAAGAAAAGCCATAGAAGAAAAAGGAAAAGGAAAGGTGGATATTCATTCTATTATCTACTATCTTCCAAACTTGAACCTAGACACTTTTTGTGTTATTCACAAGCACTATAGTGAGGAGCCAGACTTTGCATTGTTCTGCTTGAGGACTCAATACATGGGTTTTACTCCAATACCCTTTAATGCTTTCAGAGTTTTGCTGCTTGAAAGAGCAGTTGCATTCAGAACTTTTGGATATGCCCCAAGACTCAATGCTTCAAGGGCAGGATACTTTCTTTATTATTCAAGTTATGCAATGGCTGCAGGGGTGTCAGATTTAATAATCATTGATGGATACAAGAGAAAAGAGTTCCTCAGATATAGAGGTGATTTGCTAGAGCCAAGCTCTTTAAAGAGGCTCAAGGAATGACTTCATTTTTTCAAATTCTATATCTCAACAAATGTACATATATAGAAATTGCCCAATGTGATATAAGACATTGCAAACTTTTTTGGTGTAACTGATCCATGGCCTAATATTAATTGTTATTGATCCATGAAGAGTTCTCTGGTCAAAGTCATCTAATGGTAATAGACATATAATACATCATGAAATGTACATACATGAAATAAAAGACATTTCAAATATTAAAGCTCTGCTTGAAATGTAGTCTTTTTCATTTTGTGATATTGATACATGATGATTTTGGCTGGTGATAGTCGCATCCTTCTGATTATATTTGGCATGAGGTCCTTTGTAATTGTCTTCTAAAGAACCAATCAAAAAGCTCTCTGAAGGCATTGCTCTTTGTTACTCCTCCTCCTTTCCTTGTACACCTAAAGAAGCTTGTCCTTGCTTGATAATGATATTTTTCCATGCCTTGGGTGTTCCACATGGCAAGTGGTTCTTTTTTTGCAAAGAATGCACCATGCACAAGAAAAATATGCTAGAAGAGCAGAAAAATCTCATTAGATCTTTATTTCAATTAAAAATAAATAAATTGAACAAAATATCTTTGGAACTCACCAAGTAGTATGTTATGTCTTTGGCACCCCATGCCTCTATGATGGTTTCTATAAGCTCTGTGGTCGCCTTTCTGAATCTGTCACATAACTTTTCGATGTTACCTGCTGCCTCATGAACTTAAGAAGATTATCTAGTTTGACCCACACCTCCATTCTCTTTTTTGCTATTTTTGGTTTGCTTTTTACATTAGTCCTGACCTCACAAAATTTCTTCCAACAATTCCACATGGCATTTAGTTGTTTGTCATCATGGTTGCTGAAGAATCTCCTTGCTTTTGCACCTCCCATTGAGACATCCTTTAGTACATCACTAGTATTTTGTGAAAGCTTTGGATCTTTTCTTAGGTGAACATCACCACCATGAAATCCCATTTCTGAAAGAAGACATTCACATTTTTGTATGCACTCATCTGCAAGAGTTGTAGGCTTCATAGAACATGCATAATCCAAGTGAAGACGGACCAACTTGTCAATGATTCCTACTTCTGCATGTAGTGTACATATGTGTACATTTGTCAATGCTATTGGAAGTATGGGATCCCAAATCATTGAAGAAGATGAGTAGTTATGAAGAATAACATTTTGTCTAGAAGGAGCCTCTTCAGCCTCAGCTCTAGAAATCCATCCATTTGTGCCTCGGCTTTGCATGCAGTACAAGCAAGGGTACTTAGAATTTTCTCCCCCACTTATACCAAACATGCATTTGAGCGTCTTTAGGTCTCCACTCAAATGCCACTCAACTTGAAAGTTCCCATAGTCTTTGACATTCAACAATTCTCTTGCATGATGCCTTTGGATAACATTTGGAATGTTTGTCTGTGAGAATAACCATT
This sequence comes from Ceratopteris richardii, assembly GCA_020310875.1. Lineage (NCBI taxonomy): Eukaryota > Viridiplantae > Streptophyta > Polypodiopsida > Polypodiales > Pteridaceae > Ceratopteris > Ceratopteris richardii. Next base: position 159,268,958 of record CM035416.1, on the reverse strand, counting down.
TAAGTGTTTTATGGCTCTCAGATGGAACTTGAGCACAACCAACCCACCATAACTCCATTTCTGATTGTACTTTGAGAGATGGAGTATCCAATTTCCCAAGGCTATAGTCCAAAGCTTTGTTCATCAATGCAATACTTATTCTCTCCATCTTTTGATGTTTTTTAAGCTCAACTTCATCAAGTTTGATTACAAATTTCAATAGACCAGAACATTCATGTTCTTTTATATTATAGAACTGAACCATGTATGTTTGAAGTTTTATAAAATCTATCCATATGTTGTTAAATGCATTGTAAGTGAAATGTAACTTTTGTTTTCCTACTTCGTAAGGTATGTTACCATGAATATGTTTATATTCACCAAATACTGATGTGATCTTCTTATTCAAGTAGAGCCGAAACTTTCCTACATGATGTGGTCTAGGCAATCCAAAACTTCTAACTTTGTTAAATTTTAAAAATTCACACCAAACTTTTGAAATTGCTCTATTACCTTTCCTACTCACTCTGACACTATCACAAATCTTCTGAATTTCAGATGGTTCTAGTAACAGATTCAATTTTGTCATGAGTTTTTGAAAAGCAAAGCGTTTCTAGCATGTATTTTCATTCAGTTTCAATAGTCTTAAAACATCATTTTGACTCAAAATTTCATTACAGAAATGTACGCGCTCAAAACTACTCGACATATTGAAACCTAGCACATTTGTCACGTGATCTCTAACAATTTTCATTCTTTTCTTTCTCTGGCCAGATTTTTCAGTTAAATCTAAAAGAGGTTTTATTCGTTTTGACCACATTCTCAAACCTATAGGAGTTTCTTTCATTTTATTAAAAGACTCTAATTGAGAAGATAAAATGGATAATTTGTTTTCTAGCTCCCTCATATGTAAATCCTTCTGATGTAGTGTGTTTTGTAGATAGTGTATGTATGGTACATAATTCTTTGAAATATCCTAGAGCCTCGAACAATAGCCTCGTAAACCATCATCACCATCTCCTACAAATCTAATCAGATCATGAAGGTTATGAAAAGGGGGATACCTTCCAGTTTCTGGATCAATTGGATAAACAGATCCATCTGCCCATATGTCGATATGTTTCTTGCCTTCCTTTTGCAATCCATCCACTGCAGGAGGATGAAGAGCCCTTCGGAATACTTTTCTTGTCGTCGCATACTCCTGACTAACTGCAATGTTGATATGGAACTTTTCACAATGATTTCGATTGTTTGAAAGCTCAACGAGAGTATTTGGGTTAAGGTTTTCCATGGTCTGCTATGAAAAGTGATCGGTAAGTGTCTAAAATGACGTGAAAGAGAGAAACAGGCCTGCTTTGAAAAGTAGAGTAAAAAAGTGCAAAATGTCATCAACACACATTATATAGGTCCGTGAACAAGAGGAAAATTCAAATTTTGATCAGCGCCCAATGAGCACAAACTTCGAGGCGTAAGATATCACACAAACTTTTCATGATTATCATACGAGTTTCTCTCTCTTCAAAATTTTCATAAGATATGTTTTAAATGAACCTACACGGAATTTCTTAAAGGATTTGACAACTTTAATCCAAATTAAGCACAACTAATTGAAATCCTTACACGGCCCTTTTTGGGCCGTTTTTTGCCCTAATGCACATGGACGTACATAAGCAGTATCCACAGAAGCGTACATGGTGTGTATGTGCTCAATGTATGCAGTAAAATGACACTAAAAGGTTGAATACACAGCCCAAAAACTAGCTAATAACACCTGCAAGTGTCTGTCAACTCTGATGTTTTAGGCTTAAAAACTTGCAAAAAATTGCAATGGCTGCTCCCACCAAAATTGAAAACCTCTCGAGAAACCTGTAGTTTTACGAGTGTGGCTGAAAATACAGCCCCAAAGGTTGATATTTATTGTCTAAGAAGTACAAAGAACACTCTTCTTGATGTTCTTGGACCTTTGTGAAGGGAGCTATGTGCGAAAATACTCCAAAATGGCTCCAAAAGACACCCCAAAAATGCTTCAGAAATAGGCTTTGAAAGCAAAGAATGAAGCTTTGAGGGACCAAAACTTGTTCAAGGTAATGTCAACCTTAGTCTTTCCCCTTCTTCAGACACCACAAGAGTCTAGCTTAGTGGCAAGGGATTGCCACTGTTAAGCGAGCTCTAGGGTGAACAGTATTGGGATGGGTGACCTCCCGGGAAGTACCAGGAACCTCTATATTCCTTGATCATTGACGTCCTCCCTCGCGTGTAGCCAATGGTGCCAACGGTGACTCGGATGACAAGGTATGCCAAGGTCTATGCCTTGGTCACCGCCTTAGTCATCGCCTCAGTCATAAGCCTGGGGGGAGGGGGGGTGTGCTCGCTTCACTCGCACAAAAGGAACAAAGCTTTTGCCTCGAACTGCTCATATAGCATTGAAGTATTTTGATGGTGATGCACCACAGTGCACTCTCCTTCTCGAGAGCTCCACGACGATATGCTCGGAGTAGAAAATCGAGCTCCTAAGGCCGCACGCAGTACTCCGCACAGAGGATGCAGAATACGTAGAAAACACAGTACACAGGGAGCACAAAGACAGACTTCTTAGGTCTTACAAATGCGGTCAAACTTTCAGTCTGTGACTGACCAGGCCACTATATGTTTTATTAAAGAACATATACAAAGAAGTGTCCGGTGGCCATTTGGCCTTTCACATGGACACTAATGGTAACATAGCCTTTGCCACTAAACTTTTTGTGGACATTTGATCAATTATCTGCAAGAGTTCTGACCTGAATTTCCCATCCATATTTATTAAATAAAAAATATTGACCTCCTTTTTCATGGACTTGAGTAGTCAGGAAGCTTCTGATTCCTTAACAGCATGGGCTCCAAGTGACTTATCGAACTCCTCATGAGCCCTATTGAATGCCTGTCCAATGGCATCACTAGTACCTATGAAACTTTCTTTTTGCCTTGTATCTGCACATGTGATGGCTTTGTCTTCAGATGCATCTTTGTCTTTGTTCAATCCATTAATCATTGATTCTCGACCTATTTCCACTCGAGCCTTCCCCTTGCTTCTTGTCTGCACTGTAAAAGATTCAATTTCTTCTAACTGCACCACCCTGGTAGATGGTGATGGCACCCTCGCTTGATCTACCATTTCTTCTTTGCACACAGAAATCATTTCAATGTGGGGCCCAGGTGAAGATGCTTGGTTCTTAGGACAACAATTAGTATAGTGGTCTCTAGCCTCCGGGCAGTTCCTGCAAGGAGGGGCATTTTCTGGGAGAGTGCACCTACATTGATAATGCCCACATTCTTCACATCTGAAACAAATAATTGGCCTGCTTGGCCCATTTCCAAAGTTACCCCTCTGTCTAGGGTTGTAATTGTTACCTTGATTAGGTGCAACCGCCATCACATTTTCTGGTGGTAGGGGTCCTCCTTGTGTCCAATATGTTGTTGTAGGCATTCCTCTTTATTGGCATTCCTGGGCCTCATGACCAGCTTTCATGCATAGTTGGCAAGTCACACTTAACAGAGGACATTCACTTACTATATGACCTTGCTTGCTACACATGGTACACCAAAGTCCACTCTTCATGCCACCCCCTTTGAGTTCCTGCAACTCCTGTCGCAGTTGAGCCAACTTTAATGCCTCAATCTCCCTCCTCAACTGAGTAAGAGCATTCTCCTCCTCTTTGTGGGGCTTATTCCTTTTTAAGCCCTCCAGCTCTTTCCTTAGCTGGCTTACTCAATCCTCCATTTATATACAATAGGGTGGTTGAGAAGAAATTGCTCCATATTGTTGCCTTATCTACTCCAGTCGTGTAGCTGTGTTGATGAACTCTTCTATGGAGGCTGTGGGCAACACTAATTCCTTGATTTTACATTGGGTGATCACTTAAAAGTGGGTTACCTAACCATTTCTTAACAAAAAATCATGTGGAGGATCTGGCAACTTAGCCATTAGTGCTTTGGCCCTAGTTACAAACTCTGGAAATTTTTCCCCTGGACCCAAGTCTTGTAATTCCTCTATGATGATCTCTCTAGTATTTCCATGTTGGAATTGAGTTCTGAATGCATCTTTCATTAAGTCCCAAGTGGTGAAATTGTTCTCAGCAAACTAGTTGAAACATTTATTTGCTAACCCTTCTAATGTGGCAGGGAAGAGTATCAAAAAGGCATCCTCTCTTCCCATTAAGCCTCTAGTTTTGCATAGTGCTAAAAACCTTCTAATATGCTCATCCGGATCTTCCTGAGCTAGGCCTTTGAAAGAAGGAAATTTTATATTTAATCTTGATAGTAGGGTTTCCAAGTCTTCCTGACCTACCATGCTCTTCACTGATGAGGTTGACGAAAGTGGACTGGAGGATCTTCTAACAGCCTTCCTTCTTGTATCCTTGCAGGTGATCCTCAATGTTTGGGACCGGGCTACGGTAATGAGCTGTTTGTATGAGATAATTGATTAGAATATTTACCTCTTAGTCCACTGAAGTAGTACCGTTGGCACTTGAACTCTTCTACCCTTTGCACTTGGCTTCTCCTATGCTCAAATCTCCTTGGTCCCACCATGTGTGCCAAATTTTGTTGGGGTATTCTTGGACAAGAAGGGATTTGAGTGTTTGTAGGAGGAAAGGGAAAGACAAGAAGAAAGATACACACTAGAAGCCTCTGTTGATTGATTATAAGAAGACAAATACAATGGTGATGCACAGCATAATCCAATGCTTCTGTGCAAAATCCCACAGAATGCTTAATCACAAAATACCAAATACCCAAGGGTCTTGTTGTTGCCGGCCTTCTCTACACCAGACCTCCACCTTCTCCAAGCCTACACTTGTGCACACCTTGCACCAAGCTTCCAATAAGGGGGAGGGTTGGACACCTTGTGTCGGAACGCGCATAGCTTTAATGGGACCTTGGGATTCCTTGGGGTTAATAGCTTAGCACTTCTCTACACTTCTTAATCACTCTTCATGCACACCTTGCACTTCACTTCTTTGCGTCGCACACTATGTGTCTCTTCCACTTCTCTCTCTTGCCTAACTTAGACTATGCTCACCTTGCTTAGTCTTGCTTAGTCCTCCAAGAATAATCCTTGCCTTGATTTGAGTGTCGATTCACGTACGCTCCTAACTGCAAGAGTATCTTGGTGCTCATTTTGATGTCCCAAGATTATCTCCACAAGTGGGCAACCAACGAATACATATTTTGTCCTATAGGGACTTTAGACTAAAACAACAATTTTAATTTGGGGACCATACTTTCACTTCTGCGTACGCTGCCCCTTCACATACCTTCACATTTTGCCTTTTAATTCTTCACTTGTGCACTTAAGAGAGGGTTCACGTGAACCTTCCAAAACACTTTAAACACACTTTGAACCTTAGGGAAATTACAGAAATACCTCTGCAACCTGCAACCAACTTTCTGCAATTTACCCTTTGTGAATAATTAATTGTGCACTACCTGTGTACCTTGACACCCACCTTGAATGCTTTGACCTTATCCATGTTGACCTTTGACTTTGAACTTGTTTACTTTGATCAGTTTGACTTTGACTCTAGTTGACTTTGACTATGGTTGACTTTGACCAATATGACTTTGATGGGCTCAACAGAACCCTACTCAATAGATTCCAGCAGAGGTCTTAACATTTCCTACTTTAATCATTGAGTACTTGGTGTCATTACATGTTTGTACCTGATGCTTACCCTTTGATTCTTCAAGGTCAGAAAGAAGAGCTACATTGCCTGCCACATGGTTTGAGCATCCTGAGATGGTCATCATTTATACTTGGTTTTGAAGTCATATTCATAATCAAAAGAGAATCTTCTTGCTCCTCTCTGTAGTTGTTGTAATCTTTCCTTGATATGTAGCCTCCTTGTTAATTGCTATTGTAGTTGTTGTTGTAGTTTTTGTTGTAGTTGTTGTTGTTGTAGCTGTTGTTGTAGTTGTTGTTGTAGTTGTTGTTGTAGTTGTTGTTGTAGTTGTTGTTGTAGTTGTTGTTGTAGTTGTTGTTGTATCCTTGATGGTGATTGAATCTTCCTCGTGATTGTGTATATCCACCTCTTTGGTATCCTCTACCTCTCTGATTCTTGAAGTTCCTATAACACTCATCTTTAGTATGATTTGACAGTCCACAAATATTACATGGTGATGAGTTATAAGGTCTCCCCTACCTTTCTTACCTCCTCTACCCCTTCCTCTTGAGGTTCTACCTCTCCCTGCATAGTTAGCTTGGGAGGTAGTTCCTTCATCTTCAACCTTCTTATTCTTCCCTTTCTCTTTCGACTTAATTTTATTAGTGTATAGGGCAGAAGAGCTATTATCTCTTGATGAATCTCCAATCCTGTGTTGGAAGAGAAATAAGAAGACAATGTTTCCCAAGTCTCTTGGGATGTCTTACAGTTTCTAATATGTGGAAGAAGAAAATCAGAGATTGAGTTAACTAAGTAGGACCTTGCTAATGCATCCTTAGCACACCATGTGTTGAGTCTTTCATGCTCCTCTCTTGTAGGTTGTCCTTTGCTTCTGAATATGGGCATCTTCTCATCTCCTGAGATGTATCCATAGAGGCTCCTTCCTTGCAAGTATGTCTTCATCCTCAAGGACCATGCTTGATAGTTGTTCCTATCTAATTTATCAATAAAAGAAGGAAAACCATCTCCCATTTTACCTTAGCTTTGCTCTGATACCAGTGTAGGGAAAGATGAATGGACACTCCAAGAAATGAGTAGGTACTGCCAGATCCTACTTTGTACAAGCCCCTTGTAGCTTCAGAGTTGAGTTGTGGGCCCTCTTAGCTTTCTAATGACACCATACAAGTGCCTATGTACTTTGCAAATGATGTGAGAAATGAATGAACCAAAACAGACTACTTCCAAGTTGAAGGATTAATGAAAACCTTCTATTTTTGTTTACACACCTTCTCCTTGTTATGATCCTTGCTTCTCGTACAATAGGTATTAGAAAAATTCCTTTTAGAGGTATCTAATTAGCTTAGTAAGCTAACGATTCAAAGTGGAATCATTATACACAGAGCAGTCAACTTAGCAATGGAATCATTACCCCCGATTTTTTAGGACCTCTGCAGAGTTTGACCAGTGAGTGCTTCGATGTGCTTTTCTCCAACTTGGCTCAATAGATTGTCTTCAAAATTTGTGAGCATGGTAGATAACTTGGATTTGAATCCAACAAGCTATAGAACATTGAAAATGGTCGAGAAAGGGCGGAGATATGAGTAGTACAATGACTATAATAGAGAGATCATAGATGAGCAATGTAGATCTATTGTATTAATGAACAATGTTGTACAAGGTTTTCTTGCTTGAAATTCATAGCATAATGATGGTGTGTAGTGTAGGCTACAATGTAGACCTCACTCGCTTACAATATGGTAATGGAGAACTTGGGAATGGAGAGTCTATAGCCGCGAGTTTTCTTTACATCTTTTATAGTTGACTGATTTCAAATTGGAATTTGAATTGTTCATTGGCTCTCACTAAAATTAGTCCTCCAATCTAGGAGATATTCCCTCAATTGAAGTCATGACTTTTCAACTAATAAACTCCACGAGTTTAGTAGTGGTTACAATGATTTTCCCAAGTCAAAATGACTTTTACAAATGGTAAAGATAAAAGATCTTCCTAGCAATGGTTTTCATGGAGCTTCAAATACTCATGAACTTCTAGCCAAATGTGTAGACTTGAACTTTGCACCAATAAATATTGTTCCCATTTAGTTTGATATTCCATAAGAAATGGTAATTAAAATCTTATTAGTACTTTTTGCCAAAGCATTAGCTCAAAAATAGTATGGAGAACTAGATTATCGTAGTTTGGTGATGCAGATTGTGGCATAATGTGTAGTTTGGTATTATCAACTAGGTGGTTGTCATCCACTAGTTTGGAGATTTCTGAGAAACTAAGAGACTTAGAGAAATATAGGTCATCCCATCCAAGAACCAAATGTTGACCTACTCCTATCTTCAACTACAATGGAGAGAGAGAGATGCTAACACTTGCAATCCTACTGAGGAGTGTTCCTTGGCTAACTACATGCTAATAATGAGATTTGGTGAAACGTACCCGAAGTATAAGAGTGATAAGCAACATGTACGATTGAATAGTTCTTTAGGTGCACCACATGGCAGGCCCGAAGGTGCAACAATACTCGGTGAGAAAGTCGTAATTCACTACAAGGAACCAAGCAAGGAAACATTGGAGCAGATGCATTTTCTGGTTTTTAGCTTGCAAGAAACATCGAGAATTTCTTTGGCACCTTTCGATAAAAGTTTGGTGTTTGATGAAAGTTTAGTTGCCTTGGAGATAGTGTCCGATCAAGGAAAGAAGCAAGAGAATCAAACTATTCAGTTGCAATTTTGACAAGAAACAATGGTGGATATTCTGCCAGTACGAGTGAAGGGTGGAGGAGACCAATCAAAAGTCCAATCACTACATCTTTTCTAAGATTTTGGAACAGAAAAAACATACTTATGTTGAGAGAACCAAAACCCCTTCACAAGTTGAATTTAGAACTTCTAGGAAAAGGAGCACAACCTACATGACAAGTATCACCCACAAGTTGAGACTCTCAAGAAGTAGTAGACATGGTAGAAGAATTTATCCCTAGACATATGACAGACACAAGATTACTCTAGAGAAGGCATTATCGAGCTACATTGACCTATAGCAAATTTGGTGGATTTCATGGTGATGACTTAGATGTGCATGTTCGTGCCTTTGAAATGAACCATAGTGTACTAGATAACCCATATTAAAATGCACATAAAGCCTAAGTATTTTATTCAGCCTTGGTCAATGAAGCCACAAGATGATTGACTGAATTTGATTTGGATAATTTCCAACAATATGATGTAGTAGGCGATGCCCTTTTATAGAGATTTTAGTTAAAAGAAGCCCAGCACAGATTTTTAATTTCCTATAGAACAATAAGCAAACGCTCAACCAAGGAGTACAAGAATATGCAATCATTTTTAGGATGCACTTGCAACAATTGCCAATAGCAAATGCAACTTTAGAAACATGCATGATTACTCAATGGTTTATAAATGGATTGAACCCCTAGCTATGCCAAATTATGATCATCAAATGTATTAGAGGAATGCGTTTGGACACAGTTATAGAAATGGCCTTGCAATTAGAACATAAATTTAGAGGCTTTGCGAAAAATTAGGTGTGGATACAAATCACAAGAACCATTGAAGTAATTTGTCTATGTTAAAGAACAAATCCCAAGAACCATTGAAGTAATTTTTCTATGTTAAATACAAGAATCCGAGGCATATTGCTACAAATATTGTTTAAACCAATTCCACTATGCCATTTGTGAAAGAACCACTCATTCCATAGATTCTCGACCATATAATGCAATAACACAAAACCGGCCGATAGTGAATGCAAATGTACACAAATTGGGTGAAATGTCTACATCTTGCCTCATCTATATAACACCTTATATCTGAGTATTCCCCTTTTCGAGAAAAAAGACCAAGGAACTCATAATTTACTACAATGGAATCAAGGAGTCCTAAACTCTAATAATTGAGCAATGCAGATGTGCTGCCATTTTTGTAGGGAATAATGACACATTCAAAGTCACTACAAGGATGCATAAGAATATGATAAACCCAAGAAGGATAGACAAAATCCAATGAAAATATAGTTATTATTATGCTAGTCGAGGTAGAGGTCGCCACTCTATGAACACAATTTGGAAGAGTAATAGACGCAACTATAAAAGCCTTCACACCAAGATTGAAAGAACAGTGGAAACTGGTAGCAAAAGCTGTGAAATGGGCCCAAGCAAAAGCCCTTGTCTTTCCTTCACGAAAAATAGTGAATGATCCCAAATGTGATGTGCAACCAAAAAGTATACCAACACTAACACCCAAAAAAGAGACACCACTAGAAGAATCTACTATGACTACAACATGGGATATTCAGACCTGAGCACCTATCACCTTGCCATTGGGTCAACTACTGACATTCGGTCCATGTATTTGACAATAATTTCAATAGTATGTAGGATTTGAACAAGTTTTGGCACCATCTACAACAATGATTCACCTAGAAGTAGACACAAGAATGGATCATGTGATTGCTTTAATTACTCTATAGTATATAACTCATTGAATATCTAAGGTTTTAATTGATGGTGGGTCAAGAGTGAATATAGTAACTACCACCCTATGTAAGAAATTAGGGTGGAATATTATCAAACCTATTAAATTCTTTGTCCCCATGGCTAATCATTCCTCAGTGCATGCAGTAGGATTTGTCCAAAATATTCCCATTACACTACAAGGGGTTGTATTCCATATTACCTTTGTTTTCCTCAATTTACCTGAATCAAGTCTCGATTATAATTTTTTGTTTTCCAAACCGCAACTAAAGCAAGCCAAAGTTCTGTAGGATTGTTCTCCATGAGTTAATCTTTAACTGCAATCATTGTAAATACACTATCTCTCTTGACAAGTTCACACCCTATGAGATTCATGCTCTCCCTTCCGTGGCTAAGCGTGTCTACATTTTGGATGATCTATGAGATGATGAAGAAATGGACTAATTTCTCATGGCCAATAAACGCTTATTATCATTGGGCATAGTTGATTTACAACATGTGCTTGACCAATGGTCTCCGAAATACTATGTTTTCCATTGGAGTTTTGATTGAGTCAGCAGATCGTCAAGAGGATATAATGAAATCACCTAATCTCCACCCAAAATTGTTTAAAGGCATAGAAGATCATCTCAGCCACCAATCTTATGTACCACAAGACCAACTCATCACATGCCATCTAGGTGATGATGGTAATCCCTTACCTAAAAAAATCAATGCTCATCTGGAAGAACCTTTCTGCGGAGACCTAATGGCCATGTTGCTTGAGTTTATCAATGTCTTTTCTTGGGAATATAAGGATAATAAGGGCTTAGATCCCCACATCTATGAGCATCGGGTTGTACTTAAACTCAATGCTTGTTTACGGAAGCAAAAAAGTTACTGAATGAATCCTAATTATGCCAAATAAGCTAAGGAGGAAATTGAATGTCTACTATGAGTAGGACTCATTGTCCCTATCAAACAATATAGTGGATCTCACCTATTGTGATTGTTTCAAAGAAAAATAAGCAACTATGAATCTCTATAGATTATCAAAAATTAAATGCAACCACTATGTTAGACCCCTTTCTGTTACCATTTTTAGACAGCGTGCTTGATGAAGTTACCATTCGTGAAATATAATCTTTTCTTGATGGGCAAGTGGGTATAACCTCAAGTACATGTGGTAGAAGAGGATGATTTGGTGGCATGGCCGTCATCTTTGCTAGCTTGTGCATCTCAGTATTCCCCTCTTGCTTAACCATGGTAGCCCCTTGAGATTTTAATTGTACAGAAGAATGTCAAACCAACTTTCTCAAATTGAAACAGTTACTCACCCAAACCCCCATCCTCCAAGAATTGTAGTGGAATTCACCCTTTCATGATTTTGTAGATGCATTTGATATAGCTATTGGAAGGGTCTTGATGCAGTTGAAGGATAAGTGGTATCCCACTATGTATTATGCTAGTTGGTAGTATGCACCTGCTAAGCATAATCATTCAATCACCAAACGTGAGTGTTTATGCCCCATTTTCTTTATTAAGAAGTTTTGGCACTATCTCTTAAGCATGAAATTTACATTCCATGCGGATCATTCTTTATTGACCTATTTGGTGCACTAAAAAAATATTGGTGGTTGCTGATGTCGTTGGATTCTGCTTCTCCAAGCATTTGACTATGATGTTATACATCAGCCCAAATTCTCTCATGTAGTAGCAAACTTTCTTTCCTAGATTGACTCCGATGAAGCTCTTGCTAGAGTAGATGATTCCTCTCTTGCAATATACAATACTCAGCCTAGTGTTTCCATTTTCAATTTGGATTTAGCGAATTCCTACTATGACACGTCACTCACTTTCATAACTACCGGCTTCCCCCCCTCATGCTCTTTTCTCAGCTACTTGCAAAAAGAATGGCATTGTACAATCGCCAATTTTGTAATAGTTTTAGTCAGCTATATTATTTTGACCCCTTGAGAGCATTAGGGTGAAAAACAGCCCAAAGAGGGTCATGTAAGGATTTCAATTAGTTGTGCTTAATCTGGATTAAAGTTGTCAAATCCTTTAAGAAATTCCATGTAAGTTCATTTAAACGTATCTTATGCAAATTTTGAAGAGAGAGAAACTCATATGATAATCATGAAAAGTTTGTGTGATATCTTACACCTCGAAGTTTGTGCTCATAGGGCGCTGATCGAAATTCGAATTTTCCTTTTGTGCACGGACCTATATAATGTGTGACGTTTTGCGCTTTTTTACTCTACTTTTCATAGCAGGCCTGTTTCTCTCTTTCACGTCATTTTAGACACTTGCCGGTCATTTTTCATAGCAGACCATGGAGAACGTTAACCCAAATACTCTTGCTAAGCTTTCAAACAATCGAAATTCTTGTGAAAAGTTCCATATAAACATTGCAGTTAGTCAGGAGTATGCGACGACAAGAAAACTATTCCGAAGGGCTCTTCATCGTCCTGAAGTGGATGGATTGCGAAAGCAAGGCAAGAAACATATCGACATATGGACAAATGGATCTGTTTATCCAATTGATCCACAAACTAGAAGGTACCCCCCTTTTCATAATCTTCATGATCTTATTAGATTTGTAGGAGATGGTGAGGATGGTTTACGAGGCTATTGTTCAAGGCTCTAGGATATTTCAAGGAATTATGTACAATACATAAACTGTTTACAAAACACACTACACCAGAAGGATTTACATATGAGGGAGCTAGAAAACAAATTATCCACTTTATCTTCTCCGTTAGAGTCTTTTAAAAAAATGAAAGAAACTCCTATAGGTTTGAGAATGCGTTCAAAACGAGTAAAACATTTTTTAGATTTGACTGAAAAATCTGGCCAGAAAAAGAAAAGAATGAAAACTGTTAGAGATCATGTGACAAATGTGCTAGGTTTCAATATGTCGAGCAGTTTTGAGCGCGTACATTTTTGTAATGAAATTTTGAGTCAACATGATGTTTTAAGACTATTGAAACTGAATGAAAATACATGCTTGAAACGCTTTGTTTTTCAAAAACTCATGACAAAAATGAATTTGTTACTCGAACCATCTCAAATTCAGAAGATTTGTGATAGTGTTGGAGTGAGTAGGAAAGGTTATAGAGCAATTTCAAAGTTTGGTGTGAATTTTTAAAATTTAACAAAGTTAGAAGTTTTGGATTGCCTAGACCCCATCATGTAGGAAAGTTTCAGTATTTGGTGAATATAAACATATTCACGGTAACATGCCTTACGAAGTAGGAAAACAAAAGTTACATTTCACTTACAATGCATTTAACAACATATGGATAGATATTATAAAACTTCAAACATACATGGTTCAGTTCTATAATATAAAACAACATGAATGGTCTGGTCTATTGAAATTTGTAATCAAACTTGATGAAGCTGAGCTTAAAAAACATCAAAACATGGAGAGAATAAGTATTGCACATCATGAACAAAGCTTTGGACTATAGCCTTGGGAAATTGGATACTCCATCTCTCAAAGTACAATCAGAAATGGAGTTATGGTGGGTTGGTTGTGCTCAAGTTCCATCTGAGACCCATAAAACACTTAAATGGTTATTCTCACAGACAAACATTCCAAATGTTATCCAAAGGCATCATGCAGGAGAATTGTTGAATGTCAAAGACTACGGGAACTTTCAAGTTGAGTGGCATTTGAGTGGAGACCTAAAGACACTCAAATGCATGTTTGGTATAAGTGGGGGAGCAAATTCTAAGTACCCTTGCTTGTACTGCATGCAAAGCCCAGGCACAAATGGATGGATTGCTAGAGCTGAGGCTGAAGAGGCTCCTTCTAGACAAAATGTTATTCTTCATAACTACTCATCTTCTTCAATGATTTGGGATCCCATACTTCCAATAGCATTGACAAATGTACACATATGTACACTACATGCAGAGTTAAGAATCATTGACAAGTTGGTCCATCTTCACTTGGATTATGCATATTCTATCAAGCCTACAACTCTTGTAGACGAATGCATAAAAAAATGTGAATGTCTTCTTTCGGAAATGGGATTTCATGGTGGTGATGTTCACCTAAGAAAAGATCCAAAGCTTTCACAAAATACAAGTGATGTACTATATGATGTCTCAATGGGAGGTGCAAAAGCAAGGAGATTCTTCAGCAACCATGATAACAAACAACTAAATGCCATGTGGAATTATTGGAAAAAATTTTGTGAGGTCACGACTAATGTAAAAAGCAAACCAGAAATAGAAAAAAAGAGAATGGAGGTATGAGTCAAACTAGATAATCTTTTTAATAAAAAAGTTATGTGACAGATTTCAAAAAGGCGACCACAGAGCTTATAGAAACCATCATAGAGGCATGGGGTGCCAAAGACATAACATACTACTTGGTGAGTTTCAAAGATATTTTATTCAATTTATTTATTTTTAATTGAAATAAAGATCAATCAGATTCTTCTGCTCTTCTAGCATATTCTTCTTGTGCATGATGCGTTCTTTGCAGAAAAAGAACCACTTACCATGTGGAACACCCAAAGCATGGAAAAATCTCATTATCAAGCAAGGACAAACTTCTTTAGTTGTACAAGGAAAGGAGGAGGAGTAACAAAGAGCAATGTCTTCAGAGAGCTTTCTGATTGGTTCTTTAGAAGACAATTACAAGGGACCTCATGCCAAATATAATCAGAAGGATATGGCTATCACCAGACAAAATCATCATGTATCAATATCACAAAATGAAATAGACTACATTTCAAACAGAGCTTTAATATTTGCAACGTCTTTTATTTCTTTGAGAAATAAAGATGTCATGTATGTACATTTCATGATGTATTAAGCTTTGAAAAGAAATATGTCTATTACCATCAGATGACTTTGACTAGAGAATCAATAACAATTAATATTAGGCCATGGATCAATTACACCAAAAAAATTTGCAATGTCTTATATCACATTGGGCAATTTCTATATATGAACATTTGTTGAGATATAGAATTTGAAAAAATCAAGTCATTCCTTGAGCCTCTTTAAAGAGCTTGGCTCTGGCAAATCACCTCTATATCTGAGGAACTCTTTTCTCCTGTATCCAGCAATGCTTTTTAAATCTGACACCCCTGTAGCCATTGCATACCTTGAATAACAAAGAAAGTACCCTACCCTTGAAGCATTGAGTCTTGGGGCATATCCAAAAATTCTGAATGCAGCTGCTCTTCAAGCAGCAAAACTGTGAAAGCATTAAAGAGTATTGGAGTAAAACCCATGTATTTTGATAGAGTCCTCAAGCAGAACAATGCAAAGTCTGGCTCCTCACTATAGTGCTTGTGAATAACACAAAAAGTGTCTGGGTTCAAGTTTGGAAGATAGTGGATAATAGAATGAATATCCACCTTTGCGTTTCCTTTCTCTTCTATGGCTTTTCTTGTTCCCTTGCCCCTGCCAAGGTTATTGTCTTCATCCAATAAAGTTAACTGTGGTAAAAATGAAAAACAAGGTTAGATGAAATGCAAGCACACTTTAGGAGTCATGAGAAGTAACTTGAAACAATTAGAAAAAAAGCAAGAGACACGACTGATGCAAGCGATTAGGGTCTTTAGAGAAATTCAGACAGTCATTATCGCTTGCATCGGTCGTCATCAATATCTCTTTGCAAACTACCTAGAAACATGTAATATTTTATGAATGAGGGGAATTCTTACAAGCCAGATATATATTATCAATGCTGCATGCAACTCCTAGACACGACCGATACAAGCGATAAGGCCCAACAGAAAATATCCGATGGGCCTTATCGCTTGCATCAGTCGTGATCGATTTCTGACACTTCTAATGAAGAACTTGGACAAATCTGATACAAGCTAGAGATTTTGCATCGGTCCCATCTAATATCCTTAACCTAAAATTCTTGAGAGTATAGTTAACTTTATACCTTGATGACATCTTCCTCAAGTCCAAACACGACCTATACAAGCGATAAGGCCCAACGGAAAATATCCGATGGGCCTTATCACTTGCATCGGTCGTGATGGACTTCTCAGTCTAAATGGAGACCTTTAAGAAAACCAATTGTGGCATCTCATCTCCTTAGCCTTAAAATCATGAGAATATATTTTACTACATACCTTGACCTCATCTTCCTCTTCAAGTCCGAACACGACCGATGCAAGCGATAGGGCCCAACGGAAATTATTCGATGGGCCTTATCGCTTGCATCCGTCATGGTCAATTTCTCACTAAAAATGGAGATCTCGGACAAAACCTTTAATTCATATGAATATATTAAACATAACTTGACCTCATCTTCCTCCTCAATGAGCTCTTTTGAATCAATACAAGTTTTTCCTTTGTCCTCAGCAACATCCAAGAATGAATAGCCGCGCCCAAATCAGTATATTCCAAGTTGCTTCTGATGCTCATCAAACTCTTCATCAGCAAGTCTTAGCTTCTCTGAGATAGCTTTCTCAAAGCATTTTGAAAGATCTTGTGATGAATCTTTGAATTCTTCATTACACAAATCCAAATCAAGACGCAAAAATTCTTCTTCTCTTTCTCCTTTCTTATTGATGAATCTCCTTGCAACTTCTTCTGACTCAGCTATAGTTGCAAGGCAGTAGTCCTCCCTTAGATTGAAAAGTTCGTGAATGTAAAATAGAGGTATAAACTCTTTTTCAGAGATAAAGTAAAAAGGTAGATTTGGGAGAAGTAGGGACTTCTCAGACACTTGAACTTCTTCAGTTGGCTCACATATTGCAGTTTTTGCTTTAAAAGTGGCCACATCAAAACCTTTGACTTGCTCTTCTTCTGCTTGGAGATTGATCTCCTCAACAATCTCCATGACACCTTTCATAGTTTTTGAGCTTCCCTCAAGTGTCAGCTCTAAGAAAGGCTTGTCTTCAACATGAAAATTTTCCTCCTTTTCAACTGAGATATGATCAAGCCATATCAAGAAGGCAATGTTTAAAGGGAGCAAGCAGTAGTCCTTTTCATGCTCTGGGCATAAATCAAGCTTCCCTGGCAAAGGGGATATCCTTTTGCATTTTCTTGTGATTTTAGCCCTATCTATTGGATCCTTCCCAAAGATGTGAGGATGGACATAGGTTTTCTGAGAAATAGAAAGGATCCTTCCATTGATGAACCCCAAGAAAATCTCCCACTCATCCTTAAGAAAACTTTTCGATTTCTCTAGGAGTTTTTCAAAATCAATTTTGGGGTTGAATATCGTCATTGCATTAGGAAAATAATCTACAGTTAAACCCTCTTGAACCATGAAATCAAGAAGTTTCTCTGATGGAGAGACACTAAGGATCTCATTCATTCCCTCCATCTTAGTTGCAACTTCTCCTGTATGTCTATTAGAAGAACACAACTGATGCAAGCGACTAAAGCGAGTCAACGTAGGTCAAACAGGGAAATTGCTTGTATCGATCATGTCGAGGACGAAAGAAAAATACGCATGTAAATGAGACGAATTCTTTGAAGGTTCAAA
Source organism: Ceratopteris richardii (assembly GCA_020310875.1). NCBI lineage: Eukaryota > Viridiplantae > Streptophyta > Polypodiopsida > Polypodiales > Pteridaceae > Ceratopteris > Ceratopteris richardii. The sequence continues at coordinate 159,251,377 of CM035416.1, read as the reverse complement.
ATTTGAGTTTCTAAAGGAAGTAGCTATTTATAGGCGAGGAGGGAAGAAGTAACGGTCGAATGACATGGACCAATCACCGAGTGCCACGTGGCAAAGCGTACGTTGGCCGATTCAACGGATAGATGATGTGGACCAATCAAATCATGCCATGTGGCAAAAGACGTTGGAATTTGCAATGGCTATATGATGTGGACCAATCGTGGCATGCCACATGGCACCAATGGTCAACTCAGTTTTGGGACCTATTTAAACTTCCCTATTCATTTCTTTCATTTTTTTTTGTCAACACTTGCCAAGCGTCGAGGTTCCATCACCACCAACTTTTTAAGCTGCTTCTTCACAATTTCTATAGAGAGCGCTCTCTGCGTCAGGTAATATGGACACGACCGATCCAAGTGATCACCGTACATCGAAGATTTTTGGATAACCCTAATCGCTTGGATCGGTCATGTTTCTTAAATGGCATCGAGTCCTTGATCATAGCTTGCAAATTTTGGTTTCCTTAGTGATGCTTGAGTATTATGCATTGTTACCTATATTTTAACTTGTATTTATTGAAATACAAGTTAAAATATAGGGACGACTGATGCAAGCAATTAGGGACATCCGGGCATTTACGGATGACTCTTATCGCTTTGATCGGTCGTGTCTCTGACAGTGGAAAGAGTCATTGATCATAGCTTTCAAATTTATTTTTCTTAGTGATAGTTGAGTATTTTGCACTATAAGATATATTTGATTGATATTTGATGATGAATTCAAGGACGACCGATGCAAGCAATCAGGGACATCCGGGCATTTCCGAATGACTCCTATCGCTTGCATCGATCGTGCCTCTGATAGTGGAAAGAGTCATTTATCATAGCTTTTTGAGAGTAAGTTTGACAGTGGAAAGAGTCATTGATCATAATTTTTTGACAGTGGAAAGAGTCATTGATCATAGCTTTTTGACAGTAAGTTTCCACTTTTCCTAATTCCTTGCCTAAAGACTCTCATTTTGTGCAGAGTATGGCTAGGACCAAAAAGATAGCAAGGAAGTTGTACCCTGATAGTCAGGAAAAAAATGCCCAAGAACAAAATGCCTAGGGTCAAAATGTCCAGGAGCAAAATCCCCAGAAGGTTCAAGCCAATGTGCCAGACAAGCCTTCAAAAAAAAGGGTCAAGTACCATGTAAAGTGCTTGAGGGAAATTAGAAGAGCTCAAAAGTCTCTGGGATTGTTGACCTAGATTCAAAAGTTACAGAAAGCAAATAAAGAGCTCCTTAAGAAAGGAGATGGGCAGATAATAGTTAATGTTGCAATGCCATGGCAAAAAGATTGGTTTCTTGACATTAGACTTGAAGACAACAAAATGTTGAGGGAGCTTCATGTTGAAATATCAGATAGTGTGGTCAACATTTCACTCAGGTATATCTAGAGGCCTTAAAATGCTTTTGTTTTGCTTAATTTTCTAGTTCCTTAACTGAATTTTTATTTCTTGATTTGTAGGGTTGTTCTTCAACAATGTGAGGAAACGGTTCAAAGAAAAGTATTTATTTTAGATCCTCTGGTGACACAGTGTTTTTTGCATAAACATGGAGATGCCAAGTCCTTTCTACACGATTTTACAGAAGAGGTAGAATGTGTTATCTACCCATATATTGAAAAGTAAGTATACATCTTCATTTTGGAAAGATATTTGTTTCATTTAAGAAAGTATATTTACATGCAACTCATTGACAGGGGCCATTGGATTTTGATTATTGTTGACTTCAATGCATATCAAGCTCTTTTCCTCAATTCTCTTCAATCACAACATGGGAATTGCAAAGTGTAAGTTGCTATACATTTTGTTGTTCTCTATTTTAAAGCCATGCCATCCATTCTGATTTTCACTTTACAATGCAGTGCTGCAAAGCTTCTCAAGATGCATATTGATCAGAATTTTCCTGGAATTGCTAAAATGAATGAACAAAAGCAATTTGAATACATACAAATTCATGTGCCATTGCAGAGAGACTCAACATCATGTGGCTGGAGAGTGATTGCAAATGCTGTAAGATTCTTGGAAAGAAGGTTTTACAGTCTTGAATTGAATTTATCATACTACCCAGATGCATGGATCATCTTGATCAAAGAGAGAGCAATAAATGGCATCATCAAACATGCAATCTACCCCAATGATCCAGACTCACCTCCACCCCCTCCACCTGATAAAAAAAAGTCTGAAGATAAAAAGAAAGGGCTTCCTCTTCACTGACCATTAAAGCATGGGAACAACAAAAAGAGTCAACCTGAAAGCTCCAAAAAGGGATAGAAGCAATAGAGAAAACAGGGCTCCAAAAAGGATAGAAAGGGTTGAATCATTTTTGAGTCTTAGATTGAAATCTATTGTAAAAAATTTGTTCGTGTCACAAATATGAATGCGTTGTGGGTTTCTTACTTCATTCCTGTTGGAAAGTTCAAATTGGAGAAGATATAGAAGGATATAAAGAATTAGGAGGACATGACCGATACAAGCGATACGGGGAATCGAAGAATTTTGGATTGCCCCTATCGCTTGCATCGGTCGTATTATCCATTTCATTGCTGTTGCTAGTTGTTTTTATACTCATGAGTCAAATCTTTACGCAAGGTCACTTGTTGAAGTCTCTCCCGGTAGTTTGCTAACACGACCGATCTAAGCGATCAGGGCCATCTGACAAGTTCAGATTGCACTAGTCGCTTGCATCAGTCGTGTTCTCTTATCTCGTCTCCTCTATTTTATGCCTTAAGTCATGCTCTTCTAATTTTGAAATATCAAACCTTGGATTGGAATTTGCACTAGGTTCTCCACCCTGTCTTATATTACTTGTTATGTGTACCATGATAATTTCTCTTGCATTACTTGAGGACAGAAAAGTTGGATAGAATCAAATTATTTAATTGAGACTAATGTGCACCTTTGATAGACTATAATAATTAAATTGAAATTAGATATTGAATTCTAGATCTCTTGTTCATCTAGAATTAACTTATGCAAGTTCCTGTATAATTATTTCTTAGTTGGAACCTCATCAGAATGTTAAGATTAAACAAAAAAATGCCAATATGAGTTAAGATGAAGGGGGATAATTGAAGTCATCAATTCACTCCTGCAAATAAAAATCAATGGAAATATGAAATAAAGGACCTAAAAAATATCTAAGAATGTCTTGGTTTATATTCTTATCATTGTACAATAAGAACCTCATCAGAATCTTGAAAGTAAATTAAAAAATGCAAATATGAATATAGACATTTAAAATTCATAATCTAACACACATTCTTTGTCACCATCCTACAAAGAAAATTCAATGGAAGTATCAATAGAAGATTCTATTAGAGGAAGATACATTATGTAAGAATGTCAGGGTTAACTTGTTACAATCTTAAAGGTTGGAACTTAATCACCCTTGGTGGCAGGCAACTTATGCAAGATAATGATTTCTCTAATCTAATGTTAACTATTGCATCATCAATTGAGAATCTACACTGAGATGATACCTCATCAAGGTATTCTAGGAGCTCCCTTACATTTCTGAGATTCCAATTTGCAGTGACAATTATTTTCCTTGATTGAAAATCTGGATGAATCAATACTTCTAACTCAAATTCTGGACAGCTCTCCTCTGATTCCAAGGCTATCCAAAGTCCAAGCTTTTTTTTCCACCTTCTATAGTCATATCCTAGAACCAGAGATTGTCGACATATCTGATATGAGATTGAAAGAGAATTGGGACTAACTTTACATAAAATAATGTCACCTAGCTTTTGAACTTCTTTGCTATCCCATTCCCTACCTAAAATATCATCAATCTCTAAAATAGAGACTCTCCTATTCAACCACATTGTTTTTGTTTTCTATAATAACATGTTTTTAAAGCATGCTACAAAGACATGAATAGGCAAAAACCATTGAATCTTTATCCTTCTCGAAATTCGGCCTGCTGACATTGCCTTTTGGATGTCAAATTTAATTTTGCATAGAAAACTTGAAACTGCTGAATGATCAGGAGCATCCCAATCTAATGAAGAGATGCAAGGACCAGGTACATGTACAAGATTTCCATAAGAACTCCTCCCTGATGGCACTTGATAATCTGCATAATGGACAAATAACTATATGCTATTGAAAAATTGAACAGATTTGTCTGCATACATGAGTTTTGCATATTCCTTATGAAGAACTCTGAATGTTCCTGTTAAACATTCAACAGGTTGCCATTCCACAGTATTGGAAGGAAAGATATCTGCAGTACGAAAACATATGTTTTATTATACAAAAACAACTGGAATGATAGAAGAGCATTGTCAAACTTCACTTATAGTACGAAGGGAATTGCAGATGATTTTCTAGAACAAGATCCTTAGCGGTGTACACGTTGTACTCGTGCAAACCAACCGCATCTCTTCAATTTGAAACTGAGAATACGTCCCTTCCAGTGGTTTCTTGTGTTGTCTCTTTTGGCACGCTTGACTTTATGGGCACCTCTGCAGCTAGGAAGCATAGTTACCCATTCATTTACTTTCATAGAAAGAGGTTTCCACAAAGAATCCTCTCTTCTATTGTAAACATCACAAGAAGGTACACGATTGGAAGGAAGACGAGAAGAAGAAGCCATTTGAACTTAGAAGAAGAAGAATGTTCAAAGCGAGAAACCGACGTTCACAAATTTTGGTAGTATTTTTAGAGAAAAAGGCTTTGTACACGTGGAAGCTTTTGATTTGATGTAAACCCTGTCGCTGAATGATCATGAAATTTTGTGAACCCAAAAATATTTCGTATCTTCAAAAATCAATTACTTCTTGGAAATTCGAGAATGGACCAATCACTCCATCTACAGTCCTTACTAACAATTGGTATATACTCTTCTATACAAACTATGAAACTCGTTGGGCTGAAGCTTGGGTTGTTAAATCAGCTACTACTTTGGTGGTTGCCTGATGTTAGACACAAGATGTTTTTTTGTGATTTGGTCTCCCTTTGGAGATTGTCTCCAATTGTGGCACACATTTTGTGAATGATCTAGTTATGGACCTCACTAAGGCATTCCAAATCCTTCATAAATTGAGTACACCATAATACCCTCCTGCTAATGCATTGGCAAAGAGTACTAGTAAAACATTGTTGGCTATGCTGAAGAAGCTAATTGTGGATTGTCCTTAGCATTGGGACCAATTATTGATGGTTGTCTTCTTGTCCTATTGCACTACTTATAAAGCTGCCAGCAGTTGTATTCCCTTCAAACTAGCTTATGGTCTGGAAGTTATTGCTTCTTTGCAAAATATTTTTCCTAATCTACATGTGCCAATTGAGTAGAAGCTCCTTCCCCATGATTTTTTGTATTCTCGACTTGATGAAATTTGTGCCCTCGATAAAAAAAATTTTAAAAGCTTCTTAATGATGCAAGAACTATAGATTTGACTAGCCCATATCCATGATCACTTCCTCAAAACCTTGATATTTTAAGAACGCCATTGGTCCTCTTCTATAACTCAAAATCATATTGGGATGTTCATAAACTCAAAGTTAGGTGGTTATGTCCCTATCAAATTTTGGACTAGCTTGGTCTGGCAAATTTTGAGTTGCGGGCACTTGTCAGAGTACCGATTAAAATTCTAATTAGTGGGTCAAAGCTATGGCCTTTTTGGCCACCTACCATATGTGCAACCTATTAACTTGTAGCCTATGATTGCATCTTTTTGCATGATGATTATTCCACCATCTCTTGTATCACACACATCATTCATTTTTTCCTCACCCTTACAATGCAATCATTCCTCTTTTGTGTTTATATATTGTAGCACTGCAGTTTGTCATGGTTTGTTTTATGTGTTCTTGCATGCATAGTGCTACCACTTTTCGCTTGCTTGTGCACATCTATCGCCATGGAAGCTCTCACTCTTATTTAGCCCTTATCCATAGATTTTTTGACCCAACCATGTAGTGTTTGAACCCCTTCTGTGTCAAAACCTTTGCACTCCTTTAATGGGATGCTAGTGTTGCACACATCGTAGTAGAAATCATGGCACGGTCCATTACTATTGAGACCTCCTTAGTATCCATGTGGACCACCCCACTAAATGGTGCTAAGGTCCTCACAACCGCCATGGTGGAAATGGTGCCCGACCTTGAATCGGAGTGATCAATTCTCTATTTCATGGTTTTAGTGATGAACTTGCAACACCATGCCTATAGCATTTTCAAACAATATTATTCCCTTATTGTCACTTCTATCAAGTAGCCATTAACCTAGGCCATGTTTTCATTTAAATGCAATAAGAATGCTAGCAAACTATCAAACATTTAAACCAATCCCATGCTACCCATACCTGCCTTCCCTACCTCATCTCCATCCTCTATCCCAATGAATCTCCCCTTCTCCTACAAGTATGATTGATCTCGCGAATCTTCCCCCCTCCTCCCTTGCCATCTATGGAAGAAGACGAAAATATTGTCTTGATCTTCAAATGAACCAAGCCCATTCATCAAGTATGGATCTCCACTTCATCCATGCACAACACACTACCGAGAATATGGTGATCAACCCCTCTACTTCTGGCCATCAGATTGTTGAAACCTGCTGGACTTCAACCAAGGTGGTCATCCCATCCTCCTCTGAGGGCTCTTTCCATTCCCCCTTGGGCTCCACACAGCAACGCCAAGTATCTGATCCCCTCCCGATAGTCCCTATTTCCCTTGGATCATATGTTGTCGGATGCACTATTGCCTACTCCATCACCTCTCCTCTACCATAGGCTACCATAAATGGGGTTGTTGCTACTACCAATCCTCCTCCCGTGTGTCCTCAAGCTTCCACTCCTTTGTCCCCCAAGTATTCACCATGTATCATCCCTCCACCTCAGAGTCCCGGTTGGTCACCTGTGGCTTCTCGCACCCCACCCTAAACTCCACCCACTACTTTTGATGCTCCTTAACTTCCCTTCCCACCACCATGAAGAATTTTGGGTCCTTCGGCATTAAAAATAATTGTAATTACATCATTGAGTTCTTCTGCCTAAGTATGTATCTCGTCCACATGGAAGAGCTGATTATTCATGATATGGACCATTATAATTGTATCTGTAATGATGTGCAACATGATAACTACTGCCTATAGCATCAAATGCGTGAACTTGAGACCGACCTAGATGCTCATATAGAAGAATCATACAACCTCATAGAGGAATGTTATTGGGGTTCTAAACAAATTCAGTACTTGAAAGGCATTTTAGAAGAAGTTATTAAAGAGAAGAAGGTTGCTGCCAACCAAGCCAAAAATATACAAGAAACCAATGCTCACTATCTTTAGTGAATAAGAAGCTCAAGCATGAAACTATGGTGTCAAAATCCTCATCCCTTGAGGCACATTCAAAATTACACTAAGCTACGTAGAAGAGAGAGTTGCTACAATAGAATGCTGAAGCTCTACAAGAGACAAACACTACACTCTCTAAAAAAGTTTCATAACTCTCAAGTGTTGCTTCCAATCACCAAACCGTGCTCTAGAAACTTCAACAACAATCAGAAGAAGCTCAAGCTATGAAAGCTCAAGCCCTACAACGAGAAAAAGTTTAGAGGAGACGAAGGAAGCATGTTGTAAAACATGATTTTTACTTGCAAGAAGAGTTTGTTCTCCAGACCACTGAAGTACAAAGCTAGTCCATAATCTCTTAGGCTACCTCCACCAATCAAGCTTCTCATGGAGCTGTTGTTTTGGATCCTCATGAAGTCGAGAAGTTACTTAAAACCATGATTAAGAAGATACACAAGACCTTCCAACAAGTGAGGGATTCTTTCAAAGCTGCCATCAATTACCCCTGAGATGAAGAACCTAAAAAAGAATAAGATTCAATTTTTTGATTTGAGGTCCTCCAAGCATGCAAGTATTAGGCCGTCGAACACCATGACAATTATTGTAATTTTAGAATTTACTATAATTCTAGTCTACTAATGTAGTTTTGATGAATATTTTTGACTTAAAAGGTAGGATTTTATATTGTAAACTTTGTATATTGAAGAAAAGGTGCTTTGGTATGTTTCACAGAGAGATGACTGGGTTGTGCTAGTGTGTCTAGCCAAGAATGCTTTGGCACATTGTTAAATGCATATTCTGAATTCAATACTTTCTACAAGTATTTTGCTTATGTATTTGAGTATCTGGCTATCTCTGTATGTTGAAAGGGAGATATTTTGGTGTCTAAGTTATTTGTTTTTTTTTAATATAGGAATTTTGGCCTTAGCCTACTCTCTAGGACTTGAATTGATTAAAAGAAAATTACAAGAGGAGGGGACTAGTGCCCATGGGATCCCCCAAATCCCACATAGTGGGGGTGTCAATTCTTACCAGCTAATCATAATCTTCTAGTCTGATGCAAACTAATAGAATTACTGCAATAGTGATTTAAACTTGTATCGCTCTATCCGGTGAAACTATAATTGAGTTTCTAGTTTTACTGTAGTGATACAGAACCAATATCTTTGGTATTCCAATGATATTCATAAATTATCAAATTTTGGTGATGTAGATTGTGTTGTATTGTGTAGTTCTAGAAACAAAGAGACTTAGAGAAATCTAAGTCATCCCACCCAAGAACTGAACCTTGACCTACTCCTATCCTTCACTCGAATGGAAAGAGAGAGAGAGAGAGGCTAACATCTTACCCAGTTCATAATTTCAAGATTCCCCCTCAAGCTCACAATGGTAGTGTCCATCTTTGAGAGGCTCATTGCTTTCTTGAAGTTGTTTAATTTTTTAGCATCAAATCCTTCTATGAAAATATCAATGGCATGGTCCTCTATACCTACAAAATGCACAAACACATCATTTCAACCTTTTCCCTCACATAATGATAATGCACCTCTATATGTTTGCTCCTTGCATGGTATATGGGATCATTGGCTAGATGTTTGCTAGAAATGTTGTCTTTATAGATGGGGATTGCATTGAATTGCATATCCAAATAATTAAATAACTTCTTTGACAGCATAGCCTCACATGTAGTGAGGGCGAATGCCTTTTAATTAGCCTCAATTGATGCCAATTCCATTGTAGGCTTCTTCTTACTAATCCATGAGGTAGATTTTGTTCCAACCATGCGACATCAAGATGTAGACCTCCTATCATCATCACTCTGTGTACCTAAGAAAACAATGTTTTATGGACTTGCAATGAATGAGACTAAATCTCTTTCATTAAACAAAGTGCATATAGTGGTGGCATTGATACACTTACTTAATTACCAATCCGTGAGTATAACTCAATCAAGTGTATGAAGACATGTGCACATATGATAGCTAATGTAGGAATGGGACAAGTAATGCATGCAAATTAGGAGAATCTACCTCACACAAAACCTCTTATACAGTTATGTGTATCATGATACTTGGTGCATCACCAGATACCTTGAGCGATATCTCTAAGCTCTAATACTCGAATATAGGAAATATCATGTTCTTTCTGAAGCTCTTGATGATACCCATCCAATGGTATTTCAGCTTGATCGGACCTCTAAACTTCATTCTATGATCAAAAAACAAAAATGGTGGGAGACACGTACTATCACTTCTATGCTTCCAAAAGTTTACACACGTACACACGCCACAATAGCAAAAAGAGATGGGGAAGGGGTAGACAACACCTCTAGACACACATTTCATGCATCAAGCACACACACAATCTCATGAAGAAGAAGGTAAATAAGCAACAAGAAGAAAATCGAAATTACTGCAAGTTAGCTCTTCAAAATGTCAAAACATCTTTACAAAAGATCACAAGTGACTTATATACATGTGCCCTAATTTTGGTCCTTTCACATAAGAGACTGAAATTTTCTTTATAAATCACAAAGTTCCTACTAGTGTACAAGGGTAATGTTACATTCTTCAAGGTTCATGCATCTAGAGGACTCCTTTAGACCAATTACAAAGCTTCTCAAGAATTTCCAAGGCATTTTAGGAAAAGAAAGTGAGCCATTTATTGAAAATTTTGGGGCCTCCTTTTCTTCTCTTCTTTCTTCTACTTTCTTCTTCCTCCTCTCTTCAGTCCTATTAGTCCTCTGTAACACTATCCTCCTCTTAGGCTTTGTCATCCCTTGAAAGGCTTCTATAGGTTTTCCTAACACATAGCTCGAGGGTTTTGGTGATGCCCAATTGGTGGTTGGAGATGGACCAATTTTCTCTCCTATTACCCTCTCATTCTTCTCCGAGCTGATGCTATAATTTCCATGTGTCCTTGATATTCCTTATATTCATATATGAGGGTTGCTGCATTATCCTTGTTGGCCACCCACACATCTAGTGGTAATAATCATGTTTCCCATTATGAGGTAAGGCTATTTGTCTCCCTTTACCTCTTTCTAAATTTAGGTCTTTAGGGTCATGATTGTACTTCTCCCATAATGAAGCAATGTTCTTTGTCTCCCTTTACCTCTTTCTAAATTTTAGTGCTTCAAAGGTCATGTTTGTAATCCTTTGTTTACACCCTTCTAGACCTGATGCATTCTTTCAGCCTATGTCTTTCTTTCTGTGTGTCTCATTTTAGCTTGATTCCTACCCCTACGAGGATCTGGGAAGAGAATAATGTTTAATGAATGATTCTCTTTTTTTACTTCATTCTTCTTCTCCTTTTACTTGTTTCTCCCTCCACATGTCCCTCCTCCTGAACTCTGGCATCCCTGAAAAGATTTTGCTGGCAACATGTGTAGGTTTGATAGACATTTTGATCAATTTTACTTAAAAGTTTGGCTTTTCTAATCATGAATTGCTTCTATTGCTCTGACTTCACATCATCATTCAGTGCCTGATGATGGTAAAAAAAAACTAAGCTCATAAACCACAATTCTGGAATTTAAATTTGATGACATTTTCAAAAAGGTTTCAAAGCCAATCTCAAAAAAACCTATAAAAAATGCTTCTCTAAATGTTTGTAAATATGGGCTCAACAAAAACATTAAGTGAGAGTAGTATGCCATTATAGTAAGCCTACTTGGCGTGATGAAAAGATAAAAAATTAAGTCATCATTGCCTTGGTTAATGCCCATGAAGTTGAAAAATGTATATTTAGGATGCCTTAAAACTTTCAATACTATTAAGATCATGTTGAGAATTTTATTTGTCAGCGTGATAGTTAAATATGGTATTTGTGCATGTCTAGATACTCAATAATCAATTGTCTTGATCATGTAATCTTCTATGACCAAGTAATCATGAGGCAAGCTTGATAATAAGGGAAAATTGAGCCACTCCTTATTGGTAGTGTCATTGTGTTGTTCTTCCCAAAACTTTGGCCACCATCGATGTCTTGGCATTGGGCAAAAATAAGGATTTAACTATAATAAATATGGTGGTTCTTGCCAACGCACCTGCAAGGTTGGATTCTTCTACAAAAATTGTTTTCTCTAGACAAGATCAACTGTAGCAAACTCCTCTTGAGTATAATTGAAGGTAGTAGCTTTAAAATTGAGCTCTTGGTCCGAATCTTGCTAGGTAGTTTTCTTGATATAGCTTCTACTTTTCTCTTTCATAATGCCATATGATATGTTAAAAGGCTTTATTATTCGCTCCAAACCCTTGCTCTTGATTTTGGCTTCTTTCATGAGACGTATGAGTGCATCTTCAAACTTTTGGTTCGTATGAAATCCCAATAGTGCTTGTTATCTCTAGTCTAGCTCTATAGTGTACGACATTGAAATGTCATCGACTTTTGTCTCATGTTGATCTTGTATTGGTTATGGAACAATGGGGAAAGAAAGAGGATGTATCTCAATATTCTCGGTAGCCAGAGTTGTTCCTTGCACTACTAGAGTCCCCATGTTGAACTGTTGAGTTGCTTTATCACTTAGAACCTACATTAGTTGAGCTTCTAATTCTGAAATGATTTTATCTTTATCTTTAGTATGCCTTTGTACTTCCTTGAGCTCTTCTTTGACTCTAATCTTGCTTTCACATATCTCTATAAGCTAATCAACATCTTGCTGACATTGTTTCTTCTACTTATTAACTACTTCTTTCCAGTTTCTTCTTAGCTTTGTTGTTTCTTCTTAGCTCTATTGTTTCTTCAACATAGTTTGACTCCACTTGTGCATGCAACATTTTTTCTATCTTCAGTTGATTTGCATATGTATCCAATTGAGTCTTCCGGCTTTGAATCTCTTCATTTAGTGTTGACAATGCCGTAATTGGTGGATTCAACAAGAGAGACATCATTAATTCTTTATTTCAGCTTCTTAATGAATCAACGTCTTCCATGTACCCTTTTATTTGTGTCTCCAAAATCTTGATTCCGGAAGAGAGATGTGCCTTTTTCACTTCACATTGATCATATTGCTTTTTGAGCTCGGTATTTCTCTTTTTGTACTCTCTCATAGTCTTGCTTCATTTTGTTGGCTTGAGTCTTCAAAGTAGTATTCTCAATGTTCAATGTTCCTATTGCTTTAGTTTCCACTACCAATTCTTCTTTCACCTTCTCAAGCTCCTATTGGGTCTTCAACACTCGATCTGATAAATTCTTCCTTAATGCTTGAAATTGAATTTTCTCTATATTAGCTTGCTCATATTCCTTATTAGCTTCCAGAAAATATTGTTGGGTGTCCATGGCACTCAAAATCAAGTGAATAACCACTAGCTTAATTGTGCCATGTCCAAGTTAAGCCATGTTTTAGGAATGACTCGAGGTTCTCTAGTTAGCACATCTTTGCCTTTGCTAGTATGCACTATTTCATTGAATGGATGTCAGATCTATAATTGGATACATGGATCAAACTATGTCTTCAAAAAAGCTTTAGAATTGGTGACTTCATGCACATCCGTAGCTGAGAGTTGCATTATAACCCTTATAGAAATGAGATTCTCATCGGTCTTTGTTTCTGTCTCTGGTCGAGCTTCCTCCTTTGGGTGGATATAAGTTTTGACTCCTTCTGAAGTGATTTCTTGAAATTGTAACTTCATTGAATCATTGATTTGAAATGTATATGTGTTATCTAGTTGAGTGGTCCTTACGAATTCTTCATTAGTTGCACTCTCACATTTCTTTTGGCTCATTGGCTGCTTCTTTTTTATCCATTATATATTCCAATTCATCCTATCCACCATGTCATTAATTTTAGTGTTGAGATCAGCAGTGATCATTGATTGATCATCTTTGTCATTCGATTCTAAGTAGGAACTTGAGTTTTCCAAACCCAGTTCCTTGCAATGATTCATTTTAGATACTTTTTTTTCCAATTTATTTCTTCCCTTTTGCCTCGCTCATCTGCATATAATGATGTCCTTGGATTGTGAGATTGAGCTTCCTATCCATGTATGTAGTGGCTTGAAGGGCCTCTTCTAATTTGACTTTTGTGATGGGGGTGGTTGAGCCATAGTTGATTTCATAACCAAATAAATTCTTTTGGTAGATGGAGTGGTAGCCACCTCTTCAAAGTTCATATTTCTTTTGGGCCCTCTCATTGTGGATCTAGCACTTGTTCCTACATCATCCATGATCACCACACCATGTTTCTTTTCTAGGACTCTGGCGGATTTGACATACTTGGCCATGTCCATAGTGGATAGCATCTCTCATAAATATTCAAGAATATTCAATGCATGATAGATGAGAATGGTCAAAGCTATACTTCCCTTCAAAAATGTTTTGATTCCCCATTGTGTTTTAGCTTTAAAGAGTTGTTCTTCCACATACAATGTTAGATTAATTTGATTTTTAATTTGTTTAACAACATGAGATAGTAGTTGGACTAGTATCTTTTGTAGCACGAGTCTGTATCTATGCATATTTGGAAAACAAAAATGTTGATGCACGAATCACACTTCCTCTTCAATATCCATCTGGTTAATGTCCATGAATGTACACGTTTTTTCTTCTTTGCTTCATGCATTCATCTTTTAAATAAATGATACCATCTTTAGCCCATCCAAATGCTTTCTTGATGAGTTCATGAGTAAAATAGATGGTTTGTTAGTACCCTTGTAAATCCATGAATTTAACTTCTAGCACCGATGGCTTATCATGTGCAAGATGCAACATATTCATCACTTGTGTGCATCTCTCATAATCAGGTTTGTAGATAGGAAGCTTTTAGTAAGCCTCAACTCCTACTTTCATCGAGGTATTGATTGTTTTTGGTAGCTCGTGGAGTACACACAAATCCTAACTCATCCCTAGAAATTGATGGTCATGATCCATGATCCTAATAGTAATGCGAAAGAGGTGTTCACCAGCTGGTTGGTCATCATGGAACCAATGACCTCTTGCCTTAACTGCACACTCTAAAGGAAATTCTTTGACCTCCATTTGTTGGGTTGCTTCAAAATCCTCGGAAGCCATCCACATTTTAAATGAAATACATGATTAGTGTGTGAACAAAAAGAAATCTTCCTTGTTCCATTGTGCTCAAACATTTGTGATTCATCTTTTAAATAGGTCCCCTCTCACATCGATGAGTGGATCATTATATCTCAAGATATATATATATATATATATATATATATATATATATATATATATATATATATATATATATATATATATATATATATATATATATATATATATATATATATATATATATATATATATATATATTCCTTTGTTGAAAAGAAACATAAAAAGGTCAACTAGAGCCAAAGTAGTGGTTAGTAATAGTTAGTAGAAGTTTTATAGTATTATTGTACAAGTGAAGGTCTATTTCCTTTGAAGAAAATGTGCACCACTAGATAGTTTAAAGAACTCATGTGCCGAATGTGAGGCCTTGTATTGTGGCCCTAAATGTGACTTTGTAGCTTTATATTGATTCTGGTACTACATCCTTTGTTTTGGACTCCCATATATATTTGCCTTGCTTGAGTGGCTTCTTAGGTTTCTTTAACTATGGTAGTCATAGATTTCTTGAGATTTCATAGTAGTCTAGTGTTGGTGATTGGTCTGCTTGGTTAATGCTCCGATATCTTCATTGGCTTTCTTGAATGTCTTCTTTTGGATCCATATTTTCTTTCATTGTATTTAAGCTTCAATGAGTCATTTGGGTAGCCATACTTGAATTATCCTTGATTTAATTTGCTACGATGTGGCTTCCTTGATTAATTTCCTTTTTCTATGATTGGTTAGTTGTGCATGGTGTTTCTGACATTTATACTCTTGTATTTGGTCCCTGGGAGTCCATATTTGTTTGACCTTCCTTTTTGTTTCTCTTTTTTTCTTCCTTGTGTTGGTCTTGTTGAAAATTGTCCATGTTCCTCTCTAGAATGAATGACCTCACTAAGGCTATCTTATATGATCTCTTTAGAAGGATGGTTTTGTTGATTACATGTAGTAGAGCAAGACGCTTCATCGACACTTAAGGTAGGTTGAAGAATAGAATCCTTAGATAAAGAATTGTGTTGGGATTCTAATTCATGCATGGGTAGTTTTGATACTTTAGGGTTTTTTAGTCCATTCTCTTTAGTGGTTTCTCATCTAGGAGACTAAAGACTTCTCTATTTCCTACCTTGGCTGAAATATATCCTTGTGCTAGATGTATTGTAACCTCAAATTCATATCTCCAATCTTGCCCTAGGATCAGCTCTTCTAGAAGATCAATGTCTGTACAGACCAAGAGTCTTTGTTGCATGGTGTTGTTTCCTAATTAAAATGATATGGTTACTTCTGTAGGCATTCAATTATATTACCTATAATCCCTATCATATTTGCTTTTGTTGGAGTGAGTGGCATCTTTGATTTTTCAATTGAAGAAGCACATGCACTACTCAGAGCTACTCTTGTATCAATCAAAGAATCTACTAATTGGTATTCTTGCTTACCAACTCCTAAGTTTAGGTATAGTTTTCATATCTTGCTTCCTAGGGTTTTGATATTATTTGTGTGATAATTCACCATCAGAATGGATTCTTCACTTTGTAAGTACCTTGCATCTTGTTCTCTAATGGACTCTTTCTATAACTTCTAGTCTTGCTTCATCTCATATCTCTCTTCTCTTCTTTTTTGATTTTGCACTCCTAAGAGTCTCGTTAACATTATTTCTATTAAGGGTTCCATGTATTGTTTAACTTTGCATATGCTTATATAGTTTGGTTGTATTTCTCCATCTAAGGCTACTAAATTTATGGCTCCATGGCAGGAAAATTGATTTAAGATCAAAGGACCATATCCTCTTCATTGTAGTTTCTTTGCATATTTCTTCAAACTATAGACCAATACAAGATCTCCCACTTAGAGAACTTTATCTTTGATGTGAGTGTCATAATAAGCCTTTTGCCTTCTCTTGGTCGCAAAAATGCCTACTACTACTTGTAATCTAGTTTCATGGAACTTTTCTATTTGATCTAGTTGATTCTATAACTTATGTCTAGTCCAGTCCTTTGTTTTGGCTACTTAAAGAGTAGGAATCAAGAAATTGACTAGTAAAATTGCATTGTGACCATAGACTAGATTAAAGGGTGTTATTCCTATAACTATTTTATAAGATGCTTGAAATGCCCAAATGCGTGATGCAATTGTTTGTTCTAGTAAAATCTTTCATTGCTGAATATTTGGGTAAGAACCATGCATAACTCTTTATTTGAACTCTCGACTTGTCCACTAGTTTGTGGTTGATAGCATGCTGATGTTTTGTTAATCACTAGAAATTCATTCATGAGTGATTTAATGACTTCATTCATGATGTGCATACCTCTATCACTTACCATCTCCATTGGTAGTCCAAATCTAGTGAAAATATTTTCAAATAAGAACCTTAGAGTGGTTTGGGCATCATTTTTCCTAGTGGCTTTGACATTGACCCTTTGTTAAGTACTCAATTGTTTTACTCTGCATGAGATGCTCTTGCTGATAGGTTAATGGGTTCAATGAAGTCTATTCCCCATCTAGAAAAAGCTTTGGCACTAACAACTAATCTCAAAGGCATGTTATCTTATCATATTAGATACTTAGTTCTTTGACATACATCAAAGCTTCATAGATAAGTGTCAGCATCCATATGTAGTGTTGGCCACCATAAGCCCGCAAAGAGAATCATTTTAGTAATATCATCTGAGAGTTTAGTTTGAGAGAAAGAATAATCTAGAACGGTTACTTCTATGCCTAATTTTATCTTGTCTATATAATATGATAACATCATCTTAATATAGAAATTATGTTCTCGAATACATTTCTATAATTCCATTCTAGTGTTCTATTCATTATTTCCTCTACCTCTTTATTTGTGGTATTCTTCAACGTACTCACATGATATAGAGATGCACTGGAAATAAATTCTGGTAATCCCCATTCCTTGAATCCAGTGCATTGTGAAAGTAAAATCATAGTAAACATTTGGGGACCACGATGGGATGGGGTATTATCAACGGTGCATGGTAAAGTGAAGTAATGGCTGGTGAAGAAGGTACAAATGGAAGGATTTTTGGCAATGGAGGAGTATGCCAACATGATTGGGTAAGTGGATCTCAAAAGATCAAGGAGTATAGGCAATACTTGGAGTGATGAGATCATCAACATCAGGATGTGATAATATCATACCTGTTATCGACACAACTACTGGTGTTACTGGTGGCTTTTTCTACACAAACCCGTCGTCTCTCTATGTAGTAGGAAAAAGCACATTTTCATTAATTTGTGAAACAATATACATTCTTTTGTTTTTGTTCATGACTATTCATTGGAATTACACTAGCAGCCAAAATAATAGTAAACAACGAAATTACAATAATTGTCCCCAGTTTCGGTGGCCTAAAAAAGATCATGAACCTTAGAGAAAAGGAAGGGTGTTCCTAAATCTAAAGGACACTCTAATGGAAAACAAAATAGGATTCCTTATCCATTCATGTCAAATGAAATGCCAAAAGTCAAGCCAAGGCTAGATGAAGAGCCAATGGTCACAGTAGGCTAGGTGAAAAGCCAGAAGGAGGCCAATATACACTCATTATCATGGCGAACTTGCAACTAAGGCTATTCAAGTATCTGGAGTCAATATTAGAGCCTCTAAAACAAGCCCAAGGAGTTCCAAGACTTGTCCAAGTAGAGAGGAGGTCATACAAAGAGCTACAAAGCTTAAATTCCCTTCTAGGAAGAATGTTTGGCAGACACTACGTACTTCTCTTGTTTATTTCACTCAATGTAGATATGGACTTGATGCATATGATATCTTTTTGAAATGCTCATGTGTTCCAAATATTTCCTGTAAATTCTTCTCGAGTATTTACTAAAAGAAACTATAGTGAACCTCTATTTCTATCATCAACTAATTCCTTGCATAGTGTGCTTTGTAGATTTTGGTTTTCTAGCCTAAAAAAGTTCATTCGTAGTGATTGAAAGCTCATTCAGAAGCTATAGAAGTCTACCATGTGTGGAAAAACAACTTTAGGTTATTTGGATCTTTGATATTGGGTCAAGTAGTACAAATCGAATGACTACTTGTGAAAGCAGGTGAACTAGAGGGAACTAAGAGGGTCTTCTAATGTTTCTTGTAAAAATATGAGGGTAAGATGTAACATAAGGTTCATGGACTTTGATAACCCTAGACGTTAAAGAATAGTGCCTACAAATATAACCATCATTTACAAGACTCAACATTGGATGTTTTACTCTTATTGACCTCCTTTTGTCTCCCTTTGGTGGGATAAACATTCTTTGCCTTGGTACCTTGATCTTTGCTTTTGATGTGCTTGTGCCTTATAACATAGTTTCTTCAAAGTTTCCAATAAATTTCCATCTTCATCAATCTCTACTAATCTTTCCCTTTCTTTATTCACTGATTGATCGGCTAAATCCATGCTTAAGCTTATTTGTATGCTTGGACCTCCATATCTCCTCTCTGCCTCTTTAATATCTTCATATTCTATGTGTAACCTTTGTGTTCCATAGCATAACCAATAAACATACATATTATAGGCTATAGCTCTTGCATCCATCTTACCTCTCAATTCTTGGGGCACGTGTGTATCACATAGACAGCCAAAAAAATCTAATGTGTGAAAGGTCTAATTGCCTTACACTCCATGCCTCCTCAGGTGTCATGTCATGTACCCTTGATGTGGGAAACAAACTCATCAAGTACACAATAGTAGATAAAACATCTGGATAATATGTTAATGGCACGTTCATTTCATTAAACACACTCCTCGCAATTTCAGAAATATACCTATTCTTCCTCTTTTCTACCCCAATTTGTTGGGGGTTGGGGACTATACCTGCAAGTGATTTGCTTCTTTATACTTTTTTCCTCCAAGAAATCACTAAATGCATGGGATAAGTATTCTCACCCTCCATATTGACTAAGGGTTGTGATGTAGCAACTTGTATGCTTCTCAACTTAAGCCTTGAATCTTTTAACCGCATCAAATACATCTTCTTAATTTATACAATGCAACCATATGTTTCTTGAGTACTCATCATTGAATGTTACAAAGTACTTATTACTTGCATGATAAAGCTCTTTGATTGGCCCCCACACATCTGTTTGCACAAGGTATAATGCACCATCTACTATGTATACACTCTCCTTGAAGGGCTGCCTAGTATACTTGTCCATTTGGAAAGCTTTACACATCTCATCTAATATTTGTAATGACAATTGTGGTAAGCCTCTTACCAATTTCCTTTCCTCCATGTCTTTCAACTTTTTAACATTAATGTGACCACACCTTTTGTGCCACAAATCAAAGTCTCCAATCATCTTGTCTCCGTAGGTGATGAACATCGCCTCGTTGCTTTGCCCTTTGCCAATTTTAAGAGTGAACATCCTTCCTTATTTCTTTCCTTTTGCTATCTGCTCATAGCCATTTCTTAGGTCTTCAATAAAGCATCCTTTGTGGTTGAACATTAATTGGTATCTTCTTTCAACCATTTGTCCAAAAGAGATTAAGTTCTTTGTAATACATGATGAGATACATGTGATAAAAATCCCTACCTAAGAGTAAATTTAGCTATCGGGGGTCTAGCTTAGCTAGGGGGTAATTTAGACATAGAGTGTACATTCCCAATGAGAGCCTACAAATGCCCAAATGATTGTAGAGTATGTCCATGACTTCATTCCAATCTCTTGCTTATATTATGCTCCTAAGTTGGTCTATGATTCGAATTCAAATGATTCCTCCAAAATCCATCACTTTTCTCCATAATGTTAGATGGAGTCTTTAGCTAAAAAACTCATGAAAAAGTGGTTAGAAGCTTAAAAAAAAGTGAAGTGTTGTGACAATCAACTTTAGCATGGGTTCACACACGAGCTTGCTAAGTTTCTAATACACAGTAGTGTGTGTATGAGTGTATATGATTTTTATTTTAAAACTTTAGTAAAGACTAGCTCAGCATTGATTTTTCACTCCACAATATTATGTATATGTGTGTAAGTTTTTATGTGCATTATTGTGATCAAAGAAGAATTGTTATTTTTTTACTCTTCATTGATTTTTTCTTCATAATAGTGTGTGTCTATGTATGTGTATGTGTATGTGTATATGTATGTGTATGTGTATGTGTATTGATGTGTGTATGTGAATGTGTGACTTAAAAATGACTATGATTGTCTCATTCAACTATGATTCTTAGTTCACAATAATATGTGATGTTAGTGTATGTATGCATGTGTATGATTTTAAAATTGTTGTGATTTTCTCGCTCAAAATGATTCTTACTTCACAATAGTATGTGTACGTATATGATTATGATTTAGAAACAATTTTGATTCTATAACTTTGACTTCATTCTACTTCAACAATAGTATGCGTATGTGTGTGTTTGTGTCTATAGTATTGTGATTGTCTAACTCAACAATGAGTTTTACTTCACAATAATATGTGTATTTGTGAAGTATTGGAAGAGAAAAGCTACAAGTTCCACACATATTTCTTTGTTATTCTCTATTTTGAATCTATGCAAATCCTCCATATGCAACCTTGGGTAGCATGATACACTCTGCATACACACACACACACACACACATATATATATATATATATATATATATATATATATATATATATATATATATATATATATATATATATATATATATATAGATACGGGCAAGGTCAATCTACTAATGTACGTGCACTTCTTATATCCTCTCTCTGTCACACATTAAGGAAGAAGGAAGAAGGAAAGACTCCAACGCTGACGTAGGAAAAGATCAGGAAGGCTGCCAGTTCTCATCCGATTAGCAAAGGATAAGTTTTGATATCATTTGCTTGTGCTCACACATAGTGCAACCGCCACACACATAGTGCTACGGCCACCCAGTGGCACTGAACTGGAAGCATCTTTTATAATCCGAGTCCAATATTCTAACAGACATGTACAGTTAATCACCATGAACTTGTCAATCTCATCTATATCTCTACCTCCACCTCCATTAGTCAAGCCGAGAAAAGGCGGCAATGTAGACAAAGATGACGACTGCTGCCAGCTTTCATTCGGAGGCGAAGAATGAGCTTTGACCTCTACAAAGCTGCTGCACGCACGTAGTACGACGCTCCATCAATGTCATGGAAGCTGCACCATTTTAAATTTTGGGAGTCCATTTTTTATTTTGTCGACAAGAAAAGCTCATATATAGTAGTCTGCAAGGTTGTGCAGACACACATAACACAAAGGACAGCATTGCTGTTGTATTATGCTATTGACAACCGAAGGGTCGTCTGCAAAAGAACTTTGCATTTTCTGTGGTATATCTCATCGTGGATATGTCATTTTGGCAGTAGCAGCTTTCCAGGATAAGACATCTGAAAGTCCGTATTTCCCTGAATGAACATCATTTATGACCCTTTTGAATAAAAGAAAATGATGAGAAATAAATAACAAAAATGTAATGGAGCTTCTTAAGAACCAGATCAGATATGTTTTTTCTCTTTATATTTTTGTTGAATATAGAAGCCATTTGTTGAGAAATTAATTGAAATGATATGCCTTTCCATGGATGATGATCTTCACTTTCAAGCTTCAGTTTATACCAGGATTTGGTATGGAAGCTTTCAATATACATAGACCTTGGATCTGATTGGATTAACTATATTTAAACAAAGAAATTAAAGTATCAAAAGCAAAGTCCTAATCTTTTAGCTTGCTCCAAGAAATTAGAATCACGTTGCCAATGCATAGGTTCTCGCTTCTTAGATGTATCAATCTGATTCGCCTTACTTTCTCCTCCTTGACCGTTACCAGAGTTGGTCGATCTCTATCCATTCCATTTCTTGAAATAGTTCTTGAGAGTCAATGTCCTATTGACATAAACCTTGATTTGGATGCCTTTTTCATAGTAAACTTATCTATCTTCTGAAAGTTTTCTACTTTTGCAATGGCATCAAGAAAATCTACACATCCATACGTGTTTATTTGATAGTGAAGCTCTTCCCACAAACCGTCAATAAAACTTCTATTAAGGACATCTCCAGAAAGTTCTAGTGCATACTTATGTAAATGCACAAATTTCTCCTTATATTCTTCAACAAATAAGTTATGTCTATCATCCTCCTGTTGCTTGAAGGAGTACGATTCCATTTTCTTTTCCATCCGATAATGCGGAGAACAATAATGGTTCTTTGCTTGCTCTCAAAAGTCTTCCATTTTCTTTTCCACTTGACAATGTGGAGAACAATAACGATTTTTTGCTTGCTCTTGAAACTCTTTCCATAAAATCCACCCTTCACGTGCTCTTGTCTGCATGTATGATTTCCATCATAGTTTGGCAACTCCCTGCAGATACAAAAGTGCCACCTTTGCTTTTCATTCCTCATTAAATGTGCGTAGATCAAAGAAATCTTTGAGCTCCTCAATCCATGCTTCAAGATCCTCTCCAATTTTTTTCTCACCATCAAAGTAATTTAATTTTTCTCTTTTAAAACACTTGCTTAAGTGTAGATTAGCCCACATCATCATCATCTTAAGGCTCACATTGTCATCTAGCTCTACATGCATTCAATGTGCCTGCACCATTTACCACCTTGATCATTGAGGTCCATGAGAGCATTTGGAGTACCCTCTTTTTGTTTGTTGGATATTTCTTTATGTCATTTTGCATTCAGTATATGGATAAGCTCCTCTTGCTCTTTTATCTTCTTCTTCAAATCCTGCACCTTGTCTCGAAATCCAACTGCGCTCTAATACCACTTGTAACAAGTCTCTTAATCTTTAATCATAATCCCACACAGAATAATAGAATTTGACCCAACAAGATATAAAGAAGAAAAATAGATATGTGCAGAATAATAAGAGAGAGAGAACTTTATTATCTGTGCAAATACACAAGCAATTCTGATCTGTGTTACAAAATCTATCAAATAGCTTTAATGTGAAACCTGTTAAACGATAATACTTTCTATCCAACTTTCGGAAGAGTATTATCGGGTCCTCGGGTTCTTGGGAGTGGTAGGGGTCTGTTAGACAGAGGCCCTGTACTATTTTCCCAACTTTTCACACACTCATAAATACTCCATCACGTCTTAGCACAGTGGTTGATTCTGACTACTGACAACTATTCGGCATGCTGAATATTAGGACTTCTGGACTGAATCTGCTATAGAAATGGAGCAGAGGTCCTGTTCTGACTTATAACTAATAGAATACTCACTTTTCATTAATTGAATACTACTCAATATGCTGATTCCATGTGACAGGTAAGTATACCAAACAATAATACACAGACCACTATAATCGAGATTACGCCAAACTTATCGTATACCGACTCAAGTCACAAGTTCCTACCACAATTGACAAACTTACCAATGCTTCTGTTCACGTACAGATCTTTACCGATACAAGTTCTTCCTAAGATAGGAATTCTTAGTGAACGCAGACTATTGTATCGAATCTGGTCACTTAACCGAAAAGATACTAAATGCAAATGATTAACTTCGACCTTACACAGTCTCTCGCAGGATGACAAACCCACTATTTCATAACGGAAAAGATCCAGAACCGTATATAACTAATCACCAAACAGACGCACAACACAAGACTACCGAATGGAAATCGGCACGACAAGGAGAATAGTAGAATAGTTAGATGCGAATAGAATAGAACAGAACTCAATGTGCTCATCAATACCTCATACATAGTCTCAAATATGATGCTCGCAATTTCCCAAATTGGATCAATATAACAGACAGACAGACACAATACTATACTTGCAAATTCCAAACACCTCGGTTCTAGACGTGATCAACCCACTCGCTACAATGCCCAACAGAACAGAGGTTCTTTTCGAAAACTACCGATCTTTACCGCTTTCCTTTGTGCACTTTAGCCCTCTAACACTGGCACGCACGGTGGACTCGAACCCGCAGGTGCAGTACAGTTGGCAATATCCTTTTGCACTGCCTGTCGGTCCATACCAGGGTTTGACTCCCCAATCCTTTCTGACCGCACTTGTTCTAGTGGCGGAACAAGTATAGCCAGCCATCTCCTGCGAAAAAGTGTCCAGCTATTTTGAACACGGCTATCCAACTGTTGTTTTAATAAATCTATGTCCACATTTGTCATCAATGTGGCATTTAGTTCTACACCCTCATCCTTTAATATCTGCTTTTCGAACTCCTGCAATACTTGTATCCTTGACTGCAAAAGTTCATTTTCGGCTTGCAGGTGAGCATTCAGGGTAGAAAAACTGGACATTTCGGTTTGAATTTGTGTTTGGATAGTTTGCTGCCACTGATTAAAGTCTTGGACACACTTTTTTGCGGTGATCAATTCTGCCATAAGATGCTGGTTGTTTTGCTGTAACACCTGTATTAACGCTTCTTTGTCATCCAATTCTTTTTGCATCTGTGTCATTACTGAATTGGACTTAGTCATCGTGGCTAATAATAACTCGTTTTTATGCTGAATCGCTTGTTCTTGTTGCCGTAAATATTGAGAAACCTCTTGGAGTTGGTTTTGCATCCTTATGACAAAATCGGGTTGGGGGTCATCCGGTGCTTGCTCTGGACTGGCAGTTGGTAAGTTGTCTTCCATTCGTCTTCTAATGGACAGCCGAAACGGCGTCCCTACTGTCTGATTCTGTGCGCTATTACCTGTGTGGAATAAAGATGCAGACGAGGTGGAGGGTTGGGCTGCTTCCTCAGGCTCTGTGTGGTGTTCTGAATTTATTTGATCATGTTCACCGGGATAAAAAGGGCGTAACCAGTGTAACTGCTTATCCTTTACAGATTGGACAAAATTAAATATAGCAGCTAAATAGGCTGCTAGTCTGCTATTGGTGTGGGATCTTCTCTTATCCCCAATAATGATTTGTGCGTAGAGGTGGTCATAGAGCCAATGTGTCCAGCTAACCGGACCTCCTTCTTCGGCATACAATAGGGGGGAAAAATTTTCTTTCGACATTAAGTCAAATTTTACTAGCAAACAAAGCTTTTCTAAATACCATTTAAATTGTTCTCGTCGGTGATAGGTGGCATTTTTCAACATGTAATACCGTCGGGGGCCTTCACAGTCGCCAAATTCCTTCTTCAGGTCCTCATTTGAACATTTAAGATATCGGGCACCATCATAGAGTGGTAGTTTAAATACGGCTGAAACGAGCTGGGGCGAAAATCGTACCTGATTGAGAATGAAACCGTTGGTTTGTCGCATGCTATGTAATTGGTCCTCTGCATCGTCATTAGCAATCCACTGTTTCCACGGTAATTGGGCAAACTGGAGGAGCCCTATCTTCTGTAGCCAATCTTCATTCTTTTGCGATTTGATGTCGAGCTCGATTTTGAATTCGGTGGAGAATTTATGCTGAGTCTTTTCTGATGCAGAAGTTACTGCGTCATCTGCTTCATCTTGTAGGGTGGTATCTGTTGTTGTTACCACATAGGTCTGCGTATGGGCGCGCTTTCTGAATTGCCAGCGGAGAATGTCAGATTCCGACATGCTTGGTTAAGATTTGCTGAGAAAAATATGCTAGAAGCTGCTAACAGGTGCTGAATCTTTAGAAAGCTATACTCTGTAAACGCATTTTATAAACACCGGTGCTTGAACGGCCATTTGCTCTACTGATTGTATGTCAGTAGGACATGACTCTTCCCTCCCTTGATAATATTTGTATCCGAGTAAAAATCATTATGCCGCATGTTACATTGTCGATTGGTGCTAGACTGAACAAGACTTTTCATGTGTGAAAATGTGAGTAAACCAGAATTTGATTATCATATTCATACATTATGAATTTGGATGGGCGAATATACTCATTCGTCGATGAGACCTTCGAGATACATACTCCTAGCCGATCTAAATGTTCGAGCTATCTTTTTCTTAAGAGTTTCTAATAGTTGTTTTAGCGTATCAGGCTCTAGAAGCTGCGCATCTATTCTAGCAGAGCTAAGTACGATTGCTTCGGTGAGCACATTCTCGGCCTGGGTCTGCACAAAAGCTTCCTGTAGATAGAAATCGTTGGCTAGTGCGGCGTCCTTAGAAGTCTTCATTTCGTCCAGTTTGGTCTTTAGCTCTGCAATATACTCCTTCTGGTTGCGCACTTGATTGTCTAGTCATTCAAACTGCTGAGTTTGGAAATCCAGAGTTTTCTTGAATGCATCTCGATCTTTGCGCATCCTGTCGATATCCTTGAGGTATTGTCCTTCCCGTATCAGCTAGCGTTTTAGGATACTGTTAACTTCATTTGCGCATTCTTCGGCTCGCTGTAACTGTTCTTGGATTTGTTCGGTTTCTTTCTGTTGATCCTGATTCTTCTGGATGGCTTCCTTAAATTGTATGGGCAGTTGGTGTGATAGCTGCATGAGAAACTGACCCATGGAGGCTAGTTCTGAAAATACGGTGGGTGGTGGTGGTGGTTGACGAGGCTGAGAGGAGGTATCAGTGAGTAGGTTTTGGGAGTTTGGCGGAGAGTAGATAGGGGAGGAAGAGGAGGAGGGTGTAGGTTCAGAACCGGGTCGGCGGGATGGTTCCGGTGGGAGGTCGGGGTTGATAGGTGGGGTAGGTAGAGCAGAGTCAATTGTGGTTACCTTTGCAACGGTCTGTTGTTCGACTTCTATATGATTGATGGCCTCAATAAGTTCATCCAATGCTTTTGTGGCGGTTTCCGGTTCGTCCTGTTGATGCTCAGATTCCTTTTCGGTGGACAGTATCTCTGTATCTGCTTGGTTTTGTTGGTCTTGTTGCTCTGTCGAAGTGTCGTTGTGTATTGAAGTGGCAGTGTCGTGGTAAGTTTCTTCTTGATTATCTTCTTCGGCGTCGTGTTTCTTTCCGGCGGATCCTTGGACTTCACTTTCTGAAGAGCTGATCCTGATTCGCTTCGTGCGGAAGAGTTGATTGATCTCTTCGTCGTCTTCTTCAGTTTCCTCGAGTGGTTGTGCTGATTCTTCGTGCCTAAGCGCTGGGCCTGTGGGTGGGGGTTGTGCGGCGAGAATGGTTGGGAAGAGGAAGGAGATGATGTGGGGAAGGCGAGAGCGCGGAGAGCTGCCTTTCTGGAGTTGTTTTACTATAGTGACGGATTCCTTATGGATTCGTTGGAAAAAATAAGAGGCAAAGTTGACAGGTTCGCGGGTGGCTAACTCTAGGGCGGAATAGAAGGGGCGAGAGATGCCGTAGGTTCGTTTTTGTAGGTTGAGCATTGCTACAAGGAACTGTAGGGCGGATCGTTCTGGTTCTGGGCGGCAGAGAATGGCATATACATTTGATGAGGAGCGGGGAAAGAGTTCGGTCATGCGAGCGATAGGGATGCTAGGGCCATTTTCGCGTCCTTGTGGGGTGAGGCGGTAGGCTGCAGAGAAGGCTTGGAAGGTGATGACGGTCCTATATGGGAGGGAAGGGAAGACCCACTGTCGTTCGGTGATGGGGAATTGGGCGATGGCGTGGATGATTTGTGCGGAGAAGGGATGGGCTTCCACTGAGTGCCAGGGCAACTCAGCGAAGTTGGACAATCCTCTGCAGCGCAGGTATTCGCCGACGTCTGTCGGGATACCATCACGGAAAGCAGCGTAGTTGGCTAGCGCTTCCATGGTGTTTACAAGCACTCTTACAGGTAACACAGAAGACAAGGGTAATACGTATAGTCTCGAGAACACAATAGTGTTTAGGCGCAACCGAGGGGGTTAAATAAGGAGAACACGGTGGGAGAGGGAAGGGGAATGGGTATCATTGTGCGGTGCGGGAAAGGTACTGTTTGCATGCTGGCGTGTGTGCTTGAGTGACCGGTAGGGAGAGGCGGCTAGTAACATAAAAATTTGTACAAAACACTACTAAAAAGGGAGAAAAGAAAAAAAAGAAAAAAAAGAAAAACACAAAAATTTATACAAAACGCGGTTCGCCGCCGAATAATTTAATGCGTACTAGTAGTGGGATAATATGGCCGCAGCTTCGATCCATTGATTACCTTTGGAAGTGGATTTTTGGTCAACGTAGTCAACCGAAAATTTGCCGGACCAACTTGTTCTGAAATCTTGAATGGACCGAACCAACGTAACTTGAATTTTCTTGCTGATCTGTTGGACTTCGCATTGTAAAAAAGAACAAGCTGTCCTACCGAAAATACTGGAGTCTTTAAATTACGGTCATGTGTCCTGGCCTGTCTTAGTTGGATTTCTTTCATAGTTAAGAAACTGAACCATCGGTGCTCATCTAATTCTCTAAGTGTTTCCAACCGAAATACCAATGACTCTTCGGGTAGAAGCTTCTGAGAAATTGCTACTCTTAAACTTGGTATTACAATTTCCATCGGGGCTATTGCTTCCAGTCCTTAGGCTAATTTGAATGGTGTCAAGCCGGTGGTTACCTTATATGTTGTGCGATAGGCCCATAAGACTGTACGTAGCAACTGATCCCATCTTTCCGGTGTTTCTCTAGTCAATTTCTGAAGCATGTTCAGCAAAGATTTGTTGGTACTTTCTGCCAATCCATTTGCACGAGGATAATATGGTGAGCTGAATTTATGACTGATCTGGAACGACTGTGTTAATGCTTTCATCAAATTGTTCATAAAATGGGTGCCCTGATATGAAACAAGCTCTAGTGGCAATCCAAATCTTGGAAAAACATCTGATAATAGACATTTTGCTACTGCAACTGCTGTAGCCGAACGTAAAGGCCATGCTTCTGCCCACCTGGTTGCGTAGTCTGTGCAAGTCAATATATACCGGTTATTACTGAATACCGCGGGAGGTGTGATTGGACCAATAAAATCTAGACCCCACTTCTGAAATGGTTCTAAAGGAAGTACTGGATGAAGTGGAAAGTAATGGCGTTGTAGTGGTTGTCCAGTTCTTTGACAGCTATCACAAGTTTTGATAAATTCCAATACATCTTTGTACATAGTTGGCCACCAAAGTCCACTTTGCAGAATTTTTCGGTGAGTAAGATCTGCTGCAAAATGTCCTCCTGTTGGACTTGAGTGAGCCAGATTGATGACTGAGTTTACTTCATGTGTAGGGATACATCTGAGTAAGGTTCCTGTATGATCTGCATAATAAAGTTCTCCAGCAACTAACCGGAATCTTCGACTAAAAACTGCAATTTTTTGGCGTGTAGCTGTAGGGACTTCAGAAGGTAGACATCCATCCGAAAGGAAGGTCAATAACTGATCATAATACGTAGTTGGTACTAGTTGGTTCGACAATTCCTCAGTAGTTGGTTCTGAA
This sequence comes from Ceratopteris richardii, assembly GCA_020310875.1. Taxonomy (NCBI): domain Eukaryota; kingdom Viridiplantae; phylum Streptophyta; class Polypodiopsida; order Polypodiales; family Pteridaceae; genus Ceratopteris; species Ceratopteris richardii. The sequence continues at coordinate 159,221,818 of CM035416.1, read as the reverse complement.
GTATAGATGGCTGGCGTTGTATCATTTATGCCAACCGGAGGTTCACCTGAATCTAAGCGTGACAAAAAGTCTGCTAAAGCATGTGAACTACCTGGCCGATGAATGACATCATAGTCGAATTCTTGCAATAGTAGAACCCATCGTGCTAGGCGGCCACCTATATGTTGCTGCCGAACCAAGTAAACAAGTGCAGCGTGATCGACATGAAATGTAAATTTTTGGCCCAGCAAGTAATGTCTGAATTTTTTTACCGAATACACTAGTCCTAAGCATTCCCTCTCTGTTACCGAGTAGTTCTTCTCTGCAGGTGCTAATCTTCTGCTAGCATAGTATACTGGTCTAAACCATTTATCGGTTTGTTGCATCAGTACACTTCCTATTGCTATATCAGATGCATCAACGAATACGTGAAATGGGTGATCCCAATCTGGTGGCTGTAAAATGGGAACCTGTGTTAATAACTGTTTCAGTCGATAAAATGCTATCTGACATTCTTGAGTCCATTCGAATTGCCGTGGAGTCTTGGAAATTAATTTGTTCAATGGTATTGCCACATGAGCAAGCCACCGTAAATGTCTTCCATGCCATCTCACTTGACCCATAAACCGCATTACTTCTTTAGGTGTATTAGGCACCGGAGCTTCTAATACTGCTGAAATTTTATCAGGATCGACTTGAATACCCTGTCCCGATATGATGTGACCAAGTAACTTACCACATGAAACCGCAAACACAGATTTGTTTGGGTTTAAACACAATCTATATTCTCTACATTTCTGAAAGCAACATCGTAAATGTACCAGATGTGCGATCGTCTTACCAAAAATCGAAAAATCGTCAAGGTATACTTGCATAAATGAGGTGAGATAAGGAGAAAATATCTCCTGCATACATCTTTGAAATGTGCTTGGTGCATTCCTCAATCCAAACCACATTACTGTACAAGCAAAGACACCCCAATTTGTAATAAATGCAGTTTTTGGTATATCCTCTTCAGCCATTCTTACTTGGTTATATCCACTGTATTCATCTAAAAATGAATACATCTCATGACCTGCTACTTTGTCAAGCATAGTATCCAAAAAGGGAATCGGAAAAGGATCCGGTACTGTTGCAGCATTTAATTTCCGATAGTCTACGCAGATTCTCAATTGCTTGTTTTTCTTCGGTACAATCACAATCGGTGAAATCCATTCCGCATGTTCTATTGGTACTATGAATCCAACTTTTAATAACCTATCAAGTTCAGCCTTTACCTGTGATGCATAATGTGGGTTCATCCGGTAGCTGGTTTGCTTTATCGGTTTCGCTTCTGGTTTTAGCATAACTCTGTGTTGATAAATACGAGGATCCAAGCCCTTCATGTCTTTGTAATCCCATGCAAAGACGTCAGTAAACTCTTGGAGTAACTGAATTAAATCTGCTTGAAATGCTTCCGGTAAGTTTTGCTTTATCTTTACAGGACAAGGGTGATCTTCATCTCCAAGATTATAAGTAATTAACTGGTCTTCTGGAACATAAAATTGTTGATATTTCTCTGTATTAGCTGATGGTTCGAGAAGTTGCTGTAGTTCATTATCGTGAATCGAAATGGTATCTTCCTCCTTAGTTTCTTCGGCAATGGGTATTACTGTACATACTGAAGCATTCCAGGTATCTACAACAGACTGTAGATCAATAGTTCCTAATGTCATTAAATCAACATTATTCTTCAGAAATTCTTCTTCTTCGTCATCGGACAACCCATCTAACATATGGACTGGTTCGGCAAAATATGGTCGAGCATGTAACTCACAGGGTTGTATCGCGTCTAACTTTACAACACATTTGCGATTTTTATCTTTGAACGTAAGTTCCTGGGCTGACCAGTCTTGAATTACCTTGGCTTGTTTCAACCAAGGACAGCCGAAAAGTAGATTGTAATCTAGGGTGGATTCCAGTAATTCTAGAACAACGAAGGTCATCTTGAATGTTGTGTCTTGCACAGTTATGGGTATATCTCGGACAAGTCCTACGGGATGGACTCTAGATTGATCAGCCATCCTAACAAAGAATTGAACTGGTTCTATCTTAGTCCATCCCAACTTCTTACAAAGTGACGCAGTGGCAATATTCACGCCAGACCCCCCATGAATTAAAACTTGTGTGATTTGATGTTTATTAAACCACACCGTAATCAGAGGAACTGAGTGATCTACCGTAGAGTCTGGCTCTGGTTGTACTGTTGCGGTAGCCGGAATGCAAGCAGATTTTGTAGTAAACTGCTGTTGAAATTGTTGGCGTATTCCTGGTACTAATGCCAGTAATTGCCCGAAAGGCAGTGTGATGGATGCTTTTGACAATATATCCCATGCTGGTTGCAATTGATTTGCATCTTCCTTAACTGTTGAAGATGAAGCTTGGTCTGAAGATGGTAATTCTGCTGCAGATGATGTACCTGCTTCTGTATTGTCAGCACGAGCTTGTGTCGTATCCGGGGACTGGATTACTGGAGTAGGTTCTGGAAAAATAGGTGGTTCTACGATAGTCCATTGACTAGCTTTATTATACATTCTGTGTTGTTCTCGTATCCCTGGTTCAAATAATTCTGCTGCTGGGTGCAATTGTTTACCGGAACGAGTTTGAACTACTGCTGCCTGCGTCTCTACAGGTGTGATTGTTACCACATTGGCCATTGGATTTTGACGTTCCTTTTTCCTTTGGTCATATTCCGCTGCATCTCTACAGAATCTTCTAATATGGCCCAATTGTCCACAGAAATGACATCGTGGTGGTGGTAAATTATGATTTTCTAGTGGTGGTCCATTCTGCCAGCGCGGTGTATTGTAGTTATTATTCCTCTGTCCTCGATAATGTCGATGACCTTGTTGTTGATTGTTTCTCAAATGTGGGGGTACATATTGATTGGCTAGCTGCCCTTGTTCCTGAATAATTGCATTAACTGTTGCTGTTCCTTGTCTTTTGGCATTGTATACACAATTCTCAGTGGTATGTCCAACAATGTTACAGATGGCGCAATAGGTCTGATTTAACGCACACTGGGCACTAGTATGTCCTGAATTCTTGCATGTGGTGTAGTATACTTGCTTAGTTATATCTTCAGCCACATGTTTGTTTGTTTTTATCCATTCCAAATCCTCTGAAAATCCACCAACTTTGTTTTCCAGCTGAAGGGTCATTGCGATCACTGCATCTAGGGTCATGGCTCCTACACATCTTATAATCATGATTTGCCTAAGTTGAGGAAGTAAGCCATTGATAAACCACTGTGTAATAACATCGTCTGGTAAATTAGCATGAGCCTGGGGTAACTGTCTTAAATGTGTTCTGAAAAGGGTAGCATACTCTTGTACAGTTTGATTTGGTTTCTGTCTGTTGTTCTGTAAATACTCAAAGATCTCTACAGGATTCTTTTTCAGCCTGAATCGCTGCAAAAAAGCGTCTCGTACTGCTTCATAAGTACCAAAATGATTAATATCGTATTCAGTAAGCCATCTTGCTGCTTCATTCACAAGTGTAGATTGAAAAACAAATGCTTTGTATGCCGGGTCCGGTGGATGGTTGAGGACAGCGTAACTGATTTCAAAGGTGCGTACGTGAGCATCTGGATCATCTCCTGGAAATCCACTAAACTTTGTGTATGTTACTCCCGTTGGAACCGATCTGGGTTGACCTAACTATCGTTGCGGTTGTTCGTTCATCATGAATGTATTATACCCTCCTTCTGTATTTCTGTTTTGAGTTTCTGAACTACCGGAATTTGTTTCACCAAATGGCACACTTTCCGGTGCAATTAGCTTACTTACTATATTGCGAATTTCTGTTTCAAATAGTCTTCCTTCCTCCTTGATATCCAGATTAGGAGGACTTGCTTCCAAACGTTGTAGTTGAGCGGAAGATTCAACCGAAACTGCTGAGTCGTCACCGAAAAAATGTGATTTTCTTACCGAAATTCCACCGGAAGGATTCGAAATTGTGACTGGATACGGTGTTGATTCGCCTGTGTTAATTTCCTTCCCTAAAGTGTTTCTAATCGTATCTAAATCTATTCCGAAAACTTTTAGACTAGATTCCAACTGCGTCTTGGTAGGTTCCAAAATTGCTGTATTTTCGACAGTCTGCACCGTAGTGATACCAGACAGTTCTAGAGATGTACTACGTTCTACCGTGATTTCACCGGAATCAGTTTTATCATTCGTCACTTTTTCGACAACTGGGTCAAGTCTAATTGCAGTAGTACCTCCCAGATTTGTTCTTAATACCCCTAACTCGTGATTCTTGGGATACTTTTCACCTGATCGAGTAATCGGCATGTAGCATTTCCGTACTGATCATATAGTATTACGAACAGAACAGTCTTGCAACAATCTGATTCTGTTGCTACTGTCCTTCCAACAAAATTTAATTCGAACAAAATACCAGATAATCTTAATGCCACATCCCCAGCAGGATCGCCATTGTTAAACGATAATACTTTCTATCCAACTTTCGGAAGAGTATTATCGGGTCCTCGGGTTCTTGGGAGTGGTAGGGGTCTGTTAGACAGAGGCCCTGTACTATTTTCCCAACTTTTCACACACTCATAAATACTCCATCACGTCTTAGCACAGTGGTTGATTCTGACTACTGACAACTATTCGGCATGCTGAATATTAGGACTTCTGGACTGAATCTGCTATAGAAATGGAGCAGAGGTCCTGTTCTGACTTATAACTAATAGAATACTCACTTTTCATTAATTGAATACTACTCAATATGCTGATTCCATGTGACAGGTAAGTATACCGAACAATAATACACAGACCACTATAATCGAGATTACGCCAAACTTATCGTATACCGACTCAAGTCACAAGTTCCTACCACAATTGACAAACTTACCAATGCTTCTGTTCACGTACAGATCTTTACCAATACAAGTTCTTCCTAAGATAGGAATTCTTAGTGAACGCAGACTATTGTATCGAATCTGGTCACTTAACCGAAAAGATACTAAATGCAAATGATTAACTTCGACCTTACACAGTCTCTCGCAGGATGACAAACCCACTATTTCATAACGGAAAAGATCCAGAACCGTATATAACTAATCACCAAACAGACGCACAACACAAGACTACCGAATGGAAATCGGCACAACAAGGAGAATAGTAGAATAGTTAGATGCGAATAGAATAGAACAGAACTCAATGTGCTCATCAATACCTCATACATAGTCTCAAATATGATGCTCGCAATTTCCCAAATTGGATCAATATAACAGACAAATAGACACAATACTATACTTGCAAATTCCAAACACCACGGTTCTAGACGTGATCAACCCACTCGCTACAATGCCCAGCAGAACAGAGGTTCTTTTTGAAAACTACCGATCTTTACCGCTTTCCTTTGTGCGCTTTAAATAGAAGTCTGCTACAATGTTTCCGCGAATCCACTTTTTACGGCACCTGTCCGGGTTCATCCGTCCTGGTTCGGCGGCCCTCTAACAAACCTCATCCACCTAACCATCCCCAAGCTGATCTCAATCCCAATCGCAATCTCAATCCCAATCCTAATCCCAATCTCAATCATAAAAGAAGAAAAAGATCATGATCAATGCATGACCATAATCTCTTCCTAGCTCTTAGTCTTCGTCTTTGGATCTCCAATTTCTACCACTGCATGACCAGTGATGCCTTCCTAAACATGCACTCCTAGAGTCTACATGCTCCAAGATAGCGTCTTTTTTGCATGTCTCATGCAAGACTTCTAGACTACCCATGCGTTTGCTTTTCATGTCCACCTCAACAATTGCACCTGCAAAAATAGAGGCGATCCCTGCAACACACTCATGCACACATCAATCACTCGACATACTAATGTTCGTATTCTAAATCCACAAACATGAATAAGATGAGTCAATGCTTCTCTTCTCTTTTCTTTAAGTACCTAAAAAGAGCATTTTTCCAAGCCTTCTAACTCAAAAATAGTGAGGAATTAGCTTAAGATTATGAGACACAAAAATATTCAGTTCTTCGATGTGTACAATAGTTTTAAAGATGCCCTAGGTCCAAATCCACTTCCAAATATCACTTTTGAGCTACGCAAAATTGAAAATTCTGTAGAGAGATGAAAAAACATGAAAAAACTCTTCATTAGCCTATCTTCATGCAATCAAATGAGACATAAAACACAAGAACTACAAAATTTTCAATCACGTAAAGTTTTTCCTTCATCTCCATGTTCAAATTTAACAAAAAAAATTCATGTGATAACTTTCTAGAGAGAGAATGTAAAACTTTATTGCTACAAAATTTTTGTAGACATGATTCGAATATCATAAACATAACATTTTATTATAACATACATATTTTTTTTAGGGGGGAGGGGGGAGAATCAATATGGTATCTTACATCTTGTTCCATGGGCAACTCATTTTCATGTACATGAGATGGCCCCTCACCATAGTCCTAGTGATCGGAGCTAAAATGGTCCTCCTCTTCCATGCTCGAAGGAAGATAGTCAAAATTTAGGTTCCGCCCAAAATGAACTACTTGTTCCAACCAGACCTGATATCTAATCTAGGCATGTCGCTCCCAAGAATCAACCTCCCCCATTTTTGTGATGCACTGCAACACATTTGGGTTGAGAGATAACTCCATATAAGCCGTTTGAGAAAACATTGGTCCTCGCTCCCATGACCGGCCAATGGGACTGGTTAAGTGGAGATAGTGCTCTAATACCAAGTGTTATGCATGCACCTAATTGAAGAGCCTTCAGAATGATAGAGCCGATGAGAGGTCGATGAGGCCCAGGCACCTTATACTTATGAGAATGTGATAGCAACTACGAGCGAGTCGAGTCACTGTTGACAGAAAAAAATGTAATTCATATTGCCAAAGCCCAAAACGGTGGGCCATCGATTATATGAGAAAGAGGGTGGCAAGTATGCAACGATTGGGGTTGGAGCCATTATTCCTTAGATCACAAGAAGGCACTGGTGTTTGCAGAATGGTGGATGTTTTACAAGGTCCGCCTCATAGTTGCGCACAATTAGGAGCCTCAAGGCTAACCTCCCAAAGCCCTCCCAAGTACCCAACGACTCGGGCTAGAGGCAAGGGTCCTTAGATCGGGAGAAGGCACTGGTGTTCGAAGGAAGATGGATGTTCTACGAGGTCCCCCTAATAGTTACACACAATTAGGCGCCTCAAGACTAACCTCCCAAAGCACTGTGCAAGACGGAGTGGAGAGGAGAGAAGGAGGGGTGCGGAGACCCCAAAACATGAGAAACCGTACACCAAAGGCCCTTGTGAGGAGCCCCCAAGGTGCCTGGGAGGACCCCCAATGCACCCCCAAGAATGAACCAAAGTGCCCCCGAAGGTGCCTCGAAGGTCCCCAATGTACCCCCACGGATGGCCTGACGAGGCTCCGAAGTCCCCGTATGAAGAGGCAGAGGGTCAAACCGACGCCCCCATTTTCAAAAACCTTAACACAAACGCCCATTAAGATAACCCTCACTACAATAACCCTTGGCACTATCAAGATATAGAGCCACAAAAGCCTGTTAAGGTAGAGCAGAAGAAGGGACCACTCTAAGATGAGACGAAAACAACTAATTTATGAAGGGCACAAAGGCCGAAGCTGATACAACTGGTCTGAAAGCGAATTACAACGAATGCTCACAAAGGGGTTAATCAACTAGGCCGAAGACCATTCATCCCTTGCATGATCCCTTGCATGATGGAAGGAGCATGTCCACGGCAGCCAGGGTTTGAGGCCCAACTGCGACCTCACGCATGGACTTATCCTTGATATATTGTTTAATATATAAATCAGCTTTCCCGCTCTTTTCCTTATGTCGTGAGGAGAGATGCATATAGTGTATGTACTACTGCCGGACGCAGAGATGGTGAAGAATGCTTGCGAGTGAGATTTTACCGGAAGAGGAAAGATATGTTTTGAGTCCTTTCAACTCTCGAGGTAAATCGCTTGCACGTGCACATGGCACGGAAATGGCAGAACTTTCTGCATACTACTAATCCATTACGTTTAATCTCCCTCTGTCAGCAATCAGAGAGAAGACAAATGAGTGCAGACGCGTCAGAATATCTAGCTGGAAAACACAAAGTTACAAGACGAACAACACCAACAGATTAAAAATAATGTGTAGCAATGTAAAATCACGCAGTCACTGTAAGTATATTATAAGAAGAGAGGACGGTACCATCAGGATCTAGCTGGAAAACACCAACTTACAAGATGAAATAGGCAAACAGATTAAAAATAATGCAGAAACAGAAACATATATATATACATGCCTGCAAGAGGAGAACACCAACTTACAAGATAAGATGAACAGAAAAATATAGCTGGAAAACACCAGCTTGCAAGATCAACAAGGCAAACACATTAAACATAATGCAGAAATTAAATTATATATATATATATATATATATATATATATATATATATATATATATATATATATATATATATATATATATATATATATATATATATATATATATATATATATATATATATATATATATATATATAGATATGACTGCAAGTATGATGTAAGAGGAGAGATTGCAAAAGCATCAGGATCGAGAATCTGGCTGGAAAACACCAATTTACAAGATGAAGAATGCCGACAGATTTAAAGTAATACAGAATGGGAAAAAAAAATATTACTGGAAGTGAATGAAAAAAAAGTTAATGATGCGTCATTCACTTATGCACTTTCAAGTTGGAATTTAGTTACAGATTTGCACAAACTTTAAATAAAAAATGCTTACAACAGTATTGCTATTGGACTTGCGCAAGCATTGAGTTTGCTTTATTCATATATACTCAATATGTAGGATTTTTTCTCTATATGTTTGATCAAAGGTCTCCATCAATAATGATTGTATGCCCTACTTGAAAAACCTGTTATACTCGTAATATAATTTCTGGATGTCTGCAATTTAACTCTTTACTGCATTCGATCTTCAGATACAAAACCTACCATTATTCCATATTTTCACATGAATTTTCTTCATATGTTAACTTTCTCATGTTGATTCCATGTTTGTCTTGCTATAGTTGGCTTTCGGGTTTTCTTCTTCACTAACGATGTGTCTTCGACCAATGTGTTAATTGATTCACATCTGCTGCGCTTATAATATGTCCTCAAACAACATGCTTGTGGATTGGCTTCTATTCTGTGAAATACAAAAGCTACCATGAATGACATGTCCTGCATTTATAGTTACTTGGAATTTTACTTTGGGTTCAATTTTACAACCAGAGATATGTAAATTTAATTCCAAACAATGTAAACCTCGTCAAGAAAGGTGTAAATCTTGAAGTCGAACTTGCTTTTTGAAGTAATAAAAACATTTTCTGTGTATTGGAAATACATTTTACTACCAGAGATATGCAAATCTTGTTCCAAGCAATGTAGATCTCTTTTTCTGAAGGAAGTTAAACAATGTAGATCTCTTTTTCTGAAGGAAGTTCAATCCTGAGGCTATTCGTGATACATTTGATTAGACTGTCTGGCTCGCGTTCATGATTCAGGGAGATAGTAAGGGTCCACTACCAACGTACTAAAAGATGGATGAATTACTTATGTAAGCCAGCTTTTGCCCGAGGAGGAGATACATCCTTTAGCGTCAGCTACCTGTACGCGCACCTAGGAAAACGCCGAGTGGATGATACAGAAACCCCCACACTTCCTTCGCTTTTGTCGCTTTCTCTCTATGCAGTCTCATGCAGGAGAGAGAGAGAGAGAGAGAGATAGAGAGAGAGGGAAATCTCGCATTGCTGCTGTAAACCGAGATGACCGTAGAACTTCTGCTGCCAGCCTTTGCTATAGCAAAGTAGATATGCTTTGTCATGGGTTGCTTCTGCCAACAGTACTACACCGCCAATCAAGCAGCGACCTACAGACACTCAGTATTCTAACACAGCTGGAAACTTCGAACACGGTAACTTGTGATCATTTACATTGTTCGAAAACGTAAAGGACACCATTATCTCGATGGCCTATTGCAGCGAACCTTTTTTGTCTGATGTGGAGGTTGAGCGCTGAGAAGAAAGAACGCTATGGATTAGCTATAACAGAGATACCGTACACGAGAGAGAGAGAGAGAGAGAGAGAGAGAGAGAGAGAGAGAGAGAATAGACAGAATACGGAGAACTGCGACGTTTTTTCTACGTTCTCCGAAATTGAAATTCTATTAGAAAAGCGTTTCAAGGAAAACAAATGATCGCGATTCGCACTTCCGTTAGAAAACAGAAGATCGCGATTCGCACTTCTATTAGAAAACAGAAGATCGCGATTCGCACTTGTTCTACGCATACCCCTCATGTAAAGAGGCTAGCAATGAGCACCTCCTGTTTCAAAAATCTAGAGACATATCGAACTTACTCTAACGTTACCAATATCCTGCACGGGAGTACAAATGTAGAGCTTAATGAAGGGAAAACCCTGCCCATGGGCACAAAGGAGGATAGAAATGCATACCTCGAGGACGTAAACATCTTGCTTATGGTATAAGTGTGGCCATGAGCACAAAGGAGGATGCAAATGCATACCCCGAGGACTTAAGCATCTTGCTTATGCTACAAGTGCATACCTAGAGCATCTACTTCAATACATTGCCAGAGGGTAAATATGCATACCTTGAGAACATGCCACCTCAGGAGATTTGGGTTGAAAAGAAGATTGCTCTAGGCAAGAAGACTCCCTATAACGTACATAATCCAATATAACCAAAGTATCGTTTGAAAGATTCAACACTAAAATCAAATTGCGCTAGGAGAAAGCTATCTCCTAGAAGGATTAAAAACAAAATGAATCATGAAGAAATATAAAAACTATAGAAAATTAATAATAAGATATATTCTATCAAGACATGTATTATAAGTAACTTGGATAGGTCCAACTCGATTTAAATCCTAGGTCCTTTTTAAGGATTACGACACCTGAAGGCCCAACCTAGTGATTAAGTCCAAAGGCTTTAAAGCACAAGGTGTTGGGTTCAAATCTAATGAGCCAACGAGAATGTGTTTGACCACAAGATTTCTAAAGGTGTTATACTATGGAGGTGTTTGGGACATGTTGCAACATGTAAACACATCTCTCGCATGAAGGACAAGAGAAACACATGTGCATATGCTTATTGTATAGAACTGCTTAGTCTAAAGCTATATTGTGAGCTTTGGAGTAGTAGCACCCACATACAGCTTTAATTCATCAACCGGAAGAAAGTGGACCTCAATCTAGTTGTACTCGATAGTAGATGTAGATGAGATGGATAAGCTCATTGACAAGATCCTCCTATGAAATTATCACATCAAACCTTCCACTTCAAGAAAGCGCAATCAATCAAGGGTGAGTGAGTGGATAGATGATGGATGATAGGTGACGAATTATGGATGATGGTTAATGGATGATGTTCAAAAGATATTGGGAGAGCACAGTATAGATGATAGATGATGGATAACCAAAGCCAATTGCATCAAGAAGGAAATGACTAGCATACAAATGAGGATTAAAATAACTATATCTCCCTTAATAGTAAAAAAAAAACAACACATGTTATATATCAACAAATCAACGGCAGTGGGAAGATCTATGAGGTTTTGTGAACAAAACTTCCATGCAATACCATAGTTGAAGAAGATTTAGACTACTAACTCATACTTCAAGTGTACAGACAAACAAAACTTTCAAGATAGATCTCAAAAACAAACTAAGTGTTCACAAATGTTTAGCATGATGATAGATCACATGAAGCGAATCAACACACAAGCACCACAATCATAAGAATGAGCAGAGTCATACTCAAAAGTGGTATACAATCATGTGTGTAAATTTTGTGATGGATGTATAGATGATTCTTGAAATTTAATAGCCTAATAAAGAGGGAGTGGGTATGGGTTGAAATCTTGAAAAGGTGGAAATTGAGTGGTGTGGATGGCGCTATGTTTACATAAGGTAAAGGATATGGGAAGGACTAATGGGGAGGAAAGTTGGCTTTAATTGATGTTTATGTAAAATATTCGAAAGAGAAAGGTAGATGGAATGATACTATACAAAGCTATGATAGTGATGGTGTGAAGGGTTGCTCTAGGTGGCAATGGTATAGATAAAGGTGGAAGAAAAATGACCTCTTCATCACTTTCATTTTCCACCAAAAAGACCCTTTCATTGTTAAGAGAAATGTTGATGTATAAAACACCACAAGAAATGAATTAATGTGACACTAGAACACCTCTATGGTCACCATTAACTCATTGCCTCTCCAAACTTTGAGAAATGATAGCTTAAAGTGAGAACTTTGCTTCTACAGAAATTCCTAGTCACCGAGATGACATACCTTCAGTATTTTGCTAATTTCTCCTAGCTCAAGTATGTTTTCTCCATGAAACTTTATAGGCTGAAACTAGAAGAGTAGAGCTTTCCAACAAGCTATCATATGCATCAAACGGAGCTCTAGAACTCAAGTTATGGCCCTCACAAGATGACCCTGTATGACCTTCCAAAACTGGAAATCTTGCCTGTTTTAGTATTCCTGATGTCCAAAAATAAAAAATTCGATGGGTAGCATCGAATTTCAGTCCAAGTCGATGCCAGGCATCGACTTTGGGCTTTTTTTGGCTATTTTTCTGCACCAGAAACACTCTATTTTACACACACATGAAGAAGATGACTTATATGATAGAAGTCGATGCCGAGCATCCATTTTATGCTGGAACTCGATGCCAGGCATCGAGTTGCTCCACAAACTTCATATTTTTAGAAGATTCAACAACAGTTAACACACAGAGAATGAAAAAAATGACTTATCAGCCAAGATTCGATGCCAGGCATCGAATTGCTCAGAAAACTTGAACTTTTGAATTCATCACACAGTAGGCAAGCATGAAGATGATGGAGAGAGACTCATACACAGAACTTTACTCAGTTCTTTCTCATAGCTATGAAAACTCAGAAGTTTTACAGATGCTTTCTCACTCAGAGAAGCCCGACTATACACAGTCGTATAAATGAACTCCTTCTTCTACTTCTTCTCTCTATTCTCTCTCTCTCTCTCTCTGCGTCAGTTGATACAAACTAACTTATATAGATTTTCGTATTCTCGTGATTTTAAAAAACTTCTAGAACTAAAGTGAACTAACTTTACAAATATGATACATTTGTGAATTTGTCCCTTCACATAGGCATGGGGTTTTCTTCCTAAGATTTGACCTTCAAATATATGTCTAATTAGTGAGTGTTTCTCCAACAGCTCCCCCTCAATCACTAATTGACATTCCCTGTTTCTTCATATCATCTTCTTTTCTTTTACTCCTGCCATGCTTTTGAATCTGCTGGTCTTCACACCATCCAAGCTCTTTGTCATTATGTCTACTAATTGATCTTTAGTAGAAATGCATTCCACTTCAATCTCCTTCTCCATTACCTTTTCTCTGAGAAAATGATACTGTATCTCTATGTGCTTTGTTCTTGCATGAAATACTGGATTTGCTGCAAGATAAAGTGAACTCATATTATCTCCATGTATTGTAGGTGTACCTTGATCAATGCCTAAGCTCTTGAACAATGTCTGCATCCATATGACTTCCTTAGCTGCTTCCACAAGTCCTTTGTACTCTGCTTCAGTTGATGATAATGCTACTGTATGTTGTTTCTTGGAACACCAACTTACAAGCTTATCACCAATGTATATCATGTAACCATGAGTTGATCTCCTGTCATCTTGATTACCTGCCCAGTCTGAGTCACTGTAGGCTCTCAACTTCAAATCTGATGTAAAAGGATAATATAATCCTTCCTTTATAGTTCCTTTGATATATCTGAGAACTCTTTGACCTGCAATCCAATGTGGGTCCTTTGGACAATGCATGAATTGTGACAAAACTCCCACTGCATAACTAAGATCAGGTCTTGTTAGTGTAGCATAAATCAAACTACCCACAAGAGATTGATACTTCCTCATATCTTTGTAGTCTGCACCATCATATTTACTGAGCTTGTGATTAACTTCAAGTGGAGTTGAAGCTTCTCTGCAATTTTCCATATCAAACTTCTTCAACAAGTTCAGAAGATACCTTTCTTGTGACACATATATGCCATGATCTGTATAAGTAACTTCCATTCCAAGAAAGTATGATAACTTTCCTAGGTCACTGATCTTGAATTCTTTTTCAAGCAATCTCTTTACCTCCTTGATTCCTTCATCTGAAGTACCTGTGATTATAATGTCATCTACATAAATACAAATGTAGATTGTACCTTCCTCTGTTCTTCTGATAAGTAGACTTGGGTCTGCTTTTGAACTTTGATATCCAAGATCATTGAGATACTTCACCAGTCTATAGTTCCAAGCTCTTGGAGCTTGCTTCAATCCATACAATGCTCTTCTCAACCTACAAACAAAATTTGGATACCTGGAATCTATAAACCCTTGAGGTTGTTCCATGTATACCTCATCTGATATGTATCCATTCAAGAATGCATTTTTTATATCCAATTGACTTAGAGTCCATCCTTTTGAAGCTGCAATAGCAATGATTGTCCTTATAGTTGACATCTTAGCTACGGGACTGAATGTCTCATCATAATCTATGCCATAGGTCTGGGCATAGCCTTTCACCACCAATCTAGCTTTGTATCTGGCTATACTTCCATCTGCAAGCTTCTTCACTTTATAAACCCATTTATTTCCAATTACTTTCTTACCATTTGGTTTAGGAACAAGTTCCCATGTCTTGTTCTCCTCCAGTGCATTGAACTCTTCCTTCATTGCTTCTTCCCATTGCTTCTTACCTTTAGCTTCATCATAGTTCTGAGGTTCTTCATCATCTTTGACCATATATGCATAGTTCTTCTGAGTTATGTAAGAAGTATCATAAGAATACCTTTCTGGTTGTCTTCTAGTCCTGCTTGACCTTCTTGGTTCACATTCTTCATATGTGTCTGGATACACCTCTTCATCAAATATAGGAGCTTCTTCATTTCTTCTTGTTAATCCCCTTGTGGATGTACTTGCTTGCATATAGTCTTCATCTCTATTTACCTGCACAATTGATTTTCCTTTCTCACATCTTCTTACCTCTTCTTCAAATTCTTCAGCTGTGTGACTTTGATCTGCATACCAACTTTTCTGTTCATCAAATGTAACATCTCTAGAAACAAGAAATTGTTTTGTTAGAGGATTCCACAACCTGTAACCCATCTTCTTTTCATCATAACCAATGAACACATATTTTTCTGCCTTTGGTTCAAGTTTATGCCTAAGCTATGATGGCACATAAGCATATGCAATTGATCCAAACACTCTACAATGATCTAGTGTTGGTTTCTTACCCCACCAAGCTTCATATGGAGTCATTCCATTCAGAGCTGCACATGGTAATCTATTCACAAGATATGTAGCTGTATTTACAGCCTCAGCCCAAAGATAATTTGGACAGTTCTTCTCCTTTAGCATAGCTCTAGCAAACTCAACCAAAGTCCTGTTCCTTCTTTCTGCTACACCATTTTGTTGTGGTGTATACCTGCAGGTTATTTCTCTCTTAATACCTGCATTCCAAAGATAATCATTGAACTCTTGGGAGAAGTATTCTCCCCCTCCATCAGACCTCAGTCTTTTAAGCTTTTGACCTGTGACTCTCTCTGCATATGCATGAAAATGCTTGAAAGCTCCAAACACTTCTGATCTTTCCTTCAAAACATATAATGTTATCCATCTTGTAGCATCATCAATGAAAAGAACATAATACCTTGAGCCACTGATAGATCCTTCTTTTGTTGGTCCCCATACATCTGTATGAATGAGCTCAAGTACTCCATCATGTTTGAATCCTTTCTTTTGAAATGGTAACCTGTGTGCTTTACCCATTTGACATGCTTCACATTTATAAACCATATGTTGACTTTGCACATTTGGTAATCCTAGTACAGACTGATTAGCAACCATAGCTTTAATTCCTCTTTCATTGAAATGACCTAATCTCTTATGCCAGAGATCAAGTTCTGTAATCACTGCTTCACCATGTGTGAGCAAAGCTTGACCAATGTTCCCTTGCACTCTTAAAGTAAAGAGTCTACCTTCTTTCTTACCAGAGACAATCTGATTATATCCATTCTCTGGATCTTCCACAAATACTCCTTCATTTGTAAACCTGACTTGAAAACCTTTTTCAACTATCTGTCCCACACTAATCAAGTTTTTAGGTATTGTAGGAACATACAAAACATTGGTTAGCAAATCTGCTCCACTCTTGCATTTCACTTTTCCAATTGAATGTACACTATGTCTTGTATTATCACCAGTTTGAACTGTGTGACTAGAAATGCCTTTTTCCAAATCTGACATCAATTCTATGTTTCCTGACAAATGATTAGAACATCCAGAGTCAATGTAAAATACCTTTAGATCTTCTTTGTCTGATGTGCTGATTGAATTCATCATCAATGATGTATGACTTTCATTCTGTGTGTCATTTGCATAGTTGTAGTAGGTGGTGTTGTAGGATTGATTTTGTCCCCAACTTCTTCCTCCACCTCTACCATAGCCTCCTCTTTGACTTTGTCTACCTCTTTGAAAATTACTTTGATATCTTCCACCTCGACCTCTGCTATTGTTGTTTTGATTCTGGTTTGATCCTTGTTGGTTGTGCCAACAGTCATGAGCCAAATGATTACTCAATCCACAGATCCAGCAAGCCTTTTTGTTGTTATTTTGATTACCTCTTCCTCTTCCAAAACCTCTTGCTCTTCCTCTGCCAGTGCCTTTACCTCTTGCATAATAAGCTTGAGAATTAGACTCCTCTTCATCCTTTGCTTTACCTTTATCTCCTTTCTTCTTATTCTTCATGTACATTGCAGAACTTTGACCTTTATCTCCATCTCCCTTCAAGTCTTGCTCATATGTGAGCATCAAACCAAGCAACTGGTTCAAATCTGGAACATAATGATTTAATGAAAGTTCTGTTGATAAGACAAAAGGTTTCCACCTTTCATCCCCTCTCAAGCCTGCAAGTAGTTGAGCAATCAATCTGTGATCTTCAACATCTTCATCTATGGATCCAAGACTATCTGCTAGATCCTTCATCTTAGTGACATAATCACTAATGGTTTGACTTGGCTTCTTCTTGAATGTTGTAAACTCTGACCATAGACTTGCTTTCCGTGCTTTAGTAGTGCTTTGGAAATGATATTCCAATGCATTCCATATATCTTCTGATGATTCCAATCCTCTGATGTGTGGTAGCAAATGATCAGAGATTGTATTGTAGATGTATGCTTTTGCACTTGCATCCTTCTTCTGCCTATGCTTTAAAGCATCAAGTTCTTCTTTCTTTGGTCGGCTTTCATCTTCAAATACTGGCTTCTCTTCTTCACCTGTTACATATACCATGAGATCCTTACTCATAAGTAAGGCTTCCATTCTCATTACCCATGCGGGGTAATTATCTCTGTCCAGTTTGTCAATGGAGATATGATCTGCCATAGTTCTTTCCTTCTGCTGCAACCTGTGAGCTTAAAGGATAAAGGATAATACCTTTTGAAGTTCTTTGTGTATGAGGATACTTTGAAAATAATCTTTTGATGCCTTGTGTCTTCAAATGCTTCACCTTTCAAACTTTAATGGAAAACTTTACAAAACTTCTCGTACCTTTGTCGTCTTCTGCTCTCGAGAATCTTTCTGCTCTGATACCACTTGTTGATGTATAAAACACCACAAGAAATGAATTAATGTGACAATAGAACACCTCTATGGTCACCATTAACTCATTGCCTCTCCAAACTTTGAGAAATGATAGCTTAAAGTGAGAACTTTGCTTCTACAGAAATTCCTAGTCACCGAGATGACATACCTTCAGTATTTTGCTAATTTCTCCTAGCTCAAGTATGCTTTCTCCATGAAACTTTATAGGCTTAAACTAGAAGAGTAGAGCTTTCCAACAAGCTATCATATGCATCAAACGGAGCTCTAGAACTCAAGTTATGGCCCTCACAAGATGACCCTGTATGACCTTCCAAAATTGGAAATCTTGCCTGTTCTAGTATTCCTGATGTCCAAAAATAAAAAAATTCGATGCCTATCATCGAATTTCAGTCCAAGTCGATGCCAAGCATCGACTTTGGGCTTTTTTTGGCTATTTTTCTGCACCAGAAACACTCTATTTTACAGACACATGAAGAAGATGACTTATATGATAGAAGTCGATGCCGAGCATCCATTTTATGCTGGAACTCGATGCCAGGCATCGAGTTGCTCCACAAACTTCATATTTTTAGAAGATTCAACAACAGTTAACACACAGAGAATGAAAAAAATGACTTATCAGCCAAGATTCGATGCCAGGCATCGAATTGCTCAGAAAACTTGAACTTTTGAATTCATCACACAGTAGGCAAGCATGAAGATGATGGAGAGAGACTCATACACAGAACTTTACTCAGTTCTTTCTCATAGCTATGAAAACTCAGAAGTTTTACAGATGCTTTCTCACTCAGAGAAGCCCGACTATACACAGTCGTATAAATGAACTCCTTCTTCTACTTCTTCTCTCTATTCTCTCTCTCTCTCTCTCTCTCTCTCTCTCTCTCTCTCTCTCTCTCTCTCTCTCTCTCTCTCTCTCTCTCTCTCTCTGCGTTAGTTGATACAAACTAACTTATATAGATTTTCGTATTCTCGTTATTTTAAAAAACTTCTAGAACTAAAGTGAACTAACTTTACAAATATGATACATTTGTGAATTTGTCCCTTCACATAGGCATGGGGTTTTCTTCCTAAGATTTGACCTTCAAATATATGTCTAATTAGTGAGTGTTTCTCCAACAAGAAAAAAACCTAGAGGGTTACAATCCCGAGTCCTGATGTTTAGGAGGAGAGGAGATCTCTACTGCTTAGACAAAATATTAAGACCAATATGGCACCCAGGTATCTAACAATTGTGCCAATATGATACACTAAAATTGCTCACAAGGAAGCCATCTAGACAGATCATCTGAGCCAATTCAAAAACCACAAGACTTGTTCCAATCAATCTTGGCACTAAAGGCATCACAAAATCTATCCAGATCATGCTGAAATTTGATCACATTGGCCTCCTTGCCCTACAAGTATATGGTAGTATCATCAGCAAACTCAACATGCAATAGAATCTCACGCCTAACTAGGAGCTTGATACCATGAAGCCTACTATCCTGAATAGTCAAGAAAGCACTCATGGCCTCAGCAAAGAAGAGAACCAAAGTAGAAGCCAAGGGGCAACCCTTCCTAACCGATCTCAAGATATTGAACCTCTCCCCCAACCTCCCCCCCTCCCCCAAATAGAATGTGGCTGTGGGCAGAGGGGTAAAGGGAAGCAACACCCCTGATCCAGTGAGTAGGGAAGCTCATACAAAGCGTAGTGTCCTTGAGAAAATCCTAGTGAACAATCATAGGCTTTCTCAAAGTCCAATAGAAGAACTACAAGAGGCTCATCGTGCATCCTAGCAATGGAGAGAACTTCCTAGAAGGTGAAGATGTTGTCAAGGATATTATGAACCTTAATAAACCTAGTCAATGTCGGATGAATTAGAGTCTCGATTAGCATATGCAATCTCAAACTCATAGCCTTTGCAAAAAATTTGTAGGCTAAGTTGAGAAGCATGATTGGACAAAAATGTATGTTATCATCCAACTACCCCCCTTCCTTGGGGATGAGGAACATGATGATGGAGAGTGTTAATCTCCAAAAGAACAACCTACTCTTGAATTTAGAACACCTCTATATCAAGAGTAAGTCAAAACCTTCACCAATTTAAGCTATCAATGACCAAATATCAATTTCTTGACTAAACTGTGAAGAAGGAATTTTCTCAGAAAGTCTGCTGCATAAATCTTGCTCATTGACTGAGTAAATGTGTAAAGTTTTTGATGAAACTTTGCACAACGTGTCGCCTAAAGATTGCGCACCTTCTCCAAGTTAAATTACTTCAAAAGGTTCAGTAGATATTGAGAAATCTACTTACCAAGTCAACTATGTCTAAATCTGCACTTCTGAGAAGTCGATTTGGACACCCCTAACTTCTTAACTTCAATTCTCTCAGTATAAAACCCATTTAAGCAAATGCTTCTAGCCACGAGTAGCTTACCTTCCAACTTAAAGATTAAGTGCTTACCTGCACAAAACTTTAAACTCTAGAGTGAGAAATGATCAAATCATTAAGATCAAAATTTGCGCCTGTTTCAGGAACCAGTGAGTACTTTCTCACATGTAAATGTTCCTACACACAATTCTCTTAGCCTGATCACAATCAGACTCTCAAATTCTAGCCATAGATTGATTAACTATGAACTTAGATATCTCCAAAAGGAAATCACAAAAGATCTATCACACAGAGAGAAAACACAGAAACATCGGGTGCAAATTTTCCTTCTATTTCTCAGAAATTACAACTGAGTGAGGATGGAGAGTTCAACTCACTTCACACATGTCTAATGACATTTTCTACTTCTCAACACACAAAAAACATGATCTCCTATTGTCTCTCCTTGTTTTCTCTACTTGCCCCGACATTTTCCAAAAGTATATATAGGCAATTATGTACAGACCTTTTATCAAAGCATAAGTATATGTAACCTATGTCTTAACTAATGTACATATGTGTACATGTCTTTCACTCTGTGAATGTATCCATCTTCTTTGCTTCAAATCTTCAATTGGTGATTGGTCTGCACCAACAGCTCCCCCTCAATCATCAATTGAGGTTTCTCTTATCTTCTTTATACCTGCCATGTCTTTAAACTTCTGTAGCTTTGGTCCATCCAAGCTCTTTGTAAGCATATCAACTATCTGATCTTTTGTTGAAGTATGTATGACTTCAATCTCCTTATCCATCACCTTCTCTCTTAGAAAGTGATACTGTATCTTAATATGTTTAGTCCTGGCATGAAAAACAGGATTAGCAGCTAGATATAATGAACTCATGTTATCACCATAAATGATAGGTATGCTCTGTATAGTGTCAAAACTCTTCATTAGAGTCTTAAGCCATATCACTTCTTTTGCAGCTTCAACCATGCCTTTGTATTTTGCTTCTGTAGATGACAAAGCAACTGTATGTTGCTTCTTTGAGCACCAAGAGATTAACTTATCTCCCACATAGCACATGTATCCATAGGTTGATCTTCTATCATCTGGATTACCTGCCCAATCTGCATCACTATAGATCTTGATGTTTGTATCTGATGTGAACCCATAATACAAACCTTCTTTGAGTGTACCCTTAATGTATCTCAACACTCTTTGACCTGCAATCCAATGCTCTTTCCTAGGACAATGCATAAATTGAGACAAAACCCCTACTGCATATGATAAATCAGGTCTAGTTAAAGTAGCATAGATAAGACTACCAACCAAACTCTGATATTGTCTCATGTCCTTGAATTCTTCACCTCCAAATTTACTCAATTTGTGATTCACCTCCATTG
Source organism: Ceratopteris richardii (assembly GCA_020310875.1). Taxonomy (NCBI): domain Eukaryota; kingdom Viridiplantae; phylum Streptophyta; class Polypodiopsida; order Polypodiales; family Pteridaceae; genus Ceratopteris; species Ceratopteris richardii. Next base: position 159,200,345 of record CM035416.1, on the reverse strand, counting down.
GTGTAGGTGCTACCCTGCAATCATCCATTTTAAACTTGATTAACAAGTTCTTCAAATACCTTTCTTGGGTCACAAATACTCCATGTTGGGTATATGTAATCTCCATGCCCAAGAAGTATGACAAGCTTCCCAAGTCACTTATTTTGAACTCCTTTTCCATTTGCTTCTTTAGTCTTTGTATTCCTTCCTCATCTGTACTTGTAAGGATTATATCATCAACATATATGCACATGTATATGAAACCATTATCACTTGCTTTGACAAGCAAGCTACTATCTGCTTTAGACACCTGAAATCCAAGTTCTTTCAAGAACTTTACAAGTCTATAATTCCATGCCCTTGGGGCCTGCTTCAAGCCATACAAAGCTCTCTTGAGCTTGCACACATGATCTGGACACCTTTTATCTCTGAACCCTTGAGGTTGCTCCATGAACACATCATCTGAAATATAACCATTCAAAAAAGCATTTTTCACATCTAATTGACACAATTTCCAACCTTTACATGCAGCAATTGCTATAAGTGTCCTGATGGTTGTCATCTTTGCCACAGGACTATAAGTCTCATCATAGTCAACACCATATGTCTGAGCAAACCCTTTGACAACAAGTCTAGCTTTGTACCTAGACACACTTCCATCTGCAAATCTTTTTGTCTTATAAACCCACTTACATCCAATGATCTTCTGACTATTTGGCTTTGGAACCAAATCCCATGTTTGATTCTCCAATAATGCATCATATTCTTCCTGCATAGCTTTCTCCCAATTTTCTTTACCTTTTGCCTCTTCATATGTAGAAGGGTCTTCATCTGTTTTAATCATGTAAGCATAATCTTTGGTAGCCAGAAATGAAGTATCATAGCTATACCTTGTAGGTTGCCATTTGTTCCTTGTAGACCTCCTAAGTTCTCCACTTCTTGAGGTTTCTGGTTCTTCATATTCAGGATCAAACCTAGGTGTTTCTTCCACTTCAACCTGCACTTCATTATTCTCTTCTTCATCAATTATTTGTACCTTTGACTTACCTTTCCTTTGGCTCACAATCTCTTCATCATCTGTATTAAGATTGATAGTACCTGCATACCAAGTACCTTGCTCATCAAATGTAACATCTTTTGATACAAGAAAATGTTTTGTGGATGGATTCCACAACATGTATCCCATCTGCTTATCATCATAACCAATAAACACATATTTTTCAGCTTTAGGTTCCAATTTGTGCCTTAATTGTGATGGCACATATGCATAAGCCAAACATCCAAATACTTTGCAATGGTCTAGTGTAGGTCTCTTACCCCACCATGCCTCATAAGGTGTCATTCCCTGCAAAGCTTTACATGGTAACCTATTGACCAAATAAGTAGCTGTATTTACAGCCTCAGCCCACAAATAATTAGGGCAATTTTTCTCTTTCATCATGGACCTTGCAAACTCAACAAGAGTTCTATTTCTCCTTTCTACTACACCATTTTGTTGAGGAGAGTACCTGCAAGTAACTTCCCTTTTTATACCTGCATCCCACAAGTAATTACTGAATTCATTAGAAAAAATGTCCAAGCCTCTTATGCCAAAGATCTAACTCAGAGATCTTATGTCCTCCATATGTGAACATGGCATGACCAATATTACCTTGAATCTTCAATGTGAACAATCTTCCTTCTTTCTTCCCTGAAACAATTTGTTTATACCCATTGCTAGGGTCTTCCACAAACACTCCTTCATTAGTGAACCTTACTTCATAACCTTTTTCCACAATTTGTCCTACACTTATCAAATTCTTAGGAATTGTAGGAACATACAAAACCTTACTCAATAAGGTGCTACCATCCTTGGCCTTCACTGATCCAATTGACTTCACATTGTGCTTTGTGTTGTCACCTGTTTGAACAACATGATTAGATACCTTATTCTCCAAATCAGTCATCAAGGCTATATTACCACTCAGGTGATTACTACACCCTGAATCAATGTAGAAGACTCTTTGATCTTCACTCTGCCTTTCACAAGTTGCATTCATTATCAATGTTGAATCTTCCTTTTGATCTGAAGCATAATTGTAGTAGGTGTTGTTATATTGTTGACTTTGAAAACCTCTACCTGCATTTCTTCCAAAGTAACCCCTACTACCTCTGCCTCTGAAATTACCTCTTTGATTTCTGCCACCTCTTCCTCTTGCATTATAATTTTGACTATATCCATTATTACTCTGAGTATTGTGCCAACAATCATTAGCTAAATGATTTGTCTTACCACAAATCCAACAAGCTTTGCCTCCATCTTTGTTGTTTCTGCCTCTTCCTCTACCTTTGCCACCTCCTCTACCTCTTAGGAAGTTGGCTTGACTAGTTGTGCCTTCTTCTTCATTTGCTTGTTGCTTTCCTTTGCTATTCTTCTTCTTGTCCTTTGAGTACATTGCATGACTTGCACTCTTGTCACCATCTCCTTTAACATCCTGCTCAAATGTTAGCATATGACCTAGCAACTGATTTAAATCAGGAGTGAAATGATCAAGTGATAACTCTGTAGATAAAATGAATGGCTTCCATTTGTCATCACCTCTTAAACCTGTAAGAATTTGCCTTACCAATTTATCCTCCTCAATGTCTTCATCAACAGCTCCTAAAGCATCTGCAATATCTTTCATTCTTGTCACATAGTCTGAAATGGATTGAGAAGCCTTCTTCTTAAAGGTGGTAAACTCTGCCCATAAGGATGCCTTCCTTGACTTAGTAGTATTCTGAAAATGCTCCTCCAAAGCATTCCAAATATCAGTTGCACTTTCAAGACCTCGAATATGAGGTAACAAGTAATCATTGACTGCCATATATATAATGCTCCTAGCTTGAGCATCTTTCTTCATCCAATTTTTCAAATCTGCTAACTCTTCCCTAGTTGGAACACTAGGATCTCTGAATTGTGGCTTCTCTTCTTCTCCTATGATGTAAGCTATTAAATCTTTGCTCATAAGATGAGCTTCCATCCTCATTGACCATGCAGGATAGTTTTCCCTATCCAATTTCTCTATTTGTAGAGAATCTCCCATCTTGTGTCCACCTGTGTATTGAAATCTTTAAGCTTTATGAACAATATATGTACCTTTACTTCAAATTAGAGTCCTTTTGTCTTTCTTGATGTCGTATGGTCTCCTCCTCTTTGCCTTCAAGCTTTCACCTTTTAGTTCTTCAATTGTTGAATTTCTTGAATCTGCAGCAGTCGGGATCCTCCTCTCCTTGATTTTGATGTTTCCTGCTCTGATACCACTGATGGAGAGTGTTAATCTCCAAAAGAACAACCTACTCTTGAATTTAGAACACCTCTATATCAAGAGTAAGTCAAAACCTTCACCAATTTAAGCTATCAATGACCAAATATCAATTTCTTGACTAAACTATGAAGAAGGAATTTTCTCAGAAAGTCTGCTGCATAAATCTTGCTCATTGACTGAGTAAATGTGTAAAGTTTTTTATGAAACTTTGCACAAGGTGTCACCTAAAGATTGCGCACCTTCTCCAAGTTAAATTACTTCAAAAGGTTCAGTAGATATTGAGAAATCTACTTACCAAGTCAACTATGTCTAAATCTGCACTTCTGAGAAGTCGATTTGGACACCCCTAACTTCTTAACTTCAATTCTCTCAGTATAAAACCCGTTTAAGCAAATGCTTCTAGCCACGAGTAGCTTACCTTCCAACTTAAAGATTAAGTGCTTACTTGCACAAAACTTTAAACTCTGGAGTGAGAAATGATCAAATCATTAAGATCAAAATTTGCGCCTGTTTCAGGAACCAGTGAGTACTTTCTCACATGTAAATGTTCCTACACACAATTCTCTTAGCCTGATCACAATCAGACTCTCAAGTTCTAGCCATAGATTGATTAACTATGAACTTAGATATCTCCAAAAGGAAATCACAAAAGATCTATCACACAGAGAGAAAACACAGAAACATCGGGCGCAAATTTTCCTTCTATTTCTCAGAAATTACAACTGAGTGAGGATGGAGAGTTCAACTCACTTCACACATGTCTAATGACATTTTCTACTTCTCAACACACAAAAAACATGATCTCCTATTGTCTCTCCTTGTTTTCTCTACTTGCCCCGACATTTTTCAAAAGTATATATAGGCAATTATGTACAGACCTTTTATCAAAGCATAAGTATATGTAACCTATGTCTTAACTAATGTACATATGTGTACATGTCTTTCACTCTGTGAATGTATCCATCTTCTTTGCTTCAAATCTTCAATTGGTGATTGGTCTGCACCAACACATGAGACCCTCCACAAGGGATGGGGGGAAGGTGGCCCTCCTCCATGATCTCTTGGAAGGCAAATCTCACCCATCATGAAAGATCCCGCAATACTTAAGAAAAAAGTTGGGCGAGAGAGCATCGTCACCAAGATAGTTGTCCCTAGCCATGCCATGCAATGCATCAAGAATCTCACTATCAATAAACAAGACCAGAAGCCAATTCTGCATTTCATTAGTCGCTAAGTGCCTCATATACTACAAGGCACAATCTTTGCTCTCTTGCCAAGTCTCTGAGGGTGTCTTCGTAGATAAAAAAGTATGCTAGAATTGAGTGGCAATCTCTCTAATGTCCTTAGCCTCAGTAGCATAAGAGCCATCCATCTTCCAAAGTTGTTGACCCCACTATGCATATTTCATTATGGAACCATCGAGAAAAAACTCACTAGAAATACGATCACCAAGTTATGCCCAATGCAAGGCTTGTTTATGATTGAGGAAGGGAGATTGCCTATCCTCAACCTTCCACAGCTCGTGCCTTGGATGGGTAAGCTTAGAGTCAATCCACTTGCAGTTGGAGCAACACTCCAAGAATCATTGGAGGGAGTTAATACCCCTATGAAGGTATCACTTGCTCTCTCCAAGATGAGCCAGCCGTTAACCACTATCCTCATTAAAAAAGAAATAGAGTTGCTATAAGCTATTCGCAAGCGACTAAACCTAGAAACCCTCGACCCAAGAGAGGTGTGACCAAATCACCTCAATATGATCAACTAAAATCCCATCAAGCTGAATCTGCTCAAGAATACACAACACCATGGAGCATCTACCAGATAATAATGATGGCTTTAGGACAGACCATCACAAGTCAAAAGAACAAGAACTAGAGGAGGAGGATGTTGGTGAAGGACTTAAAAGTCTTTGAGGAGGTCAGTTTTGATAAGGATCATAAGCACTCCAACACCCTAAAAGGTGACTATAGGTGGACTCTCACATGACTTCCATTGTGCACCCATGTGAGAGACCACATGGTTCCACTTAGGGGAAACCAGAGAGAGAGTATACAAAGATAAGTAGGTACATGCCTATGAGGATCTATCATCATGTATCTCCATGCGAATTTGTATGTTTCTATAGTTTTCATCATCTTCATGTCAAGTTTCTTGTTTATTGGTATGCAAAATAAACGAGATCATCAAGAGATTATGATACTTTCAATGTTATTTTGAAGATCCATGTTGTTGGTCCACCACTTAAAACAAAGCAAAGCCCCTTTCTTTTCCAATATTCCTTAGAAAACATTGAAATAAATTGTGGTGCCTCATCCTCTCTTCGCATAACTTATAAGAACATCCATAATATTTCCTTCTCAAAAAGCAATAAAATAGAGGTTTCCATGATGATCTCGGGTTCTAAAATCACAAGGAATAGGGAAACTTTGCAAGGGCTAGAGAGGGAAAAGAGTTGGGATGCACCAACTCGTGATAAAAAAAGTAATGAAATTCGAATTATCGCATATGGGAAAACAATAGCTTAACAATAGACAGAGAAACATGAGACACTCCAGCATGGCCTAATAAGTCATTCCTAATGTGTAGAAGAGCTAAAATGGTGCCTTATAACTTCTTTTATGTAGAATAGCTCTTGAATGTGGCTATACCATCAAAATAAAACTGGTTGTTTGTTTGGCGCTATTAATAATCCCACACAAAAAGCATGTTCATCACAGTTAATAAAGAGAAAATGGTTTGATTCTTCCAACATCACAAGAAGCAAATATGAGGAGATCTCATAGAGTGTGCGAGAATTGGGCAGCATGTTGTGCATGTGGTCTTTGTAGGCACTACTCAAAGTGTGAATGACTATCATCTATTGGTAAATATGGTCCTATAGGAATGGGTTCCCCATTCGTCAAGGGGTTCATCTATTCTTTCTTGTGCTCAAAAAAATGGACAAAGTGCCTCGCAAGGTCGGCATCCCCAACTACAAGGGGCCAAAGAATGATTCCAAATTATCATGAAGGAAGCATCCCAAACTATGAGGGACCGACGAATAATTCTCTTGCCTAAGGTTCTCCAAAGTGGCTCTAAATATCACTTCAGTACCAACTATAAATCTACTCTAAGATTGAGAAATTTTCCTAAGCTATTCCAAATTTCTTACCAAAACCACAAGGGGTGAGAGATGCATGTATCCACCCAATCAATGCCACCCATATATATCCCTCTAGGTCAAGGGGGAAATTTGAGGAGATCTTGCCAGATGTCCCCTCCGCATGGATTCTAATTCATAACATTGGAAGTTACATGAAATCACATGGCTCTCACATGGATCCTAAAAGGATTCCTTTGAATCTTGTATGTACAAATCTAAAGGCTTGAGAGGCCTCCTAAGGATTAAACACCATATCCTTAGGAAATATGAATCCTAAGGGTGAAAACCCTTTGATTGGGAGTAACAAAATCCAATTAGCTCAAGGGTTCACACCATAGTCTTAGAGACACTTTCCAAAGGGTTTCTCAATATTGAGAAATGAAGATTCCATTATACCAAAGAATACTGAATTAGTAAAGAATGTTAAACTGCAGTGTCATCTCACTTAAGAAGATCTCTTGAAAATGAGACTAGAATTATGGAAGCATGGGCAAATCAAATCCTAGAACTTAAGTACTCTCACTCAAAAGTAGGATCCAAAAGTAAAGTTTCAGAGATTTGGATAGACAAAATAGGAGAAATGAGCAAGGGTGAAGAAGATAATACAAATCTTCATATTACCCACCATGATCACAACATACCTATTAGAACCTTATGGATATGGTGTTGAAAATTAGCCTTGCAAACTATGGGAATAAAGCTTCAAATGGATGAGGGTCATGTAGAGCATCTTTTAGAATTATTGGAAGCGATCACATTCACAGTGTGGCATGGAGTCTGAACATACATTTAAAGAAATAACCACGTTTATGAGATGATGCTAGGAAGACCTTTCTTGGGAAAACTCCAAATAGTGCAAGATTGGGGTACCAACACCTTGCACTTATAGCACCATGGGGTAAAGACAAAGGTCAACTAGAAAGACTACACATATAGAGATGTCCTAACCCTGCAATGTAATCAGACCCACAACATACAAAAGGATTCAATATCAGTACACTCACTCAAAACTTCATACCCATCTTTGATTCACGAAGATACCCATCTTTGGATGTGTAAAGTAATTCAGGAAGAAGAGAGGAGATTAGAGGTGATAAAATCAAGAAACTTTAAAAACATCATATCTATACAAGATCTAGTCTACATATGGATGTTACTCTCAAACAAGGAATTAGAGCCTCATCATCAGGAAAAAATATTAGCAACTATAGATATAGAAGTCAATGAAGAAAAATGTACTCCTCATTGTGATGAAGATGGCTATGATGTCTCATTATTCATGTATGAATGTATACAAGATGAAAAGGATCAAGAATACATAGTGATGGAAAATTTTTATGAATTAGAGGAAGAGTATTTGTATTTGGTAGAAATAAAGAAGCAAGAGAAGAATAGCCCCAAGAGTGAAAACTCTATATCCACCATGGTAGGAAGGGGGAAAAGAAGAAATTTAAGAAACCCTCTCAAGTGAAAGAGGAATCATTGTTTGAGTTACTAGAAAACTTCAAACAGTATGAGATCAAGGACAGAAAAATCCTACTTATGATGCCTAAGAGAGGGGCCTTGTCGAAATTAAAGATCAATAAGAAAAATGCACATTTATAGGAGATGATTCAAGTCTAGATGGTGAAGACGAGTTTATATATCTCCTACGATAATTTAGGGATGTATTCACATGGACATATAAAGATTTGAAATGTGTAGAACTCAAGATTCTTTGACAAAGGATTCCTATGACACTAGAGGTGAAACCCACAAAACAAAAACCACATATATATAACGACACCTGTGCTACTAAAATAAAAGAAGAAATTGATTAATTGAAAGGAGATGGCTTCATCTAATAAATTCAACACATTGAATGGGTATCCCTCAAGAAGGTTTCACTGATTTTGAATACTCTAATACTCAAGTCCTCTCATACGAATATGAATGACCAAGTTATCTGAAGAAGAAATTCAAGCTAGAAATCAACTAAATAAAGAGAGAAGCTATGGACTACTTTAGCAAGCGCCCATGGAAAGTGGGCTTGATCAATCTTTTATCGAGACAATGCATATGCTAAGGGAAGTTGTGGGCATGGTTGATGCCCTATGGTTCCTAATGGAAAGATCCCCTACCAGATATGACCCTTGTTATACACATGGTCATCCATTCAAGTCCCCATTCCATCCATTCTTTCTCGCCCCTTAGTATTGAAAGGCCATATCCCATCACCCATTCCACACATTGAAACCTCTTCTCTAAGCTTCTCCTTGATCTCCATGTTCCTACATTGACTTAGAATCACTATTAAAAGAATTTTAATCTATCTCTAGGACCCCATCTCGCACGAGTATGCCCCTATTAGTGTCCACTCCTTCATTAGTGAAAGAACTTGGAGAAGCTTGTAGAAGGTAGAAAAGTGCGTTTCGAAGCGACAAAGTTTGGTCATGCCAATCGGCACAAGACCAGCCCTTGAGCTTATGAACACTCAAATAGAAATTATAGGCATGCAATAAGTGCAAAGAAACACACTATGTACTTTGGAGCATCAAGGAGAATGAGTCAATACAAAACAGATAGGTCCGCGGGTCGACTAGCTCAAAAACTTACTATCTATGGAAGAGTCAATGAACTTCAAATGCCCATAGCGACGAGCGGGATTACAATTAGATAAAGTCCTTTTATGGGCGTGATACACATAGGTTTGAGTGTATAGAATGCACAAAAGTATAAGGAATAAGCAAAATATGCTATAATAATGAAATCAACATTCACCGGTGGTACTTGCTATTTTTCAAGAATATGTAGAGATTGACCCCGAGATAGTAAAACTCCAATTTCTCCCAATCTACTGACCTAAATGCTAGGAAACTTTATAGGCATAACCTAGACACTCATACCTTTCCAATGAGACATCTTGCACTCAATTTTGACCTATGGGGAGAGAGCAGCAGCCTTTGCAAGACTACTGTTGGCGAAGAAGATGATGCAGAGAATTGAAGGAGCAAGACAATGATGGTCACAAGTGTATGTATATTGCTTCCATGTAATGTACAAGTGATTTCAAGTCCTTATATAGAATTTAGGAGTGTTCCAAAACTTCTACAAGTGATGTTTGAATTCAAATGAAGGTGGGAATGGTTGTTGGAGGGAATCAATTCACTTTCCTACAATCTAGGAAAAGTGAAGATCTAGTTTGATCTACTTTTAGGTGATTGATTGCTTGATTGAATGCAACTTCAACCACCACAAATCCTTGTGATTTGGGCTCTATATTTCTACCTTTACATGTGTAAAACTCAAGGCTTTTACAACGGTAAATGAACCATCAAAAAATCTCTCAAAAAAATACAATAAATGAGCATTAAAAAAAAACTCTCCAACGGATATTCTTCCGACGTGATAGCTTTTGATGTAGATCAAATCCACCTCAAGCATAGTGTAAGCTTGATGTTCCAACAGCTCCCCCTCAAGCTAAAGTATGCTTGAGTCTTCATTCTCTGATAGGTTGAATACATACAAGTATGCTTGAGTCTTCATTCTCTGAAAGGTTGAATACTTGCCATAGCTTTGAATCTACAAAGCTTTATTCCATCAAGTGCCTTCGTCATCATATCTGCTACTTGCTTTTCAGTTGGAACAAAAGAAATGTCAATCTCATTTGCCATGAGCTTCTCCCTGATGAAGTGGTAATGGACTTCTATGTGCTTGGTTCTCGTAGGGAAAATAGGATTTGCTGCTAGATGCATGGAACTTACATTATCTCCAAATATGTGAGGTTTGGAACTCACAAGTCCCAAACTTGTATACAATGCTTTTAACCATATTGCCTCTTGAGTTGCTATGGTCAATCCTCTATACTCTGCTTCAGTTGAGGATAAAGCAATTATTGGTTGCTTCTTGGAACTCCATGACACTAGCTTCGAACCTGCAAATGCTAAGTAACCAGCTGTACTTTTTCTATCATCCTTAACTCCTGCCCAATCTACATCTGAGTAGATTTTGATATCCAAATCTGAAGAGTACGGATAGAACATACCTTTGTTGATTTTACCTTTGAGATACCTAAGTACTCTCTTAGCCGCTTCCATGTGTGGTCTTCTCGGTGAGTGCATGAACTGACTAAGCACTCCCACACTATATGAGATGTCTACCCTTGTATGAGTAGCATATATCAAGCTACCTACTAAGCTTTGATACTCTTTAATGTCTTCAATTTTCTCACCTTCATAAACACTTAGTTTATGATTCATCTCCAAAGGTGTACCTGCAGGTTTAGTGTTCTCCATTTTGAACTTGAGAAGAAGATCCTGAATGTATCTTCTTTGAGTCAAATACATTCCTTCATTTGTGTATATCACCTGCATACCTAGGAAATATGTGAGCTCACCTAGGTCACTGATTTTGAACTCCTCTTGCATGTTTCTCTTGATCCTTTGAATGCCATTTAGATCATCACCTATCACAATAATATCATCTACATATACACATAGATAGATAACCTCATTGTGATCCCTTTTGATGAATAGAGAAGGATCTGAGTTGCTAGCTTTGAACCCTTGATCTTGAAGATATGTAACCACTGTAATTCCAAGCTCTAGGAGCTTGTTTCAATCCATACAATGCTTTCTTAAGTCTGCAAACATAAGATGGATGATTAGGGTTTTCAAAACCTGGTGGTTGTGACATGTATACCTCTTCACTTATCCAACCATTTAAGAATGCATTTTTCACATCAAGTTGGAGGAGTCTTCAATTCCTTGTAGCAGCTACACTTATCAATGTCCTGATTGTAGTCATTTTTGCAACTAGTGACAATGTTTCCTCATAGTCTATACCATGAGTTTGTGAGCATCCTTTGGCAACTAATCTTGCCTTGTACCTGCAAACTGATCCATCTGAATTTCTTTTAACTTTATATACCCATCTGCAACCAATTACCTTTTGATTTGGCGACATTGGAACCAAATCCCAAGTGTCCATTTCCTTCAATGCATCTATCTCTTCTTTCATGGCTTTTTCCCAATTAGGGTTTCTCTTTGCCTCTTCATAGGTTGAGGGTTCCTCTGAAATAGAGTCTTTTGCCAAGTAGATTGAATGCTTCATAACAAATGTGGAATCATATCCATACCTTTCTGGTTGATTCTTCTCTCTTGCTGATCTTCTAGGTGCTTGTTTGGAGCATTCTACAACCTCTTGCATCTTTGCTTTGCCTCTTGACTTCCATAGCTTGTAATCCTTTTCTCTTCCATCTTGGTCATCGTCTGTATCACTTCTTGGATCCTGGACCTGTGTATCATGCTTGCTTCCTAATTGATGAGAGTCAAAATCAAGATCATATGGTATTGTTACCTTTTGTTTGTCTTCATCATACCAAGACCTGTGTTCTTCAAACACAACATCTCTACTTTTAGTGAATTGCTTGGCTGAAGGATTGAAGAACTTGTAACCCATCTGAGTTGAATCATATCCAATAAATACTGCCTTTGTTGCCCTTTCATCTAGCTTACCTCTTATTTGTGATGGTACATGAACATAAGCTAAACAACCAAAAACCTTGCAATGTCCAAGACTAGGTTTTCTTCCATGACATGCTTCATAAGGAGTCATACCTTGAAGTGATTTGGATGGTAGTCTATTGACAAGGTACACAGTAGTAGAAATAGCTTCTACCCATAGATAATGTGGCAACTTCTTCTCTTCAAGCATTGTTCGGGCTTATCCAACCAATGCCTTGTTTCTCCTCTCTGCAATTCCATTTAGTTGAGGAGAGTACCTAGTAGTCACTTCCCTTTTGATACCTTTGTCCTGCAAGAACTCATCAAACTCTTTGGAGAAGTATTCTCCCCCTCCATCAGATCTGAGCTTCTTTAGTGATCTACCTGTATGATTCTCCACATGTGCAAGATACTTCTTGAAGCAATCAAACACTTCATTCTTACTCTTGATAAAGTATAGAACAGTCCATCTACTATGGTCGTCAATAAATGAGACGTAATACCTTGATCCTGCCAATGAAGGTTCTTCACTTGGTCCCCATACATTTGTATGTACTAAGTCCAATAAGTTGTTGTGGATGTAGCCTTTGTGGTTGAATGGTGTTCTTTGTGCCTTCCCAAACTGACATGCATCACACATGTTGATCATGTGTTGCTTTGATATGTTCGGTAGTCCTAGAACACTTTGATCCCTGCATATATCCTTCAAGGTTCTTTCATTCACATGAGCAAGTCTCTTATGCCACACTTCAAGCTCACTTAGGGTTTGAGACCCAAAGTTGAATAGAGCTATGTTCCTGGTTTCTCCTACTTCAAAAATAAAGAGTCTACCATGCTTCTCACCTCCGGCTATCCTTTTGAAGCCTTGACATGGATCTTCCACAAAAGCTCCATGTTGGGTGAACCTAACTTGCAAGCCTTTTTCAACTATTTGGCCTACACTTATTAGGTTTTTAGTGATAGTGGGTACATAGAGAACCTTACTCAGAATGTTTGTCCTGCAATTGGAAGCTTTGACATTGCCAATCTTCTCCACATTGTGCTTTGTGTCATCCCCTGTTTGCACTTCATGTCTATGCTTTGGACTTTCCAAATCAGATAGAAGAGCAATGTTGCCTGCAACATGATTCGAACATCCTAAATCTATGTAGAACAAATGATCATCTTCTTTACCTTCTTTGTGGCTTAGATTTATAAGAAGCAATGAGTCTTCATGTGGTTGATCTTCTGAATAATTGTTGTAGTCCCTTCTATTATAGCTTCTATTTTTATTGTTGAAGTTGTGTCCACCTCTGCCTCTATTGCTGCCATATCCACCTCTTCCACTTCCTTTCTGGGTCTTCCCATTGAACCAGCAATTCTGAATGGTGTGGTTGGTCTTATCGCATATGGCACAAGGTTGAACATTCTGACCTTTGGCTTTGTCTTGCTTTGGTCCTTTCTTCTTCGCTTTCCACTTGCTCTTGCTTGCAAAGTTGGCTTGAGAAGTCTCTTCTTCATCTTCTTCCTTCTTCTTGCCTTTCTGCTTCTTATCCTTCTTATCTGCATATAGATCACTAGTTGAATTACCATGATAGGAGTAACCTTCCTTTATGCTATTGTTGGCTTCTTGATTGAAGATTTGTCTAAGAAAGATGTTGAAGTCTGGAGTCTGCACATCCATGATGAGATCATAAGCCGTCGTGAAGGATTGCCATTGCTTATCACTTCTTCGCCTCATGATGACCTCTTCTTCAATTAGCTCTCCAATGGATGCTAACTGATCCGCAACCTCCTTGACCTTGGTAACAAACCCTGTGATGGTTTGTTTAGGTGTCTTCTTCATTTGGTTGAACTCGTTCCAAAGATGATTCTTTCTTGCATTGGTACTAGCAGAAAAGAAAGTCTCGAGGGCATCCCAAGTCTCTTGAGATGTCTTGCATCCTCTAATATGTGGTAATAGAAAGTCAGAGATAGAGTTTAGTATGTAGGACCTTGCTTGAGCATCCCTTGCGCACCAAAGTGTGAGCTTATCTATCTCCTCTTGTGTAGGTCCTCCTTTGGATCTCAGAATAGGCATAGCTTCATCACCTGCTACAATTCCATAAAGATTTCTACCTTGCAAATAGGCCTCCATTCTGATTTGCCAAGCCGCATAGCTGTGTTGATCAAGCTTCTTGATCATTGAGGGAAAGCCATCACCCATCTTGATCTAGCTCTGATACCACTGAAAGAACTTGGAGAAGCTTGTAGAAGGTAGAAAAGTGCGTTTCGAAGCGACGAAGTTTGGTCAAGCCAACCGGCACAAGACCAGCCCTTGAGCTTATGGAGACTCAAATAGACCTTATAGGCATGCAATAAGTGCAAAGAAACACACTATGTACTTTGGAGCATCAAGGAGAATGAGTCGATACAAAACAGATAGGTTCGTGGGTCGACTAGCTCAAAAACTTACTATCTATGGAAGAGTCAATGAACTTCAAATGCCCATAGCGACCAGCGTGATTACAATTAGAAAAAATCCTTTTATGGTAGTGATACACATAGGATTGAGTGTATAGAATGCAGAAAAGTATAAGGAATAAGCAAAATATGCTATAGGAATGAATGCGACATTCACCTGTGGTACTTCCTATTTTTCAGGAATACGTAGAGATTGACCCCGAGACAGCAAAACTCAGATTTCTCCCCATCTACTAAACCAAATTCTATTAAAATGTATAGGCATAAACTAGACACTAATACCTTTCCATTGAGCCATCTTGTACTCAATTTGGAGCTCTGGAGAGAGAACAGCAGCCTCTGCAATATTACTGTTGGTAAAGAAGATGATGCAGAGAATTGAAGGAGCAAGAAAATGATGGTCACAAGTGTATGTGTGTTGCTTCCATGTAATGTACAAGTTATTTCAAGTCTCTATATAGACTTTAGGAGTGTTCCACTACTTCCACAAGTTAATTTTGAATTCAAATGAAGGTGGGAATGGTTGTTGGAGGGAATCAATTCACTTTCCTACAATCTAGGAAAAGTGAAGATCTAGTTTGATCTACTTTTAGGTGATTGATCGCTTGATTGAATGCAACTTAAACCACCACAAATTCGTGGGATTTGGGCTCTATATTTCTACCTTTGCATGTGTAAAGCTCAAGGCCTTTACAACGGTAAATGAACCATCAAAAAATCTCTTTAAAAAATACAATAAATGAGCATAAGAAAGAAAACTCTCCAACGGATATTCTTCCCACGTGAAAGCCTTTGATGTAGATCAAATCCACCTCAAGCATAGTGTAAGCTTGATGTTCCAACAATTAGGCGTATCACCACAATAAAACTTTGACTCTACAATAGCAAGCATCTTGATGGCAACTCAACTTTTGCCCACCTCTATTTTCTAATTCACTGATCCTACTATGTCCTCCATGCCATCAACCCCTTGAAAAATCCATTTCTCAGTGCCTCTTTCCCTACTTTTTAATTTACAAATTTTGATTCATCTTATAATCCCTTTTCCACCTTGCCTAGACCCACACTAAAAACCTCACCACTTTTCAAATGACTCATCCTCACAACATGCACCTATACCACTCTTCCTTGTTTCCACCTCATAATCATTGTCCCTCCGATTTAAGAGTCATCGCACCTCCCACCGTTGTTCCCCAACTCCCCACTTCTTCCCCTCCCCTACCCCCACCCCCACCACTCACTCACAAGCATATCCACTACCGTCTCAATCACCCCCTTCCACCCGCATTCCCACTCCCACATTCTTCATCTATACATACAAATTGGTTCTATTCAACATCAAGCATTGCAAATGTCATAACAAAAATGAAAAATTGTATCACATAAGTTTGCAAAGAATATGATGCCCTAGATCAACTCAATGGGGATCTTCAATGATAGATGACTAAATTTCCATCACGAGTAAGCTCCCTAATTGTGAAGAATGACTTTCTAGATGCAAACCATACTACCTTGAAAGAGGTGCACACCATCTTTGAGATGCTACTAGAAGACTAGAACTCAGATTCCATAAAATAATTAGAAGAAAACCTTTGAGTTCCAATGAAACAAAATGCTAAACTAAGCAAAAACATGGGATTGCTCCGTAGTCACCTTAAAGTTGCAAGAGAAGGAGATACGTGTTTGCAAAGATAGAATGAAGATAATATGGAGACTCCTATGGACCTCAACATTGGAGCTCCCCTTACTCCTTTCCATTTGAGGCAGTCCCACAATACAACATCAAAGTCATCTTTGAAGATTATACAACATTAATTTAGGCACATTACAAAAAATTATACAACATTAATTTAGGCACATTACAAAAATATATTAGCAATTAACAAAGCTTAAAGCAACACACTGAGTAGAAGTCCCTAGGGCTACCCTTTGTGACAACAATTCCTTAAATGTCATGGGAGTGTATGATAGAACTAGAATACCTTTGTAAAAACGTCAAAGAGATGAATCCAAAAATCCAAGACTATCAGTTGATAATGAGATTCTTACCTGATAGACTAGCATGTCCACCCAAACAAGTTGACCCAAAAGAGGATGTAAACATCCCCTTTGACCCAGTTTATGAAGATGAACATGATCCCCAACCCATGATAAGTGAGAGGATCATAGAAGAAGGGCTTCTTGCCTCAAAGAGATTCTTGCCCATAGACATCCTACAAAAACACATTGACCACTACCAAGAACAAGGGTATGTCAAGAACAAAAAAAGCAAGAGGGAGAGGAGTGTTGGGCAAAAATAAGAGTAACAACAAGGAAAACCATCCCATGATATGAGTGGAGGTGATGGCTCAAGTGACAAAATCAACATAGAAGGTGGCAACTCTAAAACCACCTCTTCTATTTGGGTTGGAGAAGCAATCCCTAGCATAATGACCAACTTTACCACAATAATGGCAAGTAAAGTTACCTTGCTGATTTGGTTGAGTATGTTGGCTTTGTTGTGTTGTTCTTCCTCCTCTAGTAGCACTAAGGCTTCCTCTTCCTCTTGCATTGTTCTTGAATCTTCCTCCTCCTCTCCAATTTCCTCTACCTCTTGATCTATTTGATGAAGTATAAAGAGCTTGTCCTTGACTACCTCTTTGTGAATGATAAGAGTTGTCACCTTCTATGTTGATTTGTTCAGTCATCATGAGCATTTGTAAATCTTCAAAGGATGGTAGATTCTCTCAAGCCATGATAGATGTGATTAAACTTTATATCCTCACTATTAGATGCATTAATAGAGGCTAATGTTTCAGTAAGAGATTTTACTTCAAGAATATAATCATTAACTGATTGTCGTGGCTTCTTTTTCACTCTTCTCAACTCACCAATAAGTTTTGTTTGCCTTGCTCTATTGGTGGTTGCAAATAACCTTTCTAGAGACTCCTAAGACTCTCTAATAGTATTCAAACCTCTTATATGCCCAAGCATAGTATTCGAACCTATTTGTGATATGATAAACAGAACTCTTTTGTCTCTTTTGATCCATTCTTGCTCTCTTGCTCGATCTGCTTGTGTAGGAGCTTCTGGTAATACTGGCTTCACTTATGTACCTGTTATCAATCCCCAAAGACCTTTAGACATGAGATAACACTCCATTCTAAATTGCCACATGGGATAATTTCTCCCATCTGATAAATTATCAATTGATGCACTCAAATCTGGCATGTTGAATTGTTGTAAACAAAGAAGATAATTCAATAAGTTGTATGAAAGATCTGATAAAAAAAAAGCTTCAAAAGATCAAACAAATATTTCCAAACTTCAGAAATCAAACTTTCCTCCAAACTTTCAAGCAAACAGAAATGGGTGACTATAGAAAAATAACCATCAGAAACTCTTTGAGACAAATTTGTCAAACCAAATCATATATTCTGAAAGTAGACCCTATGTAGCATGCTTTAGAAACAAAAAACATCAAAAAAGGTGGAGTAAATCTCCCAAACAAATAGTTTGAAGTCAAGGTATGCGGAGGCCTACAACAGCAAGGTATGACTAACTATCTGAATTCAAAACTGATGTACAACAGCAACAAAAATCAATGATCTATGAGAAATTTTGATATAAATAGAAATTATGAGAGCTAAGGAAACTCATCCAAGTAAAATCACTCAAAAAGACTTCATAACGACTGAGATATGAAAGTTTGAAGAGAGGTATGTCTCTAATGAGACACTGGACAGACACAAGAAAGAAGATCTACAAAAACGCCTGAATGGGGCTTTCTCATTGAAATTTGTACAAAACATTATCTACTTATACAAGTTTTAAGCTTCGCAATACAACATGAATCACTCAATTTGGACACCTACACTAAGAGAACCACTTTTTTTATTGAGAGGCTATCAACAGAAGCGCCTTCCTTGTCTAAAAATAGACACCTCTCCTTTCCTTCTTACTTTTATCTACCTTTATCTACTAGTACTCTAAATTTGGAGATGTGAGCACCTCCACATGTTATTCATCATAAATAATAAACTCCATAATCCTAAAAAAATAATACTTTAGAGCTTGTTCTTATGTAACATCAAGTAGACATTAGAGGATTAGAAGTATGTTAAGATAAGTTCATATAGTCCAAAGCAACCAAAGTTTATGTTTATCTTTGAAATAGTGATTCTTATCACCAAAATATTGTAAAAAACCCATCTTGTAAATACTAGCTCCATCTTGATCAAGCCAAGGAGTCCTTAAGCTTGAGGAACTCAGGTAGAATGTATGTATCTAATCTCACATCTTTTGGAGCTTGTCTCCACCCTGAAATTAGCTAGAGAATTGTATAATTGTGGTTGTGCAGGAATATAGACAAATCCTTAGCTCCTCCTTTGTGTACCACCTTGCACTCACCCTCTTGGAGCCATAAAGTGTGACTACTCTCCCAGTTATTTCACTCATCTTTGCTTGGAGCCCAAGGCTAACACTTACCCCTTCCCCCATCCTCAACTTGTGAATGGGACATTGACCATAAGGCATACCCTCACCATAGTATTCCTCACTTCACCACAAATGAAGGCACCAAGGGTGACACCTCACCTCTTTTAGCTTAAGCCTTCCGCATAATTACTTTCCTTGATGGTGACTTAGAGGCTAAAGGCAAAAGGAAACATGCAAGATATGGTAAGATTCGTGGTACTAGAGAGGCTAGATTGCCTTCCAAAGTCTTGTGGATGAGGAGAATGTGTGTCTTAAGGCACTTATTAAGTAGGTATCGGGAGGTAGAGAAGATTGATAAGAATATGTATCATGACATTTACATGAAGATTAAGGAAAATGTTTTAAAAAATAAGTGTGTTTTTACAAAAAGTATTTATAAACCTAAATTTGAAAAGGGCCATGAGAGGACACTCTTGAATTAGCTTGAAGCCTAGAGGCTGAAGGGTTCTTGGAGGCCATCGCTCACCAAGTAATCCTCCCACACTCACCCTAATGAACTTGGAGGCTAGCCGTGGGCGACCTCTCACCCTTTTTTTTTACAAGGGCACAAACTCACCCTCTTTGAAAAAAAAGGTATATACATGCCCTCCCCTCAATGATAAAATGAGATTGAAACTTTATCTCTTGCAATACAAGGGATAATTTCATACTTATGTCCAAGGTCAGGGTATTTCCTGTGGCATCAATTTCGTGTTAGGTGCATTGAAGGTCAAGTGTTGAGGGGGAAAAACATGGGCAAGTCTGTGCAATTCATAAGAAATGAATGAAGTACAAAGCATGTGTGAATAATTTTCCTTGAAGGGCATATTAAACGCTATTGAAAATGTGAACTATGCAAGCTCCAGGTGGATAAAGGGGTCAAAATATCTTAATGTGTACAAAAGTTACGAATCAAATCCCTTAGGGTAGTCTCAAGGTTGGGCAAGTTTTGGCAAGGTTGGGCAAGGTTGAGCAAGGTAGTTCTAAGGTGGGGGAAAATTTGGGAGAGGCATCCAAAAGCTATAAAAGAAGGTGAAGAGTCATGAAATGCATGGAAGTCTTATAGGTCATTGAAGACTAAGAGACATATACTCAAGGAGGCCAAATGAGAGATTCCTCCAAGTTTCAGGGAGCTAAAACACAATCCAAGCTGGGAAAAATGTACATGAGGGTGTTATATGCACACAAAACGAGTAAGGAGGAGCTATCAAGTCCACACCCCCTCTAGTCTCTTGTAGGCATAGACATAGTCTGCTTATAATGGTTGTAACTCCTGGTGTACATATCCAATTGAAGAGATTTAAAGTGCATTCTATAGCTTATATATGTATCTTATGTCTTCTAAGCGGCATTCTTGAAATAAGGTTTATGTGCAGAGAAATCGGTGTATCCTATATCTCTACATAGTCTATTTTGTATAGAGTTATTCACTAACCAAAACAGATCCATTTGTAGTGTTCTATAGCTTGTTGGAAAGCTTATAAAGCGTACTAAGATTAACTAAAAGTGTACATGATTTGGATTAGTGTAAGGTAGGTGAATCAGAGTTTTTTTATAGGGTAGTAGAAAAGGTGTATGAAGGGACCTAGGTATTGGGTTCATTTCACCTCTAGTGTGCAAGTTTGAGGGATTAAATTCCATTAGTTGGTATCAGAGCATGAAACATCCCTTGAAGACTCTAGGAGAAGGATACAAAAGCTTGGACATCAAGGATAAGAGATACATTTCATTGTAACCCTACTGTAGGAGAAGGATACAAAAGCTTGGACATCAAGGCTAAGAGATACATTTCATTGTAACTCTAATTTCCCATTCATTATTGCAGATCTAGGTTAAAATGTGGATTTTCTTGACAAAGACAACTACTAGCCATGGATGTTCAAAGTCATGAACTACCTCATGAGCAAAGGTTTATGGCCTATTATGTGTGGAGATGAAGATAAGACGGATGTGGATCCCAAAGATCCAAAGGTCACCAATGAAGAATTGAAGATGTTGAAGGATTGGGAGGAAAGAAATAGGAGAACTATCTTCTACATATCACATGTAATTTCTAACACTATGATTGGTCATATATCAGAGTCTAAGCATGCTAGAAATTTTTAGGAGGTGTTAGAGAAGATATATGACACTTCCATAATAAGTAGAAAGATGTAACTTAATTTGATGGTTCATTTACTGTTGTAAAAGCTTTGAGCTTTACACATGAAAAAGTAGAAAAAGGGAGCCCAAATCCCACAAATTTTAGGTGGTTGAGTTGTAATCAATCAAGAAAAAAGTAGATCAAACTAGATCTTCACTTTTCTTATATTGTAGCAAAGTGCATTGACTCCCTCCTACAACCGTTCTCACCTTCATTTAAATTAAAATCGACTTGTAGAAGTTTTAGAACACTGCTAGACTCTATATAAAGACTTCAAATCACTTGTACAATACATGGAATCAATATACATACACTTGTGACCATCATTGTCTTGCTCCTTCAATTTTCTACATCATCTTCTTCGCCAAGAATAATCTTGCAGAGGCTGCTGCTCTCTCTACAGAGCTTCACATTGAGTGCAAGATGACTCATTAGAAATGTATTAGTATCTAGCTTATGCCTATAAATCTTCATAGAATTTGGTTTAGTAGATTGGGCGAAATCG
The DNA here is from genome assembly GCA_020310875.1 of Ceratopteris richardii. Classification (NCBI taxonomy): domain Eukaryota; kingdom Viridiplantae; phylum Streptophyta; class Polypodiopsida; order Polypodiales; family Pteridaceae; genus Ceratopteris; species Ceratopteris richardii. The sequence continues at coordinate 159,178,909 of CM035416.1, read as the reverse complement.
TAGTTCTTTTGTCTTGGGCTCAATCTCTACGTATTCCTGAAAAATAGGAGGTACCACGATTGAGTGTCTGATTCATTCCTATAGCATTTTCTGCTTATTCCTTATACTTTTGAGAATTATATACACTCAACCCTATGTGTATCACTCCCATAAAAGGATTTTTTTAATTGTAATCATGTTGGTCGCTATGGGCACGTGAAGTTCATTGTCTCTTCCATAGATAGTAAGTTTTTTAAGCTAGTCGACATGCGAACCTATCTGTTTTGTATTGACTCCTTCTCCTTGATGCTCCAAAGTACATAGTGCATTTCTTTGCACTTATCACATGCATATAAGGTCTATTTAAGTCTCCATAAGCTCAAGTTCTGGTCTTGTGCCGGTTGGCTAGACCAAATTTTGTCGCTTCCAAACACACTTTTCTACCTCCTACAAGCTTCTCCAAGTTCTTTCAGTGGTATCAGAGCTAGATCAAGATGGGTGACAGCTTTCCCTCAATGATCAAGAAGCTTGATTAACACAACTATGCAGCTTGGAAAATCAGAATGGGGGCCTATTTGCAAGGTAGAAATCTTTATGGAATTGTAGCACGTGATGAAGCTATGCATATTCCAAAATCCAAAGGAGGACCTACACAAGAGGAGACAGATAAGCTCACACTTTGGTGCACATGGGATGCTCTCTATTTTTGACTTTCTATTACCACATATTAGAGGATGCAAGACATCTTAAGAGACTTGGGATACCCTAGAGACTTTCTTTTCTGCTAGTACCAAAGCAAGAAAGAATCATCTTTGGAACAAGTTCAACCAAATGAAGAAGAAATGTAAACTAAACATCATAGATTTTGTTACCAAAGGTCAAGGAGGTTGCGGATTAGTTAGCATCCATTGGAGAGCTGATTGAAGAAGAGGATATCATGAGGCAAATTCTCAATGGCATTCGAAGTGATAAGCAATGGTAATCCTTCACGACAACTTATGATCTCATCATGGATGTGCAGACTCTAGACTTCAACATCTTTCTTGGAAAACTCTTCAATCAAGAGGCCAACAATAGCATAAAGGAAGGTAACTCCTATCATGCTAATTCAACTAGTTTTCTATATGTAGATAAGAAGGATAAGAAGTAGAAAGGCAAGAAGAAAGAAGAAGATGAAGAAGAGACTTCCCAAGTCAACTTCACAAGCAAAAGCAAGTGGAAAGGTAAGAAGAAAGGACCAAAACAAGACAAAGCCAAAGGTCAGAATGTTCAACCTTGTGCCATCTACGATAAGACCAACCACACCACTCCGAATTGTTGGTTCAATGGGAAGACCCAAAAAGGAAGTGGAAGAGGTGGATATGGTAGCAATAGAGGCAAAGGTGGACACAACTTCAACAATAACAATATAGTCTATAATAGAAGGGACTACAACAATTATTTAGAAGATCAACCACATGAAGACTCATTGCTTCTCATGAATCTAAGCCACAAAGAAGGTAAAGAAGATGATCATTTGTTCTACATAGATTTAGGATGTTTGAATCATGTTGCAAGCAACATTGCTCTTCTATATGATTTGGAAAGTCCAAAGCATAGACATGAAGTGCAAACAAGGGGATGACACAAAGCACAATGTGGAGAAGATTGGTAATGTCAAAGCTTCCAATGGCAGGACAAACATTCAGAGTAAGTTTCTCTATGTACCCACTATCACTAAAAACCTAGTAAGTGTAGGCCAAATAGTTGAAAAAGGCTTGCAAGTTAGGTTCACCCAACATGGAGCTTTTGTGGAAGATCCATGTGAGGGCTTCAAGAAGATAGCTAGAGGTGAGAAGCATAGTAGGCTCTTTACTTTTGAAGTAGGAGAAACCAGGAACATAGCTCTATTCATTTTTGGGTCTCAAACCCTAAGTGACCTTGAAGTGTGGCATAAGAGACTTGCTCATGTGAATGAATGAACCTTGAAGAATTTATGCAAGGATCAAAGTGTTCTAGGACTGTAACATATCAAAGGAACACATGATCAATAGGTGTGATGCATGTTAGATTCGAAAGGCACAAAGACAACCATTCAACCACAAAGGCTACATCCACAGCAACTTATTGGACTTAGTACATACACATGTATGGGGACCAAGTGAAGAACCTTCATTGACAGGATCAAGGTATTATGTCTCATTTATTGATGACCATAGTAGATGGACTATTCTTTACTTTATCAAGAGTAAGAATGAAGTGTTTGATTGCTTCAAGAAGTATCTAGCACATGTGGAGAATCATACAGGTAGATCACTAAAGAAGCTTAGATCTAATGGAGGGGGAGAATGCTTCTCCAAAGATTTTGATGAGTTCTTCCAGGATAAAGTTATCAAAAGGGAAGTGACTACCAGGTACTCTCCTCAACTGAATGGAATCACTAAGAGGAGAAACAAGACATTGTTTGGATCAGCCAGTACAATGGTTGAAGAGAAGAAGTTGCCACATTATCTATGGGCAGAGGCTATTTCAACTGTTGTGTAACTTGTCAATGGACTACAATCCAAATCACTTCAAGGTATGACTCCTTATGAAGCATGGCATGGAAGAAAACCTAGTCTTGGGCATTGCAAGGTTTTTGGTTGTTTAGCTTATGTTCATGTACCATCACAAATGAGAGGTAAGCTAGATGAAAGGGCAACAAAGGTAGTGTTTATTGGATAAGATTCAACTCATATGGGTCACAGGTTCTATACTCCTTCAACCAATCAATTTACTACAAGTAGAGATGTTGTGTTTGAAGAACACAGGTCTTGGTATGATGAAGACAAACAAAAGGTAACTTTACCATATGGTCTTGATTATGATTCTCATCAATTAGGAAGCAAGCATGATACCAAGATGAAAGGGAAAAGGATTACAAGCTATGGAAGTCAAGAGGCAAAGCAAAGATGCAAGAGGTTGGAGAACGCTCCAAACAAGCACCTAGAAGATCAACAAGAGAGAAGAAACAACCACAAAGGTATGGATATGATTCCACATTTGTTACGAAGCATTCAATCTACTTGGAAAAAGACTCTTTTTCAGAGGAACCCTCAACCTATGAAGAGGCAAAGGGTAACCATAATTGGGAAAAGGCCATGAAAGAAGAAATAGATGCATTGAAGGAGACGGACACTTGGGATTCGGTTCCAATGTTACCGAATCAAAAGGTAATTGGTTGCATATTGGTATATAAAGTTAAAAGAAATTCAGATGGATCAGCTTGTAGGTACAAGGCAAGATTATTTGCCAAAGGATGCTCACAAACTCATGGTATAGACTATGAGGAAACATTCCCATGAGTTGCAAAGATGACTACAATCAGGACATTGATAAGTAGCTGCTACAAGGAATTGGAGACTCCTCCAATTTGATGTGAAAAATGCATTCTTAAATGGTTGGATAAGTGAAAAGGTATACATGTCACAACCACCAGGTTTTGAAAACCATAATCATCCATCTTATGTTTGTAGACGTAAGAAAGCATTGTATGGATTGAAACAAGCTCCTAGAGGTTGGAATTACAGGTTGGTTACATATCTTCAAGATCAAGGGTTCAAACCTAGGAGCTCAAATCCTTCTCTATTCATCAAAAGGGATCACGATGAGGTTATCTATCTTGGCATGTGATGATCTAAATGGCATTCAAAGGATCAAGAGACACATGCAAGAGGAGTTCAAAATCATTGACCTAGGTGAGCTCATATATTTCCTAGGTATGCAAGTGATATACACAGATGAAGGAATGTATTTGACTCAAAGAAGATAGATTCAATATCTACTTCTCAAGTTCAAAATGGAAAACACTAAACCTAAAGGTAAACCTTTGGAGATAAATCATAAACGTAGTGTTTATGTAGGCGAGAAAATTGAAGACATTAAAGAGTATCAAAGCTTGGTAGGTAGCTTTATATATGCTACTCATACAAGGGCAGACATCTCATATAGTGTGGGACTGCTTAGTCAATTCATGCACTCACCGAGAAGACCACACATGGATGGAGCTAAGAGAGTACTTAAGTATCTCAAAGGAACAATCAATGAAGGTATATTCTATCCTTACTCTTCAAATTTGGATATCAAAATCTATTTAGATGCAGATTGGGAAGGAGCTAAGGATCATGGAAGAAGTACTTCTGGTTATTTAGCATTTGTAGGTTCGAAGCTAGTATCATGGAGTTCCAAGAAGCAACCTACAATTGCTTTATCCTCAACTGAAGTAGAGTACAGAGGTTTGACCATAGAAACTCAAGAAGCAATATGGTTAGAAGCATTGTATACAAATTTGGACTTATAAGTTCCAAACCTCACATATTTGGAGATAATGTAAGCTCCATGCATCTAGCGGATAACCCTATTTTCCGTGCGATAACCAAACACATAGAGGTTCATTACCACTTCATCAGGGAGAAGCTCATGGCAAAGGAGATTGACATTTCTTTTGTTCCTACTAAAAAGCAAGTAGCAGATATGATGACGACAGCACTTGATGGAATAAAGCTTTGTAGATTCAAAGTTGTGGCAAGTATTCAACCTATCCGAGAATGAAGACTCAAGCATACTTTAGCTTGAGGGGGGGGTTGTTGGAACATCAAGCTTACACTATGCTTGATGTGGATTTGATCTACATCAAAAACTATCACTTGGATTATGACAAAAGAATATCCGTTGGAGAGTTCTTTTACCTATGCTCATTTATTGTATTTTTTTGAGGATTTTTTATGGTTCATTTACTCTTATAAAAGCCTTGAGCTTTACACATGTAAAATTAAGAAAAGAGATCCCAAATCCCAAGATTTTTTTGTGGCTGTGTCGTAATCATTCAAGAAATCAATCACCTAAAAGTAGATCAAACTAGATCTTCACTTTTCCTAGATTGTAGGAAAGTGAATTGATTCCCTCCAACAACCATTCCCACCTTCATTTGAATTCAAAATCCGCTCGTAGAAGTCATGGAACACTCCTTGAGTATATGTAAAGACTTCAAATCACTTGTACAATACATGGAAGCAATATACATACACTTGTGACCATCATTGTCTTGCTCCTTCAATTTTTTGCATCATCTTCTTCGCCAACTGTAATCTTGCAGAGGCTACTGCTCTCTCTACAGAGCTTCACGTTGAGTATAAGATGACTCATTGGAAAGATATCAATGTCTAGTTTATGCCTCTAAATATTCATAGAATTTGATTTAGTAGATTGGGAGAAATCTTAGTTTTTTTGTCTCGGGGTCAATCTCTGCATATTCCTGAAAAATAGGAGGTACCACTATTGAGTGTTTGATTCATGCCTATACCGTATTCTGATTATTCCTTATACTTTTGTGAATTATATAAACTCAATCCTATGTGTATCACTCCCATAAAAGGATTTTTTCTAATTGTAATCACGCTCGTCATTATGGGCATTTGAAGTTCATTGTATCTTCCATAGATAATAAGTTTTTTGAGTTAGTCAACATGCAAACCTATCTGTTTTGTATCGACTCCTTCTCCTTGATGTTCCAAAGTACATAGTGCATTTCTTTGCACTTAATCACATGCCTATAAGGTCTACTTGAGTCTCCATAAGCTGAAGAGCTGGTCTTGTGTTGGTTGGCTGGACCAAACTTCGTCGCTTCGAAACACACTTTTTCTACCTCCTACAAGCTTCTCCAAGTTCTTTCAATGGTCACATTTGACTATTCATCAAGAAGAAAAATGGTGTCCACAGTACAATGCAAAGTCTTATGGACATCACGCAAACAAAAGATCATCTTTTTAGCATATGAAACAATGTTGAAGGATGCCCTAATCCCAATAGTGATATATGAGTACATTTTGCAACTTATGCAAACATTTTTAAAACCCAATGTATCACATCGAAGAGTTTTGAAAGCATGAATAGTTTGTAGTATTTTTGAAGAGGTAGTCAAACTATAGAACAAGAATGAGTAGATATATCAATAGAAATGAAAAAAGGTTGTGATATTCCTAAAGTATCATAGACTCACTTGGAGAATAATCTAGATGAGTGTACTATGATTTCTCTAGATATGTCAAGAGAGAGTGGACCAGGTGAATCTCGTAGACCATGCACATCTAATAATGTATCACCTAGTATTTCTTGTATTAAACCAGAAAACACAATACATGTGGATTTTGAGAAGTAAGATTATCTTGAGATTCACCTTAATTAGACTCAAGCATTTTTACCATGTGTAATTTCTTTCAATGTTATTCATAACCCAATTTTCAAAGATGTTTTGATGTCAATTACACGAAAGGGATCCACCATGCTAGATTACAATAAAATGTGGATAGAATATCTAGATAAAATGAATAAGAATATAGAAGCTCTCCAAAAACAAACAATTCTCAATTATATATCCATGTATGGATTCATAATAGCACTAGATGTATGGCCTAGCTATCACAACAAGATTTTGATTAATTTCATGGTGATAATCCAAAAGGAAGCATGTTTGTTTCAAGGTAATCGAAACTTATCTCAAGGAGAAAACTCCAATTTTTCTTGTAAAGATATATGAACATGCTAAATCTCATGTGGATGGTCTAAACAGTGTAACTGCTATAGTGACTAATAAGGCATCTAATTTTCAAAGTGTTCTTGCGGTACAAGGCAATTATGAATGTATTATTTGGATTCCATGTGCAACTCACACTAGGTTTACCTTTGAAAGATATGTTAAAAGTGCACTTTCCATTACAGACACTTTTAAGTTCTTTTTGAGTTCTTGGGGATGGTAGGGGTCTGATAATTCAAAGGCCCTGTATCTTATTTTCCCAGTTAACTTATCAAACAAGCAGTACGTTATGCAACGCAGAGAGTAATGATTACCGTCGCACAGATTTAATATCGCCAACGAACATTACTATGTTAATCAGACATTAATGTGATTCAACAAGGTAAAGAGATAATACTCAAAATTACAAAATCTGCACCACAATGTCTCCGTAGAGTCGCAAATCGCCCAGACAGATATTCTGGCGATCCCGTCTCCTCTCTACTGGAGAACCACCGTAATGCCTTTTCATTAATTGATAAAAAGGGTACAACACTTTGCTACGACCTTTCGGTATGTGCAGTATAGAAAAATATAAATTACATAATGCCAATCCGGCGAATTACATTGGCACGCATGGTGGACTTGAACCGGCAACACAAACAAAAGTAAGGCTCGTCTACGATGCCTTGTATATACATAGTTCTGGCTAATTTGAAGGTTCTAGATATTTCTGTTTTAAAGAATCTAACATCAGGTTTAGTTTCTCCGGCTCTACCAGCTGTGCATCAGTTCGAACTGAACTGGCCGCAATGACTTGACTCATCAAAACTTTAGTCTGAGTCTGCAAAAATGCCTCTTGCAAATAAAAATCATTGGCAAGGGCTGCATCCCGACGCAATCTCATTTCAGCAATTTGATTATCAATTCTAGATAGGCGCTCGGCTTGAAAACCTAACTGCTTTTCCCTTCTCTCCAGCTCCTGAGCTTGATATTGAATTGTCTGGTACTACGCACCTCTTTCCTTCTTAATCCCTACTATCTCCTTCTGAAGTTGAATAGTCCGACTCCTCTTGGCTTTAAGAGCAGAATTCACCTAAAACAAATCGACAGTTGTAGTCTGGAGTTTTGCAGTAGTTTGCTTAGCTAAATTAGCCATCTCCTGTCCTCTCTGCATGACTTCATCAAGCTGGATTCACGTTTCTTCCAACAAATTTCCAATTGCCACTCTAGCGTCTTCTTTATCGTGTACTAACTGTTTTAGCTAATTGATCTCTTCATCACGAGCATTTAACAAAACATCCTTGGTATTTAATTCGGCCAATGCTGCATCGCGCTGAGCAATTACTGTATCTTGTTCTGCAAGCCTAGCTTGAAGCTGCTGAAGTTGCATCTGCAAAGTATGGTTTTCTGCTTTAACAGCATCTGCTTCCTCTTGTAGTGGGGCAATATCAGCCTCGAGAACATCAACCTTGTGTTGCAACTCCTGTCTGATATTGTCAGTGGCCATCTTCAGTTGCATTGGTAACTGCTGCGAGAATTGGATCAACAGGCGACCCATAGACTCGAGTTCATGAAACATGGGGGTTGGAACAGGAAGGGTAGGAAGGGATTGGGATGTAGAACCAAAGAACAGATGAGAGGAAGATGGTGGAGAATAGGAAGGAGAAGAAGATGGAGAAGGGGGTACGTTGGGAACAATAGGTGGAACTGGAACAATTGGCTCAACAGTATTCATGTTGGAAGGAAGTGGGGTAACAAGATTAGACACCAACACTATTCCGGTGGTCTGCTGAGTTGTCGCTTGAGTTCTATCAATTACAGCATCAACCAAAGCAATCACTTCATTGACAATCTCAGCAACAATGGCCTCCACATCATCTTGGGTTTGCTGGTGAGAATCCTTCCTAGAAGAAATTTCTTCAGAGTCGGTGGTGGAAGCACTTTGTTCCTACTGCTGATTTGGTGAAGAAGGACCAGAAGACTCCACGTGAATTGAAGTGGCCCGGTGTTGTGGAAGACCTCTTCTTCATGGCTGGCATTGGATCCTTGCACCTGGCTCTCAGACGGACTTATACGGGTGCGTTTCCGGTGAGGAAGTTGAAAGAGATCTTCATCCTCTGCGTCCTCGACCACTTGAACACAGTCTTCATGGAACAAGATAGGAGCGGTTGGGGGCGGTTGCGTGGCTTGAAGTACATGAAAAAGAAAGGTAAGGATATGGGGTAGACGAGAGCGTGGAAGATCACCCTTATTAACTTGTTTAATAATCGTAACACATTCACGGTTAATGCGCCGGAAATAAAAAGATGCAAAATTGACAGACTCACGAGAAGCCATGTCAATCATCGAGTAAAAGGGACGCGAAATCCCATAGGTACGTTTTTGCAAATTCAAGATAGCAACTAAAAATTGCAATGCGGTACGTTTCGGATCAGGGCGACACAGAATGGCGTACTCATTAGATGAGTGCTGTGGGAGGAACGTGGTCATGGTAGTGACAGGAAGGAGAGGACCATTCTCCAATCCATCCCGAGGAAGTCAGAAGGCATCGGCAAACGAGGCCAGAGTGATAACGATGCGGGACGATAAATAGGTGATAGGCCAACATTGCTATGTAGCAGATGTAGCGGCAATGGCAGAAATAATCTGCGCATAGAAAGGTTGACACTCCACTGAATGCCAAGGCAATTCAGCGAAGTTCAAGAGGTCACGAACACGCAAATACTCCCGCACCTCAGGGGTGAGTCCTTCACGGAAGGTAGCGACATTGGCTAGTGCTTCCATGGCGCGCACGTGACAACTCAAGAACACAAAGAAAACAGAAAACACAGAACACAGAAACACACAGACACAATAGCGATTAACAGTGAAAGGAATAAAATTAAGTAGACACACGGCAATGTGAGGCGATCGAAAACCCTAATCATCGTGCGGTATTGAAATGATAACCTCCATAATTACGGCGTGCATGCATGAGCAGAATCAGTAACACAAGGCAGCGATTAATCATATTTAGATATAAAAATGAGGAGAGTTATAGTTTATATTCAACCAAATATGAAAATAAAAAGAAAATAAGTGACACGCAAAAAAACGAAGAACACGTCAGCGGTGATCAGGCGATTGGTGATATGGACGTAACTTTGAACCATTAATCGCTTTGGGAAGGGAAACTCCGGTCAAGGTAGTCAACCGAAAAGTAGCGGGTCCCACTTGCTCACTAATCCGATAAGGACCGAACCATCGTAATTTTAATTTCCCAGCATAACAATTTGCTTTAGCATTATAAAATAACACAAGTTGGCCCACCGTAAAAACTGGAGTCTTGAGGAAACGATCATGGGTACGGGCTTGCCGCAACTGAACTTCTTGAAGAACCAGCAAACTTTCCCAACGATGTTCATCCAAGGCTCTGAGTGCTTCCAACCGAAATGGCAAAGAGTCTTCGGGCAACAATTTCTGAGTGAGGGCCACGCATAAGCTTGGCACTACAATCTCCATCGGCACGATTGCTTCCAACCCATAAGCAAGCTTGAAGGGAGTCATTCCGGTTGCCACTTTGTATGTAGTCCGGTATGCCCATAAAACTTCGAGAAGTAACTAGTCCCAACGTTCTGGAGATTCTAGGATCAATTTGTGAAGCATAGTCAACAGAGTCTTATTGGTGCTTTCAGCCAATCCATTGGCACGGGAATAGTATGGTGAACTGAATTTATGTAGAATTTGAAAAGTGTGCATTAGTACTCGCATTAAATTGTTGGCAAAATGTGTTCCTTGATCTGTCACAAGTTCTAGAGGTAATCCATAACACGGAAATACGTCCTTCATCAGGTATTTTGCCACCGAAACAGCTGTGGCGGACCGTAAAGTCCAAGCTTCCACCCACCTGGTGGCATAATCTGTACAAGTCAGTATATATCGATTGTTACTAAGAGTTGCTGGTGGTGTTATTGGTCCAATAAAATCAAGACCCCACTTCTGAAAGGGTTCCAAAGGTAAGACAGGTTGCAGAGGAAAGAAGTGGTGCTGTAATGGCTGCCCAGACCGTTGACAAGTGTCACACCGCTGCAGAAACTGAGTCATGTCTTTGTACATGGTAGGCCACCAAAGCCCACTTTCTAGCATTTTATGGTGAGTAATATCTGCCGCGAAATGTCCACCCGAGGGTATTGAATGAGACATAGCAATAACCAAGTCTGCTTCATGTGGTGGGATACAGCGAAGTAAGACACCAGTATGATCCATGTAGTACTGTTGACCTACAATCAACCGGAATCTGCGACTGTAAACTGCAATTTTTTGCCGCAGAGCAGGGGGAGTATGAGGAGGAAGACATCCGTCAGTTAGAAAAGTGAGTAACGTATCATAGTAGGTAGGCGGCACAAGAGGCTCTATAGATTCTTCAACAGTTGGCTCAGTAACGTAAATTGCCGGTGTAGTGTCATCAACCCCCATCGGAGCTTCACCGGAATCCAACCGAGATAGAAAATCCACCAATGCATGTGTTGTGCCAGGTCGATGAATAACTTCATAGTCGAATTCCTGTAATAATAAAACCCATCGAGCCAAGCGACCACCTAAATGTTGCTGTTGGACCAAATACACAAGCGCGGCATGATCGACGTGGAAGGTGAATTTTCGGCCCAACAAATAATGCCGGAATTTCTTCACCGAGTACACCAACCCGAGACATTCTCTTTCGGTCACTGAATAGTTCCTTTCTGCAGGAGCTAGTCGGCGACTTGCATAATAGACAAGCCAAAACCATTTGTCAATTTGCTGCATTAAAACGCTTCCAATGGCTATGTCGGATGCATCTACAAAGACATGGAACGGGCGTTCCCAATCAGGGGGTTGCAAAATTAGAGCCTGCATCAATAATCCCTTTAAACGATCAAATGCAATTTGGCATTCGGGAGTCCAATCATACTGCCGTGGAGGACTAGTCATAAGCCGATTAAGTGGTGTTGCTAATTGAGTTAACCACCGTAAATGTCTGCCGTGCCACCGGATTTGACCTAGGAAGCGCATAACTTCTTTCGGTGTTGTAGGGACTGGTGCCTGCAACACAGCTGCAACCTTATCCGAATCAACTTGTATGCCTTGCTCAGAGATAATATGGCCGAGGAGTTTGCCACAAGAGACCGCAAACACATATTTTGTCGGATTCAAGCATAACCGGTATTTGAGGCATTTTTGAAAGCAACACCATAAATGATACAGGTGCGTCGCAATTTTCCCAAATAAGGAAAAGTCATCCATATATACTTGCATAAAAGTAGTCAGTTAGGGTGAAAAGATTTCTTGCATACAACGTTGAAATGTGCTTGGAGCATTCCTTAACCCAAACCACATTACCGTACAAGCATAAACACCCCAGTTTGTGATGAAGGTTGTTTTAGGTATGTCCTGTTCCGCCATCCGCACCTGGTTATAACCATTGTAGCCGTCCAGAAAGGAGTACATCTCATGCCCGGTCACTCTGTCTAGCATTGTCTCGAGAAAGGGGAGAGGAAATGAATCAAGTACCATGGCCGCATTCAGTTTCCGCTAACTACACAAACTACATAGAATACACAGAAAAGAATATCCAGATCCATAGTCTTAGGAAGATAAGCGCAAGAAATGATAGAAAATTAAGCATTCCATTAGAGTGTAGAATTACAATGATATCAAAGAATTACAATCCACAAATAGAGTCTACCTCGAACTATTGGCAAGGTTCTATACAATCTTGACTACTATCGGGTTCCTAGCTAGTCGCACTTCTCTCTCTATGAACATTTCTTTTTAACTTCCATACTCATTTATGAGAAGAATAGGTTTCCTAGCTGTTAGTGGTTCCAAGAGCTCTAAATTCACAAAAATAATATACATTATTAAGTCAAACAAGTCGGATTGGCTGCCACCTAACACTGGCATACACGATGCACTTGAACCCACTATATATTACAAATCGTGTGTATTAGAAGGTGGATTTTGAATTCTATTTAAATCATACAAAAAGTTTTCAAAAATTTCTCTAAGGTGCACTCCTTTTGGCTCTAAGATCTCGCAAAAATATTCTTTGTTAGGGTTGTCCGCTAACTATGCTCGGTCTTTGCTTCCAAAAAATCCGTTGTCATTTGTTCCAAAAAGTCACGAGTCGCAGCATCCGTTTCTTCAGCTTTATTTTGTAATTCTTGGATTTTTGTATCCTTTTGCATTAAAGCAACATCTTTATTTTCAATGGTCATGTACAATTCTATCTGTAGTCATTCTAGTTCAGTGATATGCTCTTCTTTATCTGCCAATATTTGTGCATTGTCTATAATAAGTTGTGTAGCATCTTGCAATTGTAGCCCTAACTCCTTTATTCCATTAAGTTTATCCAAAGCGACTTGCAAATTCTTCATCATTGACACAATCTGAGTAGATAATGAGTCTTTCTTTGTCATAAGTGTGACAACCTGATTTTGTTGTAGATAATGAGTCTTTCTTTGTCATAAGTGTGACAACCTGATTTTGTAAGTCATCCTTATCCATACAAACTTTTTGTAATTCATCTTGAATAGCATGAAGCTTTTTCGTTATTTCTTAGTGATCTTCCATAATTTCCTCAATATTCACTTTGAGGTTGTTGATTTTAGTGTGCATTATCTGTACCTGTTCTTTCAAAATGTTGGCTCTACCAACTAGAGAATATTGCATTTTCAGTATTTTGCTGCCTGAGTAAAAGCATTTTTGCTTGCATTTTCACCATCTCAATAGCTTCAACATGAACACTTTATTCATCTTTCTCCATCTATAACAAACATAAAGTCAATAGTCTTGCTGCATCTCCCATAGTATGTGACTAAATTTGATAATCCTTCATGACTTGTCCATTGGTGGCAACTGCATCAACCATCAGTGAATAGAGTGTCTGTGACACATCGTAATGCTTATTGTCATTGGTAGCCAAAGTGGCTAATTTCAACTTGAAATTCCAAGGGTTTTTTCTCTAGGAGCCTCGTGTATTAGCCAACATTGTTCCAATAATTTTGACAGACTAAAATAGTGGGTGAAGATCTCTAAGCAGCAGAATTAGAAAGCTACAAGTAAAAAGATGAACTATTTCTGCATCGATATAAGTAGAGATATCAAGACCATTGCAACTTGCATGTCCTTGACTAGCATGCATGTCTTAAATACTGAATGATCATGACAATGATGTCAAATCTATCAAATCTGATCTCGAGTTGCCCTCCATTATACTCAACTAGTCATGCAAAATTGCGAGAAAATCTTCATTTGATTTTGTTACTATGTTACTTAGAAAATTAGAAAAAATATGTGCATTATAATACAATGAGTGCCACTGCACTACATATGAGGTACGATCGAATTTTCAAACAATTCACTAGAGTCTGTAAAATTTCTCCACCCAATATTGCTAACCAAAAAGTAGCTAGACTGATCTCGACATGAATCCGAAATGGACCTATCCACCAAAGTTTATGTTTACTTGCTTGTTTTTTCATTTTGGAATTAAAAAATAGGACTAAATCTCCAATTAGAAAAATAGGTGTCCATAAATGACAATAGCACCCGATGTTGGACTTCTTGCATGTGACGTTATCAGTATTGGACTCTAAAGGTGCAAAAATAATATACATTATTAAGTCGAACGATTCATATTGGCCATTGCCTAACAGTGTGTGAAAAAAATTGAGACCATCTTAGTACCTTTTTTCCTCTTTAGGACGTTTTTTCCCCACCGCTTGTCTATATGCTTATAACCCTAATGGATCACTTAATTGTGTACATTTTCTTGGTAATACATTTTGTACTGTGTTTTCCTCAAAGCTTCTTTTTCTTCCTTGTGATGTTTGTATGCTTCCACACACCTTGAACTCCAACAAGTTCAATTGACCTAACAAATATGAAGGATTTTGACCCCAATAGGGAATATTCCATGGAATCTTCCCTATATCTTCAAGTGCAGGTCAGACCCTCTTTAGGGTGGTAGAATCCCCCTTACTAAGGTTGCTCTAACCACACAATCAAGGACCCTAAAAACTCACTTTCCTTACAATACCTTAATTCAACCTTCCTCCAACATGCAAGTTGGGATTGACATCAACTATGTAATGCATGATTGAATTCTCCTCATAATGGGGAACTTACAAAGTGTGAAATACAACATACAATCATGAGGGGTAGGCATTGTTCATATACTAACAATGATCTTTTTGTATTCAACCCTTTTGGTTATGTGTTAGTGCTCTTAATCAGTTGTCTTGTTTTTGGGCCCAAAATTTATAGGGCAATTCCCCTAGCTTAAGTGAATTAGAGAAATTTTTATTGCCTTCTTATCTTGTTTGAGGGATAACTTTGGCGCTTTCCTTTGCACTTGAGCTTTACTATTTCTAAGATTCTTCAAAGCCTAATTTCTTGTGGTTCTTTAGACTCCAAAGAACAATCTGACCCTTGAATTGATGTCACATTTGACTAATCATTTCTCTATTATTTTCTATTGATTTTCCTAATAGAAAATCTCTCTAAGATCAATTTCTCTTATTCTAATGATTTCTCTCCGTTATTTTCAACAAGTGCATTGTGAGTTGAATCTATCTTGCCTTGTGCTTGATGAAAACAAGTACACTCCCTTGGGATGTGTTTCTCACCTCCAACACATTAGCATTCTATGTTTTGTTGTTCCTTACCTCCTTTCTATGAGCTCATAGCCTCAAATAGAAATTGCTATGTTCATATGCATGCAAGGGAAATCATTAATTGTATTTTCCTAGTCCTATGTGTCTAGGAAATCACTTGTATCACTTGGGGATGGTGTGTTGACTCATACACTTTATTTCCCTTTAACTCTTTGGTCCAATGACTCACCCATGAAGTCAATGGAAGTCAAGCATGATTACTCTTGGAGCACTCAAAGGAGCGTCTTATAGGGTCATCCATGGTTGCACCTACCACTTGAAATGGTCCACCCACGTTGTTGTTTTGCTTTGGAATACACCCTCTTAGGGCTACCCCAAGCTTTTGTAGCTACTTGGTTCAATGTAAGGGAAAGTCATGGATACCTATGATGTCTTTATCTCTACATGAGAGATAAGGCTCTAAGAATATTCACCTATGGGACAGTTTCATGAAGCCCCCTCACACCATCCTTGAGCCCTTCTCTCCACGCTCACATCCAAAACTTCCACCATGTCTTCTTCCTTGTTCTTCAAGGTTCAGCACTCAACTACGTACTACAATAGACATGTCTTTTTCTTGGTTCATAAAACATAGGGGTTGCTTTATTTTTCTTTCATTAACAACTACCTATCCACTCTTTACCTTACCTTTTTATGTTTTTTTGGCTTCCTATAATCAATTCAAACCTCTTCACTAGTCCCTATGGGTTGCGATGTGTGCAAAAATGTGGAGAATGATGATGAAGAATTGAAGAAATCTATAGGTCTCATGGAAAAATTGGAAAACTGTGTAGAGAACCTAACCCTAAAAACTATTTTCTTTATTTTTAGTTAACTACCTATTCGTATGAAACTAATGCTGAAAATGATGAATATGCACCCAAATCACGAAAACAAGGGAACTAAAAACAGCATTCTTCATGCAAAAGTTTACCACCATGCCAATTGTTTGGCATGAATTCCCTTGGAAACGATGCTAGGGTGTCCAATGTAGACCTAGGAGCATAGCACACATACAATGCTGCCATCAAGCAATGGATCCTCACCCATAAATTTTCAATCCAAGAGACGAGCCATTATTCTGAAG
Source organism: Ceratopteris richardii (assembly GCA_020310875.1). Taxonomy (NCBI): domain Eukaryota; kingdom Viridiplantae; phylum Streptophyta; class Polypodiopsida; order Polypodiales; family Pteridaceae; genus Ceratopteris; species Ceratopteris richardii. Next base: position 159,162,636 of record CM035416.1, on the reverse strand, counting down.
AACTCTACCATGCTAGTAAACAAACACACAAGAGGAGTCACAAACACATGTACGAGCATAGAGACACAAGCATATAAGCAAGCCTCACCCACAAGCAAGGCACAAGAGCTCTCAAGAAACTCACATTAGATTATAAGAGAGAATGAACAAAAGTAATTTACAAATGAGAGTTAGTCCTCTTTTATGGGCAGGTTTTAAAAAGCGATCCTCTTCACACTTTAAAAATTGGTCAAATCCCTCATTTAGTGTCCAATTTGAGTGCAAAAAAAATCCTATAAAATCGTAGTCTTAGGGAATGAGTTTCAACCTCAAGACTCCTTGGCTTTCACAAATGAGGAGTAAATTACAAAATATGATTTGGGAACATATTTCTAGCAAGTGGGGTTTCACATCTAAAATGGCTAATTTTGAGATGGTATTTGGAAATTGAGGACCCTCATTGACCTTAGCTTTGCTTGGACATGTCTTTCATGCTTCGTGGCTTTGGTTTGGCACAACCGTGACTATCTTCTCTCTTTTAAGCCATCCAAATTATCTTGTGAGTTTCCCACCTCCAACAATTACGTTGAAAATATAGATGAATCATGAGCCTTTTTTTGCAATTGATGTTTAAATATTTATGAATGAATTGAAACCCTATTGTTCTTCATATGTAGCATATTTTAGGCTAAAAAGAGAACATGACTTGTTTTCCATTTGGTATGTCTTAGCATCTTTTACGTGTGACACATAATATGTTGGAAATTTTCTAGAGCATTAGCTGTAAGCCCAAAAGGCATTACCCCAAATACATAGATGCCTAATGGGTCATCCTCTAAACTTGATAATTACGCTTTTTTTCTTTTTCCTTTTTTTTCTTTGAGTTTTATCTTATTGCCACTCTCCCTTTGCTTTGTAATGGATAGATGTTGTGTGAACCTAAACATCTCTCTCTCTCTCTCTCTCTCTCTCTCTCTCTCTCTCTCTCTCTCTCTCTCTCTCTCTCTCTGTAAAATACTCCACGGCTTGACGTTGATCAGCAAATTGGGGGCAGCTTTCCCCCTCAGATAAATCTCTTTGATCATGAAACACATGAAATCAACGGTAATGCAGATACTCTTTGCAGAATCCAAGGACCACTGTGATTTTGCGTTTCACTTTCGTTACTGTTAATGTGAGTTGAAAAGGTGGAGGCGGCAACCATGCCGACAAGAAGAGCTCTTCAAAAACAGCCTGAAAACACTCTCAATGCTTCGAAGTTCGCAGCTAAGTGCTATGAATTCAAGTCTCTTTTTCTCTCTCGCCACACTAACATCAGACACTTTTCATGTAGAAAGTGTAGATGGCGATGGCTTTGAGCAGTGAATGGCAGTAGAATGACAGTTCCAAAAGCAAGGGACGTTCGGCACTACACAGATAACACGTCGAGCAATCCCGCAATTGGGCCTCATCCTACAGGTCCATCTTCAGCTGACAGGGGCGATACATCGACTTCAGCACGTCGCTCGGCTCCATTCCAAGGATCGAACTGAACCCACGGGGAATGACATATCACGTCAGAGCGTCAGCCGGTCAAAAATACATGGCATGAGCGGCGACAAATCCGTCTCCATCCTATGAATCCGATGGCAGTCAGCACACGCAAATCTGAACCCTCAAGGAATCGCAGAACGACGCAGAACTCTCGGTGAGAGTTTTGGCCCCGATTCAATCCATCACAGTGTAGTGACGGGCGATAGGCAGCATGCGTCTTGGAGTCTGAGACTCTCGAAAAGGCTTACGAGGAGTGAGGGGCTTCTACGCCCCCGCACAATGAGTCCGACTGCAGCGACGGACGTCGACGAGATCCGACGAACGGCGACGATCAATCTTTATCAAACGAATCCGACAGCACTGACGAGCCAGGAGTTTTGGGCGCTGAATAGAATCCGCGACGTGGGCAGCAACGATTGGTCAACTGGGAACTCCCTCAGGGGACGTAAAGTAGACCGCACATCCCCATGATCCTGATGACGCAAGCAGACATGCGAGTAAGTGATTGGACGGCACGAGTTAATGAGTAGCTTTCTTTTGTTGATATTGACAAATCGTCAATCATTGTAGGGCGCTTCAGAGTTCATATTTTTCCTCAATGCCACTGTTCAGTGTTACCGCTAAAGTCATTCAGGCTTATCAGTCACTTAAATCTTGACATTGCCTAAGCGTAGCATCTTTTGCATGACATCATATATTCTTCTATCTTCCGCGATATATGCTCTGTTACTTTCACATTAGAGAGAGCTATCCACAGTCCAATAGGGGTCCTCCACGTGGAGGTCTTGTATATTCGAAATTATGAGCGTATAGTTTAAGAGTGTCCCATACACGATGAAATATTGTCACTTGTGTGTGATGCACAAGGCGTCACACATGTCATGATAGCCATGATAGTTTAACATGGCAATGCTTATGCGACACGTTGTACGTCGCTTACTTAATGCATAAGAGAAGCAATGGTTACACATTTTGTCTACTTAAGGTGGTGAAGGTGGTGAGAGAGACTCTTTGAGTTGGGCTTTTTTATGTGAATCTCTCTTGCTCTCTTGCTCCCTTGTATGCAATCACACATCAATTGCATATGCAAAATGCACCATCGATCACGCTACTTCGTATTATCTTTATTAATCGTTACTTCTTCTACATGCATACATGCCAACAATACACGGAATTGCTTGAAATTCTAGAACTTTAATATTTGAGTATTGTTGAATAGGATGTAGGTCAGAGTTTTGGAAATTGACTTGCTTATTCTATGGGCCCCACTTTGCGGGATCGAAATGGAGGTCGAGATGGCTTTGAAATAGAAATCTGACAAAAAAGAGTGACCCTAAAGGAATAACTTGTGAAAATATCCTAATGCCTTCTATCTTCACACCAATTTTCATAACAATCTGAGATCGTTTGTGAATCACACTTTCTCCATGCCTTCTCGTGTACTCTTCACCGTCGGCCTTCTCCACGAGCTCTTTATAGCCATAGTGGTTGTGATACCATGTCATGAGGAAGGAGATAAGGAAGAGAGCTCACACACACACTCTCACAATCGAAGAGGAGCACACACACAGATTGAGGCAAGGAAGAATGATCTTCTTTTTCTTCTATTACATAAAAGGAATATACAAGAAAGACCTAAAACAACAATACCACTAGTGCAATATATAGAGAATAGTACATAAGGAAAATCCTAAAGTCCACGAATTAGTGAGCTGCCAAGAAACAAATGTGCCATCACTCTTGGAAGATAAATCTAGTAAAGCTCAATGAAGTATCCTTGACATATACCAGCGTGACCACTATACACGTTAGAGAAATGAAAAAAGTGATATGTTTCATCCTTGATCATCACATGTTGAGCTTGATATCTCAACATCCTTCACCTCATTTCTTGATTCTAACACTCTCTTCCCCTTTTAGAGATCATTATTCTCAATGATCAATCCTTGACCTCCCATTGAGTTGATTTCCTCACCCTTGCAGAGTCTCTTGAACCTTCTTGTTCTAAACCTTGGTTTCTTGAACCCTTGCTCTCAACCATCATATCTTGAACCTTGCCTTTCCATTCTTGGCCATCTGCCTACAAACTTTCCTTGTTTGCAACCTTGCTCTTGAGCCCTTGTTCTAAATCTCATTATCTTGAACCTATTTCTCATCCGTGCTATGTATCTTGGGCTCAATCTAGTGCTTTCATTTGGAAATTTCATTCCAAGATCTTTTGAATGGTACCTTACACATCTAAATACAACCTACGGATTGAGAGATACACCTCAATCTTTGTTGGGCTCACCTTTGAAAGTGACATCATCCATCCACTTTGCCCAAGCCTACTTCCTAGGCTCTAATACCAATTGTGGGAATTAAACTCATGACATACTAGCTAGGAGTATGATGGGCTAACCACTTGCCCCACAAAGCCACGGTTGAGGATTACTTCCTAATCCTCACTCTTAGGGTGTGGTTCAACCATCTCTTACCCTCATTTCCTGAGTCTAACACCTTTTTTTATTCTCTAAAGATTATTTTTTATCTTCATCACACTTTTTAGGGTTGCATTTTTTGTCTAAAACTTTCCCTGATCTTGCGTCACTTGTCCTACCATATTCCCACTATCTTATGTTATCTTTTATCCCTTATCAACTTGGTCCTCTTTGAGCTTCCTTAATGTCTTATTCTTCTTGATTAGTTTTTTCTATAAGCTCTTGAGATTTGAGGATATCCTCTTGTACTTAGATGTGTTCAGAGCAGAGGTTACATAATAGTGCAATAAAGAAGGTGCAGAATAGAATTAATAGATTAGTCAATGATTATGATAAGGGAACAAGAAGACAGTCAGTGGTGTGGAAGTGGAAGACAATATGCACCACTGGTGATTAATAAGTGTTGATTGAGAAGGTCCAAAGCTAAGTGTCTTGGGAGATGAGCATCTCAAGAAGTGGAGAATGCTCAGAGAAAGTTGTAACAGCTGAAGATGTTGGCATCAACACTAGGAAGAAGAAGAAAAATGTCAAACCGCAACTCACGTCCTCTAAAGCAGTGATGATTCGGGCTCTGAGTAGTCTAGGCATCAGATACTAGTTCATTGTCAGGAAACCGTGAAAGGTCAAGGATTGGGGACGTGATGATCTTGTGGAAGGCTAGTGTCAGAGGTGATTGCTCGGTGACCAAGCATGGGGTCAGTCTACTTGGCCTCCTCTTCTTCTTTAATAGGACCTTCCGATGATTCCTCCTTCCTTGGTGTCCCTAGCTGCAAGATTCATGCAGGTGAAGAGCCTCTAGGATCTAGGAAAATATATTTATATGTGACATCACATCCATGTTAGGCTTCAACAGTTTTACTTCTCTATTATGACCTATGTCAAGAAGGATTCCTACATGTTTTTAAGCATTACCTAGTGGCTCAACTTAGTTTTGTAATACATTTGATAACAATACATTTAGTTTGCTTCCTTCTAGTATGACTCAAATCGGCTTGTTGTTTAGCACTAAGTGCTCCGATAGAAGATTTCATCACTATGGAAAAAAAGGTTTGTAAGTGATGAGGAGGATATAGTAGCCATGCTCAAGTGGGAAATCAAAGAATTAGGGGAGCGAGAAAGAAAAGCAAGCCTCTAGCCATCAACAAGGGCACCCATAGGCCGAATTCCCTAACAAGTTAATCTACCAGTCTGTGGCAAGTGGGGGCATGAATGTTGAAGATAAATGTACAAGCTCATTTTCATATGAGCCATGCTTGGATAAATTTACCAAATATAAAGATAAAGGAAAAGTGGAGGAACAAAGGAAAAAATAATAAAAGAAAAAGTCTAGTCAAGTAAGAGATACAATATCTTGCCTTGTAGTTAGTAGCATGTAGTGGAGAAAGTGGTGAGTTAAGAAGGAGGCACAAACTCCATCACACGCTCATTGGTTATAAAAGTGAAGCGGGAGCACATTCAAAACAAGGAGAGAAAGATGCAAGAGCTCCCAGTAGTCGGATCTAGCCATTTTGTCATTTTGTCTTCCCTTAGACTCCTTCCAGTCGCACATCAGTTTGTACACAGCTCTGTTGCAGAGCTCATATCTTAGTGCATATGTAACCATTTTGTGCGTTTAAACATTCATTGGAAAGCTTATCTCATGTAATTTCTGTATAGCAAATATCTCTTTGAAATCTTATGTATTTTGTGAGATATTAGTGAAAGAGTGAAGTCTAGTTTTTTAGTATACCTATGTAGATAGGTAGTCTATTTTGGCCGGTTAGATTTCCCGACCAAAACATATTCAAATTGCATGATTTTTGTCTTGTTGGAATGCTCTTGACATCTACTTTCACTCACCTAAATATCTCATTGAGACAATTTATATTCTATGAGATATCTATCAGAGAGTAAAGTTCAGTTTTATAGTGTACTTATGTGTGCAGGTGGTCTATTTTGGTCAGTTGAGTTCCCTGACCAAAACTCATCCCAATTAATTGTTTTTTGGCTTGTTGGAAAGCTATTTGTGTCTACTTTCTCTGTACCAAATATATTTCTCAAAGGATATATATTCCGAGAGTTATCAGTCCGAGAGTGAAGCTTAGTTCTTCAGCATACCTGTGTGGACAGCTAGTTCATCTTTGTCAGTTGTCTTTCCTAATCAAAACTTGTCCAAATTAAATTATTTATAGCTTGTTAGAAATCTCTTCTTGTCTACTTTGATTGAGTAAAGGCTCAAGTCCATTTGACTTTTGTATTAAGAGCAGCAAGCTATCTAAGGTGCAGCTGTTTGTCCAAGTGTTGGACATACAAGGGTGGTTCACTACACATTTTTGTTGCGCATAGGGGAACTCATTCTCCACAGTTGGTATAAGAGCAAACTTGGTTTTGAAGCTTCATCAACAGAGCTGGAGATAAAGAAAAGCAAAAGAGGAGCTATAAAACAAGGAGGAGCTTCGCAAACGCAAGAGCAAAGGACTATAACTATTCGAGGTAACTCTCAAAGTCTTTGATACTCTTCAATGGCTGACTTGGGTCAACAAGTAGAGAGTTTGGATAAGGATAACTATCCCGTGTGGAAGTTTAGAATGGCCAACTACCTAATGGGCAAAGGTTTATGGGGTATTGTGAGCGGCGATGATGCTCAACCTCAAATCAATCAAGCTATGGCCACCGAAGTCCAAAGGAGGCAAGCAAAAGAATGGGAAGAGAGGAATAGGAGAGTCATGTTCCTCATTTCACAAGTCATTACTAATGCCATGGTAGGGCATATCCAACATCTAGAGAAAGCTAAGGATGCATGGGAAGCTCTTGAAAGGATGTATTAAACAAATACCAAAGCTAGGAAACTTCAACTCAAGAATGAGTTGAACACAATCAAGAAAAGTTCGAGTCAATCCATAGTTGAATATACTTTGAAGATTAAGGAGCTAAGCGATGATTTAGCTTCTATTGGCACAACAGTTGAAGACGAAGATCTTGTGTGTTATACTCTCAATGGATTGAGAGAAGATGAAAGATGGAAGCCTTTTATAACTTCCATTAACTTGAAAGATGCATATCCAGGTTTTGAACAACTAATCCCTCATCTTGTCATAGAAGAGCTTAGCTTCGGTGGTCCCAAAGGAAAGGACAGTTGTTATATGTAGGTCGAGGTAAATGAAGGAACTCAAGAGGAGGCTCAAGAGGAAAAGCAAGAGGTCACAACAACTCCAACTACAACCAAAACAGTTCGGAAGACAACAAGGATGCATCAAATGCCAACACACAAGGAAGAGGTCGAGGTAGAAGTAGAGGAAGAGGCCGAGGCTCCTACAATTCTCATAAAGGTATAACATGCTATCATTGTGGTAAAGTAGGACACTATGCTAGTGATTGTTGGCTGAAGAATGGAAGACCAAAGGAGGCAATCAAAGGAACCAAAGCAACTATGCAAGAACCTCAAGTGAAGGAAGCAAGGACACACTACTTGCAATGCGATATGAGTATAGAAGCTCTTGTGAAGACGACAAAAAATGGTACATTGATTCAGGTTGTAGCAACCATATGTCATGCCAAGGAAGTTTGTTCACTAATCTACAGGTACCAAGTGGAAAAGGATGTGTTGAAACAGGTGATGATACTCAACACATGATTGAACATATTGGAGATATAAGGCTTGGAGATACAAGTAGAGCAAAGGTACTATCTAATGTTCTTCATGTTCCTACAATTTCAAAGAACTTGATTTCAGTAGGACAAATGGTAGAGAAGGGTTATCATGTCATATTCAATGAGAATGGGTGCTTCATAAAGAATCCAAAGGAAGGCTTCAAGGTCATTGCTCGAGGTAGAGGAAGGATGTTCACTTTGGATGTCCAACACCCACATGGAAAGGTCGTGTACATTCAATGTGGGAACAAGAAGATTTCGGAGCTGGACTTATGGCACAAAAGAATAGGACACATCAACATTCCAAAGTTGAAGGACATGAGCAAACATGAAGTGGTAAGAGGTCTTCCAAAATTTAATAGCATTGGACTACATGAGTTATGTGAAGCTTGACAACTAGGAAAGCAAATGAGGGAGCCATTCAAGAGGAGCAATTGTGTGGCTCCAAATGTCTTGGACTTGATACATACGGATGTATGGGGACCAACCCAAGAGGCATCAATGGCTGGTAATAGATTTTTTGTCACCTTCATTGATGATCACTCAAGCAAGGTATGGTTGTTTTGTATGAAGCAAAAATCAGAGGTGTTTTCTATATTCAAAAGATTCAAAGTTGAAGTTGAAAAAGAAACAGGAAGGTCTATCAAAACCTTAAGGTCCAATGGTGGAGGAGAATACTTCTCCAAAGAATTTTCAGATTTTCTACAAGAGAATGGGATCAAAAGGCAATTCACTTGTAGGTATACACCACAACAAAATGGAGTAGCTGAGAGTAAAAATAGGCAAAGTGCTGAAATTGCAAGATGCATGCTCAATGAGATGAAGGTACCATTGTACTATTGGGTTGAAGCTACCACAACCGCCATTTACTTGATGAATAGGTGCACAACATCGGGAATACATCACTTGACTCCAGAAGAGGTATATTCCGGTAAGAAACCTGATCTTACACACCTCAAAGTGTTTTGATGTGTTTGCTTTGTTCACATTCCACAAGAAGTTAGAACAAAGGTGGAACCAAGATCAGAAAAATGCATTGTCATTGGCTACTCGATGGAGCAAAAAGGATACAAGTGTTACAACCCTAGAACAAAGGAATTAAGAGTCTCGCGAGATGTGGTCTTTGATGAACTAAGACCATGGTATGAAGATAAAGGAAAGGAAAAGATTCTTGAAGAAGATTGTGATGATTATGCAGGAACAAATCAAAGAGAAGTTCAACAATCAAGCACAAAGCTTTCAAGTCCAGAGGCATCTACATCAAATGAAGAATGCTCAACATGGAGGGGGAGTCATTCTTTGTCTCCAAATTCAGCTCATAGTAGAGCCAAAGAGGCAAGTGCTACTCCAAACAGTGAGGTAGATGCAAGTGAAGAATAATATGAAGAGGTAATCACTCCGATGGTAAAGTTGAATAGGTTAAAGAAGCAACTTTCTAAAGGCAATGAAAGAAGATCTTCAAGGACAAGATATCCAACTCAAAGGTTGATTTATGATAGTTTTATGGCGACACATTTTGCATACATGATGCAGGTTATCAAAGACAAAGAGCCTGAGACATATGAAGAAGCTTGCACACAAAAGGAATGGAAGCAAGCTATGAAAGAGGAGATCAAAGCTCTCAAAGATAATCACATATGGGAGCTAGTGCCAAAGAAAGAAGGTATGAAGATTGTTCCAAACAAATGGGTGTTTAAAGTAAAGAGGAATGTTGATGGTTCACTAGCTAGATATAAAGCTAGATTAGTTGCCAAAGGATTTAAACAAACACAAGGCATAGATTATGATGAAGTCTTCAGGCCTGTTGCAAAGATGGGAACTATCAGAACATTAATCGCAATTGGTGCTTCAAGGAGATGGCCATTATATCAACTTGACATCAAAAATGCTTTTCTTAATGGAGAACTACAAGAAGAGGTATACATGAGTCAACCGGTTGGATTTGAAGATGAAAACCATCCAGATTTTGTTTGCAGGTTGAAGAAGGCACTTTATGGCTTGAAGCAAGCACCAAGAGCATGGAATCAGAGATTGGTAGAGTATCTAATTAAGTGTCGATACAACCCAAGTAGCAGAGATCCTTCGTTGTACATGAAGAAGGAAGAAAATAGAGAGGTATATATTTGCATATATGTCGATGATCTCATCATAATAGAAAATGATGTTACAGGAATTAAAGATATCAAAAGGAAGCTTGGTAAGGAGTTTACAATTTCAAATCTTGAGAGCTGAAATATTTTTTAGGAATTGAAGTTGTTTATGGAAAGAGTGGCATCTACTTGATGCAAAGGAAGTACTTGTTGGATGTTCTTTTCAAATTTGGAATGAGTGAATGCAAACCACTCACTCAACCCATGGACACAAATACAAAGATTTGTTCAAATGATGGAGAACCATTGGAAGATGTAACAACATACAGAAGCATTGTAGGATCATTGATCTATGCAAACATTACAAGACCTGATTTATCTTATGTTGTTGGTGTACTTTCTCAGTTTATGCAAGCCCCGACAAGTGAACACTTAAATTCAGCCAAGAGAGTGTTGAGATACATAAAGCATACAGTTAATCATGCTTTGTTTTACAAGTTTGATGAAGAACTGCAGGTCAAAGGCTTTAGTGATGCTGATTGGGCAGGCTCAAAGGAAGATGGAAGATCAACCTCAGGTTATGTGTTCATGATAGGAAGCAAACCTATCACGTGGAGCTCAAAGAAACAACCTACTATTGCACTTTCATCTATGGAGGCTGAATATAGAGGATTAGCATTTGCCACATGTGAAGCAATGTGGATTAAAAAGCTTTTGGCTAATCTTGGAGTGCAAGTTGGAACCATCCCTATATACGGTGATAACATGTCAAGTATCTACTTGGCAAGCAAGGAGCAAGCACATAGAGGTCCACTACCATTATGTAAGGGAGAAGGTGTTGAGCAAAGATGTGGAGATAAAGTTCATTAGAACCAAAGAGCAGGTTGCAGATATGTTTACAAAGTTCTTGGATGCTTCTAAACTCAAAGGTTTCAAGGATGTGATAAATTTGCAGGACATGGATGAAGATAACTCCCAAATGAGCTTTAGGGGGGGTGTTGAAGATAAATGTACAAGCTCATTTTCATATGAGCCATGCTTGGATAAATTTACCAAATATAAAGATAAAGGAAAAGTGGAGGAAAAAAGGAAAAAATAATTAAAGAAAAATTCTAGTCAAAATTCATGATGAGTAAGAGATACAATATCTTGCCTTGTAGTTAGTAGCATTTAGTGGAGAAAGTGGTGAGTTAAGAAGGAGGCACAAACTCCTTCACATGCTCATTGGTTATAGAAGTGAAGTGGGAGCACACTCAAAACAAGGAGAGAAAGAGGCAAGAGCTCTCAGTAGTCGGATCTAGCCATTTTGTCATTTTGTCTTCCCTTAGACTCCTTCCAGCCACACGTCAGTTTGTACACAGCTCTGTTGCAGAGCTCATATCTCAGTGCATATGTAACCATTTTGTGTGTTTAAACATTCATTGGAAATTTTATCTCATATACTTTCTGCATACCAAATATCTCTTTGAAATCTTATGTACTTTTTGAGATATCAATGAAAGAGTGAAGTCCATTTTTTCAGTATACCTGTGTAGATAGGTAGTCTATTTTGGCCGGTTACGTTTCCCAACCAAAACATATTCAAATTGCATGATTTTTATCTTCTCGGAACGCTCTTGACATCTACTCTCCGTGACCCAAATATATCATTGAGATCATTTATATTCTGTGAGATATCTGTCAGAGAGTAAAGTTTAGTTTTATAGTGTACTTATGTGTGCAGGTGGTCTATTTTGGTCAGTTGAGTTCCATGACCAAAAGGCATCCAAATTACTTGTTTTTTATCCTATTGGAGAGCTATTTGTGTCTACTTTCTCTGTACCAAATATATTTCTCAAAAGATATATATTCACAGAGTTATCAGTCTGAGAGTGAAGCTCAGGTCTTCAGCATACCTGTGTGGAGAGGTAGTTCATCTTTGTCAGTTATGTTTCCTAATAAAAACTTGTCCAAATTAAGTTCTCCTGTGTCTCTTGCACTTCTACACACAGCCAACAATGGTATCAGAGCAAGTTCAGCTCCTTCTCAAATTTTGTCTTTTCGCGTCACGACGCGCGTGCACTTTTAATAGTGCAAATCGACTTTGGAGCATAGAATAGTGAATTTCAACAGCCAAGAAACATTTCCATCACGTGCCCTGCAATTTTACCCCCATTTTGAATCCATTCATGCAGTCAGAATCACCATCAGAGTGATGGTTTGTGAGCTAAAATTTCAGCATTCATTTCAGCTTTCGTCGAAGTAAAGATTTTGTCACATTCTTGTTCTTTAGTGAAATGGTGGGCACCAATGACTTGTTTGGCATGATTCAAGATAAAGATAAGCCTGATTGGACCAACTATCCAATGTGGTCTTACATCATGAAGCATGTTCATGTTGCAAAACAGCTTTGGAACATAGTGGCAGATGTAGATTGAAGACCCACAGGTTCTTCTACTTCACAATCTACTGTCACAGATGGAGCTTCTTCTTCGAGTACAGTGGTTTCTCCTTCTCCACCTACATAGGAGCAGCTTAGATGGGATGGAAAAGATTCTCAAGCTCATGCATTGATTGCGCTTTTTGTGAAGCATCACATAGTTCCACACATTCGATCATGTTCTACTTCAAGACAAGCATGGGACACTCTTGCTTCTTTGTATGTTGTGCATAATGAAGCACGTGTTGCATACTTGATGAAGCAACTTGAGTATGTATGCATGGTTGAAAATGATTCGGTGGATGTGTATGTGACTCGAATCGAGGACTTGAAAGAGTAATTGTCAAACATAGATGAGATTATTCTGGATGCATCACTCATTTCTACATTGTTGAAAGGATTACCAAAATCTTTTCAAAGCTTTGCTACTACACTCTGGTTCGTTGCAAAAGGAAATCCTAACATGTATGCATTTGATGAGGTTGTGACTCTTCTTTTCCAAGAAGAGCAATCTAGAGTGAATAGGAGTGGTTTGATTGAGGGAACGCAAGCACTTGTTATGTCACAAAAGGGGAAAAGCAAGAATGGTATGCCATAAAAGCTTAGCGAAAGCTTTTTACGAAAAAAATTTGCTTTTAGTTTTATCGTTTTTTATTTACGTAAGTTTTTGCTTTTTGAATCGTATACGTTTTCTTTTACGTTTGATTTTGATTGCTTTTTTTTATTCATAATATATGGTTTCACACTTGCAAAGTTTACATAGGTTTCAGGTTCACATGGATATACAAGGGTTCAAGTGAACACAAGTTAATGTGTACACACACAAATAAGAGAGCTGATAACTGTATCAATTTTTTATCTATAAGGGAAACAAACTGCCTTTTTCTCATGGCCTTCAAGGTTTAGATGACCTTCTTAACATCTCATGTTACTTCTCAAAAAGTGTTTCATCCAAGTGATTCTGTTATTATTGAAAATATTGATGTCTTGAAGATCCTTCCGTTAAGGTTTGATGTTTATTGTAGAGATAAAAGCTCTACAACATTCGCCCCTACTAAACCTGCACATCGTCCTCGATGGGCCAATCTTCAAAAACCCTCCACTAAGCATTTGTTGACGAGGCATGGTTAAAAATATGGTTAAAAAGATAAGGTATTTGGCGCTCGTTGATGAAGTATGTGTGCTCACTTTCATACATTTCATGTTTTTATACATATTAAATCCTTTCCATCACTCAAAGTGCATTGGTAAAGCTCAAAATGTGTCTTGATGCAAGGTCATGTAATGAGACCCTATCATGCATACTTTAGGTGCATAGGTAGACAAACATGGTGCAAATATTAGGATGAAAGGCATTGGATGGTGAAGCTTGTGCTCTCACTCACATACATATCAATGTGCATATACATCAATCCTTATAATCACTCTGTGTGCATAAGTTAATCTCAATACGTTCCTAAATGCAAGGTCATGTAGTGAGACCCTATCATGCATACTTTAAGTGCATTTTTCAAAAACTCATGGTGCAAAAGGGGTAAGAGGATGTTTATGATGAGGTTCTTCATAATTTTTGATGTCTGTTTTTTAAATTGGATGTCTTTTTTTTATTTATTACAAGTGCAAGTAGATTGTGCAGGCTAAAGAAATAAACATATGTGAATATACATTGGTTTATGCATACTCTAAGTGCAGAATAGAATCAATATGGTGCAAATAATGGAGAGTAGAAAAGAAGAATAAAATGCATTAAACTTAACACTCAATTCTTACTTCTCAATCAAATAACTCTCTTAAATCACTCAAAATCTATAGATTTGCTCTATCTTTATAGATAGATTTGTGAAGAAGGTCTTTCAAGAATTTTTTTCCTGTTTCATAGAATCATCAAGCATTTAGAATCAAAAAATACATTTTATTACATAGCTTCCTCACTACAGGTTCACTCATAAAGTCCTAGAAAACATTTGTTGCTCAAGAATGCTTCATATATCATCTTTGGTACCTATTCATCATATGAAAGATATTTCCCTGTGTCAAACTCAAAAAACATAATTAATCATTTTTCATAAACATAATGTAATGCAAAAAACTTTTTATTCCTCATCAGAAGATTTATCATCCTTGTTGTCATGGTTATCCACAATTTCTTCATTTACAAAAAAATCTTTTCAAAACACATTAGTAGTGGATCATACAAACTTGCTAGTTTTCAAAAGAACCGTTTAATTGATTATCAATTTGTTTTATGATATTATCAAATATGCATGACTTTATTGATTTTTCTTCTTCCTCATAATTTGAATCATTATATTGGTCATTTTCTATACTTATATTTCCATCATCTTCTTTTTCTTCAATCTCATCTTGAGTTTAGAATATGATTGTATATTGCTTCCATAAAACTTTTAATCTTTTAAGGATCAAAAATTTTATCATTATACAAAAACTTTGCATCAAGTTGGATGTAGGTTGTGCCATCTTTATTACTTTTGACTTTGATTGATTTTTCATGCTCTTCTTTATTTGGTTGTAATTGTTCATTCAAAAATTTCTCAAGTCTTTTTGTATCTATGTGTATTAATTCATCTTGATTCACACTTATGGAAGCAGAGGTTACACAGTAGTGCAATAGAAAAGGAGAGGAATAGAAGTTGTAGATTATTTGGTGATTTTGAGAAGGGACCAGGAAGACAGATGGTGGTGTGGAAGTGGAAGACAACAAGCATCGATGGCGATTAATGAGTGCTAGCTGAGCAGGTCAAAAGTTGAGCGTGTTAGGAGCTGAGCATCTCAAGAAGTGGAGAATGCTCAATGTGACAGCTGAAGGTATGGGCATCAACATTGGGAAGAAGAAGGCAATTGCCAGACTGTGACTCACATCCTCGGAAGCAACAGTGATTCGGGCTTTGAGTAGTCTTTGTGACAACTACTAGTGCATTTCCAGGGAACCATGAGAGGTCAAGGATTAGCAAGGTGGTGATCCTATGGAGGGCCAGTGTCAGTGGTGATCGTTACTTTAGTGACCACAATGGGATTGGTTTATTAAAGGGCTATGTGTGTACTAGAGGGTGGATGCAAAAAGAAGATTGATATCTGACAAGATCTAGGTGAGACAACATGAGAGATCTCATCGGAGGTTGTGACATGTCAACTATGCACTCTCTCTTGGTCTATCCATCACATGCAAAAGGCAAGACTAGTATCCTTAGCGTCAAAGAAGAAGCAAATTGTTTTCCATTCTTGCAACCAATCTTCAAAAAAAGTTGGAAAACCTCAAGAGCAAAGTTCAAAAACAAAGAATGAGCTCGAAATACTTATCATCCGAGGGAAAAGTAGATTGGAAGTAGGAAAAAATTGAAGTATAGTGACATAAGCTATGGATTGAAGGAGACCTTCGCTAATTAAGGCTCAATCCGATGAAATAACAAGATCTATCGATGAAATGCTTTGTGAAGAAAAACAAAAAGGGAAATTTACAAGGAATGAGTTTTTTGAAAAAAGTAGCCATTGGCATAAATGCTACTACATGCTATTCACCAAAGAAACATTGAAATAGACTAGATTTTGGTTTTGATGAGACTTTTTCCCTCAGATTCTAAGGAGGATTCACCTTGAAGTTTTCTAGAATCTAGTTCTCATACTAGAAAATCTAAGGTTGAAGGATACCAAACCCCACAAAAAATGGTGTTCATTGATTTCCACATGGCTGCTTCAAGAGGTAGTAATCACTCGAGAGGCAATGAGCTAATGGCCAAGAAGAGTGCCCACAGAGCCACATGAATGGTTTGCAATATACCAAATTTGCATTATAGTTCAATGATGTCCTAGATGTGCATGTTTGGATGTTTACAAACCATTATAGTACATTGGATGGAAACTATTGTCACGAGGAAGGAGATAAGGAAGAGATCACACACACGCACACTCTCACAATCAAAGAGGAAAACACAAAGATTGAGGCCAGGAAGAATGATCTTCTTCTTTTTCTTCTTCTTCTTCTTCTATTACATAAAAGGAATGTACAAGGAACGACCTAATACAACAATACATCTAGTGTAATGTATAAAGAACAGTACATAAGTAAAATTGTGATGTCCCTGAATAAGTGAGCTGGCAAGAAACAAATGTGCCATCACTCTGGGTAGGTAAATCTAATAAATCTCAATGAAGTGTCCCTAACATATACGAGTGTGACCACTATACACATTAGAGAAATGAAAAAGTGAAATCTGTCATCTTGGATCATCACATGTTGAGCTTGATATCTCAACACTCCCCCTCAAGCTCAACGTCATGTCCTATAATCCAATCATCTTCCAAAACTTCTTCAAATCTAAGTGCTTTAGTGAAAATATCAACAACCTGCTCATCTGTCCTCACATAAACAAGATCAATATCACCTATTAATACCTTTTTTCTGATGAAATGATAATGCACCTTGATATGCTTTGTTCTAGCATGAAAAACAGGGTTTCATTCTAATTGTATGTTGTTATGATTATCACAATAGATGGTGATAGGACTTTGCACTTCCGAACCTAAATCTACAAGTAGCATCTCTAGCCGTGATGCTTCACATGCTGCCAGTGCAGCACCTCTATACTCAGCCTCTATACTTGACAAAGCAATAGTGGGTTGCTTCTTACTGCTTCATGTAATAGATGCACTTCCAAGTGAGAATAGAAAGCCACTACTAGATCTTCTATCTAGAATGCCACCAACCCAATCTGCATCAGTGTATCCATGAACCTGCAATTTTGCACCAACTTCATAAAACAATGCATAATCCAAAGTAGCACTCACATAACATAGAGTGTGTCTCAAAGCATCTAAGTGTGATTTCCTGGGAACCTGCATAAATTGACTTTCAAATCCAATCTTGTAGCTTAGATCAGGCCTTGTAATTGTGAGATATATCAAACTTCCCACAATTTTCCTATACATAGTAGCATTTTTTAATGTTTCACCTAATGTAGTATCCAACTTCAAATTCTGATCTAATAGCATAGAGATTGGCTTACAATCATTCATACCATACTTTTGTAGCATATCCAAGGCATATTGCCTTTACGACATCAATATATCTCATTCTGTATGTATAAACTTAATGCCCAAAAAATAGTGCAGCACACCAAGGTCTTTCATGTCAAATTCCTATATAAAGAGTTGGTTTACCTCTTTAATGCTTTCGTCATTATCACCACCTACAATCAAGTCATCAACTTAAATAGCCATAATTGTGATGCCATCATCACCCTTCCTTGCATATAGTGAATGATCTGCATCACACATAGAAAACCCAATGGTGGTTAAGTAATCAACAATCCTTGCATGCCAAACAAGAGGGGCTTGTTTAAGCCCATGCAAAGCCTTTTGCAACCTAAAGATGTATTGTGGGTGCTTTGAATCTTCATATCCTTATGGCTAGTCCATGTATAAATTCTTCCTACAACTCACCATGTAAGAAGGCACTCTTCACATCCATCTGATGCAAAGTGCATCCTTTTGTTGTAGCTAATGCAACAAGTGCTCTAACAGTAGAACTTTTAGCTACAGGTCTAAAGGTTTCCTCATAATCAATGCCATATGTTTGTGCATACCCTTTTGCTACAAA
This sequence comes from Ceratopteris richardii, assembly GCA_020310875.1. Taxonomy (NCBI): domain Eukaryota; kingdom Viridiplantae; phylum Streptophyta; class Polypodiopsida; order Polypodiales; family Pteridaceae; genus Ceratopteris; species Ceratopteris richardii. The sequence continues at coordinate 159,144,891 of CM035416.1, read as the reverse complement.
TCGTGATTTATACCTGCTTATACTACAATCAGCATTGTGCTTTACCTTGTAAACCCACTTGCAGCCTATGGGTTTCTTTCCTTCCGATAACGAAACGAGCTTCGATGTTTCGTTTCCATAAAGTGCAGCCATCTCCTCATCCATATCTTTCTCCCAATCTACATTTCCAATTGTATCTTCAAAACAAGAGGGTTCAACATCTTGTATTACCTTTGTCATGTAGGCACAATGATGAGCCATGTGACTATCATATGTCAATCATTGCATTGAATTCCACATCCTCCCATATCTTCTTGGTCTTGGGTCACTTCTCCTTGTATCATTTGTATGTCCCTTTATTACTCTTGGATTCTTCACAGAGGGCAATCCAAGTTCCTCATCAAGGCTCTTTTTTGAATTGCTTGAATCTCTATCAATCTCTTCAAAACTTGTAGATGTTTTACTAGCACGAGATATGTTTTCTTTACCTTTCTTGGATGTATTTGATGAACTTTTTGGACCAAAATTTCTATGCAATCTTCCACTCCATGCATTTGAGTTGGGACTATTGCTTGGTGATGCATTTGGTCCACTCAAAACTTGAGATTTTGCACTTTCTTTTTCAGCATGTTCTTTGTCATTTGGTTCAAGATTAAGTCCTTCTTTGGCATTTGCATAGAAGCTTGAAATTTCATCAAATACCACATCTTTTCTTACCTTAACCTATCAATTGAGTGGGTTATAACATTTATACCCTTTATTCTCAAGGGATTACCCAATGAAGATACATTTTTCTACCTTTGGATCAAGCTTCATCCTCAACTCATATGGAACATGTACATATGCAATACTGCCAAATACTTTCATATGTGATAAGTTTGGCTTTTTATCTGTGAACTTATCTTTAGGTGTAACTTGATGAACAGGAGCAGTCAAAGTTTTGTTCATGATGTATACAATAGTGTGAACAGCTTTTTCCCAATAAAATTGAGGCATATTCTTCTCAACCATCAAAGCTCTTTATACTTCTGTAATATGTCTATTTTTGCATTCATCAATGCCATTCTGTTGTGATGTGTACCTGCATGAAAACTGACATAAAATTCCATGACTTTTAGAAGGTTGTTGAACTCATTTGACATGTATTCACCTCCTCCATCAGACCTTAATGTTTGAAGATACTTCCTTGTTTACTTTTCCACCATAGCTTTAAAATTTTGGAAGCGAGTGAACACCTCACTCTTTTCTTTCATGAAATATACCCATATATACCCATACGTTCCCTGTATGTTCATCAATGAAAGTAACATAAAGCCTACAACCACCCATAGATGTGGTCTTTGCAGGACCCCAAACATTTGTATGTACTATTTCTAGCACATTCTTGTTGGAGATTCACTCACTAATTATGCATAACGACATAAAGATGAAGGAAAGCAGAAACAAAGTATTCAGAAAACCAAAGCCTTAGTGAAGGGACAAATTCACGACTATAATATACAGTAGAAACTTCCAGAATTAGAGTCTGTTGAAACCGGATCAAATTGTATATAAGAGAGCTGAGAGTTAGAAGGAAAGGACGTGTAGTGCAGAAAAGAAGTGTGCATATGAGATAGAGAATAGAAGTAAGATATAGAAGATGCCATAGATCGCGTATGTAGAGATGAATAACAAAACCTGAAATGTCGGGTATTCATCTGAGAAAGATGGTAAGGAATAACTACTCAGAGAAGGAGAGTTTTCCATAGCTATGAGCAAAGTGAGGCCAAGCTATATTTTGTACACATCTTCTCTAATAGAAAACACATGTTCATGTGGAAGTTTGAGCGCATTCTTTGTATGTGAAGAAATCTGAGAATTTTCATGTTACTGTGAAAAGTTAGTTAACAGTTATAGTTTTCTCAGTAAATGTTTTCCGGTACTTCTATGAGCTAGATCTCAAAGTACAGTGTAAAGTTTTGTATGAGATATAGCTTATCTTGTAGCTATAAGTCTCAACTATAAACTGATCAAAGATTTCGGTGAAATGGATATGTACACACAGTACAAAGTCTGACCGGAAAGAGGCATCCAAAACTGATGAAGTTTTTCTTAAACTTCAGATAGAGTTCATTCAGTGAAGGAAGTTCAGATATCACTTCCTTACTTCATGTATACACATTTGAAGTAACTACAAACAAAGTTACAGCTGATTCCGATAGTATTCCGGTACAATTCCGGTAACAGTCTGGTAAAGTTCCGGTGGAATTTTGGTGAGTTCAAAACACAGTTTTGACAAAGTTAAGTGACGCAAAGATTGTTTAACTGTAAGCTAATATAGTAGTGTAAAGACTGAAGTAAATCAGTTCACAATTGAAGCTTGAAAGAAACGAGAAGCTTTTTGTAAAGTGAATTTTTGGTGTTCACTAGATACAGTTATAAGTTTTCAGTTTCAGAAAATTTGCTAAGCTACTGATGATTATAGAGGTGTTCTAACATCACTCTAGCTTAGTTTCTGTGGTGTAAGCGAATTCCGCAATTAGCGTTGCACCAACAGTGGTATCAGAGCAGTGAGATCCAAGAAGTGGTATCAGAGCAAGTAAGATCCAAGAAGTGATATCAGAGCAGGTTAATCAACAGTGATATCAGAGTGGTAAGATCCACAAGTGGTACCGGAACAGAAAAGGTTTCTCAGAAGAAGAAACGGAAAGAGAATTTGAAGAATTCTTATAAAGGAAGGTGAAAGCTGAGGTGATCAACAACAAACGGTGTCAAGAAATGTTCCAAAGTAATTCTCAAGGGTAAAGGTTTACAAAAGGTAAAACTTTTTAACGTTACACTCACTGGAAGTAACAGAAACAAGAAGATCATGGCAGATCATATCTCAATTGACAAATTGGACAGAGATAATTATCCGGCATGGGTAATGCACATGGAAGCCTTACTTATGAGTAAGGACTTAATGATATATGTGACAGGAGAAGAAAAGAAGCCGACTTTTGAAGATGATAGTAAACCGAAGAAAGAAGAATTAGAAGTCTTGAAGTTGTGGCAGAAGAAAGATGCAACGGCAAGAGCATATATCTATAATACTGTCACAGATCATCTACTACCACACATTAGATGTCTGGAGAAATCAATAGTGCTTACAGGTTTGAGAGGAGATGAAAGGTGGAAACCTTTCGTACTCTCAACTGAACTGTCTTTAAATCATTTTGTACCAGATTTAAATCAGTTGCTTGGACTAATGCTAACGTTTGAGCAAGATTTAAAGACAGATGGAGAAAAAGGACATAGTTCGGCTATGTACGCAAAGAATAAGAAGAAAGGTGATAAAGGTAAAGAAAAAGATGAAGAAGAAGTGACTGCTCAAGCAAATTATGCAAGAGGAAGAGGTAACGTCAGGAAAAGAGGTAAAGGAAGAGGTAATCAGACTAATAACAAGAAAGCTTGCTGGATCTGTGGATTAAGCAATCACTTGGCTCATGATTGTTGGCATAATTCACAAGGATCAAGTCAGAATCAGAATAACAACAGTAGAGGCAGAAGCGGAAGATATCAAAGAGGAAGACAAAGCCAAAGAGGTGGATATGGTAGAGGTGGAGCAAGAAGTTGGGGACAGAATCAGTCTCACAACACTACCTACTACAACTATGCGAATGATACGCAGAATGATGATCATACGACGTTGATAATGAACTTGATAAGTGTGTCAAAAAATGAAGACCTCAAGGTATTCTATATTGACTATGGTTGTTCGATCATTTGTCAGGAAATATAGAATTATTATCAGAACTTGAGGGAGGTATTTCAAATCATACAGTACAGATAGGTGATAACACAAAACATAATGTAAGGTCAATTGGAAAAGTAAAGTGTAAGAATGGAGCTGACCTACTAACAAATGTTTTGTATGTTCCAACAATTCCGAAAAATCTGATCAGTGTGGGTCAAATAGTAGAAAAAGGTTTTCAAGTCCGGTTTACAAATGAAGGAGTATTTGTTGAAGATCCAGAGAATGGATACAAACAAATTGTCCATGGTAAAAAGGAAGGTAGACTTTTTACTCTGAAAGTACAAGGAAATGTTGGTCAAGCCTTGATCACACATGGTGATGAGGTATTTACAGAACTAGACCTCTGGCATAAGAGGCTAGGACACTTTAATGAAAAGGGAATCAAAGCTATGGTAGAGAAACAATCCGTGAGAGGATTACCGAATATGAAGAACCAACATATGATTCACAAATGTGAAGCATGTCAGATGGGAAAAGCTCACAGGTTACCATTTCAGAAAAATGGTTACAAACACGATGGTGTGCTAGAACTCATACATACAGATGTATGGGGGCCAACGAAAGAAGGATCTATCAACGGATCGAGGTATTATGTTCTTTTCATTGATGATGCAACAAGATAGATAACTCTTTATGTTTTGAAAGAGAAGTCAGAAGTGTTTGGAGCTTTCAGGCATTTTCATGCATATGCTGAAAGACTTACAGGACAGAAACTCAAAAGACTAAGGTCTGGTGGAGGAGGAGAATATTTTTCTCGAGAGTTCAATGATTATCTGTGGAATGCAGGAATCAAAAGAGAAATAACTTGCAGGTATACACCACAACAAAATGGAGTAGCAGAAAGAAGAAACCGAACTCTAGTTGAATTTGCAAGAGCGATGCTAAAGGAGAAGAACTGTCCAAACTATCTTTGGGCTGAGGCTGTAAATAGAGCAACATACCTGGTAAACAGATTACCATGTACAACTTTAAATGGGATGACCCCTTATGAGGCTTGGTGGGGTAAGAAACCAACACTTGATCATTGCAAAGTGTTTGGATCAGTTGTGTATGTTTATGTACCATCACAGTTGAGACATAAGCTTGAACCAAAAGCTGAAAAATATGTGTTCATCGGATATGATGAAAAGCAGATGGGTTACAGGTTATGGAGTCCTCTAACCAAACAGTGAAAGTGATTGGAAACAAATGGGTTTACAAAGTCAAGAAGCTTGCAGATGGAAGGATAGCCAAATACAAAGCTAGACTGGTTGTCAAAGGCTATGCTCAGACATATGGCATAGATTATGATGAGACGTTTAGTCCGGTGCCGAAGATGTCAACCGTAAGGACATTGATTGCTATAGAAGCATCAAAAGGATGGAAGCTAAGTCAGCTAGATATTAAGAATGCATTTGTGAATGGATATATATCATATGAGGTTTACATGGAACAACCTGAAGGGTTCGTAAGTTCCAGTTACCCAAACCATGTTTGCAGATTAAGAAGAGCTCTCTATGGACTGAAACAAGCTCCAAGAGCTTGGAATTAAAGACTTGTGAAGTATCTAAATGACCTTGGATACCAAAGCTCGAAGGCAGATGCAAGTCTACTGATCAAGAAAACGAATGAAGGTATTATCTACATTTGTATTTGTGTAGATGACATAATAATCACAGGAACCTCAGATGAAGGAATCAAAGAGGTAAAGAGACTGCTTGAAAAAGAGTTCAAGATCAGTGATCTAGGAAAGTTATCATACTTTCTTGGAATGGAAGTTACATATACAGATCATGGTATATATGTTTCGCAAGAAATGTATCTCCTAAACTTACTGAAGAAGTTTAACATGGAGAATTGCAGAGAAGCTTCAACACCGCTTGAAGTAAATCATAAACTCAGCAAATATGGTGGTGCAGAGTTTAAAGATATGAGGAAGTATCAGTCATTAGTGGGAAGCTTAATTTATGCTACACTAACAAGACCAGATATAAGTTATGCAGTGGGAGTTCTCTCACAGTTTATGCATTGTCTGAAGGATCAACATTGGGTTGCAAGACAAAGAGTTCTTAGATATATCAAAAGAAATATAAAAGAAGGATTATATTATCCTTTTACGTCAGATATAAAGCTGAGAGCATACAGTGACTCAGATTGGGCAGGAAGTCAAGATGACAGAAGATCAACACATGGGTATATGATATATCTAGGAGATAAGCTTGTAAGCTGGTGTTCAAAGAAGCAACACACAGTAGCTTTATCGTCAACAGAAGCAGAATATAAAGGACTTGTGGAAGCAGCTAAAGAAGTGATATGGATGCACACCTTGTTCAAAAGTATGGGTATTGATCAAGGTATACCTATCATACATGGAGACAATATGAGCTCGTTGTATCTTGTAGGAAATCCAGTATTTCATGCAAGAACAAAACACATAGAAATTCAATATCATTTCTTGAGAGAAAAGGTAATGGAGAAGGAGATTGAATTGGTATTCACTCCTACCAAAGATCAGATTGCAGATATTCTGACAAAGAGCTTAGATGGAGTAAAGACAAGCAGATTCAAAGAAATGGCTGGTATAAAAGAAAAGAAGAATATATGAAAGATCAGAGAATGCAAATTAGTGATTGAGGGGGAGCTCTTGGAGATTCACTCACTAATTATGCATAATGACATAAAGACGAAGGAAAGCAGAAACAAAGTATTCAGAAAACCAAAGCCTTAGTGAAGGGACAAATTCACAACTATAATATACAGTAGAAACTTCCAGAATTAGAGTCTGTTGAAACCGGATCAAATTGTATATAAGAGAGCTGAGAGTTAGAAGGAAAGGACGTGTAGTGCAAAAAAGAAGTGTGCATATGAGATAGAGAATAGAAGTAAGATATAGAAGACGCCATAGATCGCGTATGTAGAGATGAATAACAAAACCTGAAATGTCGGGTATTCATCTGAGAAAGATGGTAAGGAATAACTACTCAGAGAAGGAGAGTTTTCCATAGCTATGAGCAAAGTGAGGCCAAGCTATATTTTTTACACATCTTCTCTAATAGAAAACACATGTTCATGTGGAAGTTTGCGCGCATTCTTCGTATGTGAAGAGATCTGAGAATTTTCATGTTACTGTGAAAAGTTAGTTAACAGTTATAGTTTTCTCAGTAAACATTTTCCGGTACTTCTATGAGCTAGATCTCGAAGTACAGTGTAAAGTTTTGTATGAGATATAGCTTATCTTGTAGCTATAAGTCTCAACTATAAACTGATCAAAGACTTCGGTGAAATGGATATGTACACACAGTACAAAGTCTGATCGGAAAGAGGTATCTAGAACTGATGAAGTTTCACGAGTCTCAAACCCGTGACGTACGGATTAGCAAAGATCTCCTCTACACACAAATGGTGCACTCGTTCGTGTCCAGATGTTAGACTTCTTATCATACCGTTCAAATTTGGACCTGCAAAAGCTTTTCTCAGATAAAAGAAGGAAGAGAGCCGCTTTAGAACATGGCAGACGAGGTTCGAGCGTGTGAGGTTGTGGAGCTGAGAGCTATGGTCTATCCACTAGATCAAGAAGTGCTCACGTGGCATATTGCAGAGAATAAACCTATAGAGAATAAACAAGAAAAGACGAGATTGTTCCACCTCCGGTGATGCACACACACGGGAATCAATTCCGTAGCGTCTGCTAATTCTGAGCCGAGAGCTCTATGCTCTTAATTTTGAGCTCAAAATTGGATGGACATGACTATCCGGAATCAAACCTGTTATCTCCGGACTTAGATCGAAAACCCACACATTCAAAAGGGAGGCAAAGGGAAATACCACCTAAAGCCAAAGTGAAGCAATGTCGGGATCGGAGCAAGGAAGATCGTGCTTTCGATTTTCATTTCTTTTCGATCGACAAAAGAAATCTCTTTTCAAGGTCTTGGAGACAGGTGAGCATGGCTATGAAGGTTGGCTCCTCGCAAGGATCAAAGGATGGATGAAGCTATGATCAAAGCTAAGTATTTTCCAGTTTCTATTTGGCCTTAATGCTTGATTTGTCTTGTTTTCATTATTCTACACTTAATCCTAGATGCATATTGAAATAGCCAAGATTTCGATTGATTAAGTCTAGATTATGATAATGAAACAATCCACTTCTCATTCCAAGCATTAGTTTGCATTAAGAAAAGACTTGATTTAAAAAAGGATCCTTGTGCATCAAAGAATGTATTTGGGTAGTTTAATTAGAATCTTTCAAGTAAGTTTGATAACTAGTAGTTCCCTGCATTTCCCAAACCATCAGTATAGGTACTTAAGTCCAAAATATTGATATAACCTAAAGGTATATCAAAGATTCTTAGCTTTGGAATCTCAAAGGCATCAGTATTTGCCTGGACTTAAGATTAAGGGAAAGATCTCTAAAAGTCCCGCGGGTAAGCAAAGAAGCTTTTCGAAGATCAAGAGATCTTAAAGATAAAGACTAAGTCTTTATTATAGTCGCAAGGCCAACCCGACTTGATCAAGCTTGGCCATGATTGTCCAAGAACTTGCGATTGGAACTACTCTATAGATTTCCCAAGTATTGGCAATAAAATTCATTTTGGGAATTATTCACTCAAGTTCCATTTATTCAATGGAAAATTGTGAAAAGAGTAAGCTGTTCCAAGACTAAACAGAGTGAAGAAATTCCAAGAATGTAGTCTGCAATCGTGAAGACGGTACTTAAGTCTGTGGAAGGTAAAACATAAATGTTTGCCTATCCTTAAAGGGATTTTGGTACAAATCCAAAGAGCATGAGTGGATGCTTAAGACTTATGCAGTAGAGAGATTCCTATAAAGTCCTGGCCAGGATAGGTACCTAAAGCATCAGTTAAGAAAGGAATCTAAGAACAAGAAGCTAAAAGTTCTTGTCACTACAAAATTGTTCAAGGATAAACCAATTGAACTTGAATTTGAGAAAATCCAAGCACTTTGAATTCTAATTGGTTTTTATTTGAAAACCCTATCAAAGAAGGATGGATATTCCATCAAAAGTTTTTCAAGTTCCTAAAGGATGGCACAAGATCGTAAAACAGTCATGTGAAGGGATCAAAACCTAGAATATCAAGTTAGAGGTAATGCCTAAAACTTCAATTGAAGAGATAAGGTACTCTATCAAGATATGTATAGACTTTAGGATAAGAATCACCCACATATTAATGTGAATACAAAATAGGGTGGTATGGGACGCCAGATTTTATACTCAGATTGATGTAGGAAAGATGGTATGGGACATCGGACCATGGGATGATAATTATCTTTTAGTCTCAAAAAAGGATTTTTGAAGTTAGATTGGATCTTCAAGAAAATTAAAACTTCCAAGGATAAGTTTTAATTCAAGAAGGATAAAAGTATGATCTCAAGATACTTCAAGATCAAGTTCGTAGGAAGATACGAAGTCAGTAACTTCCAAGGTCTTCTTGAAACACTTCAAGCTAAAGTGTTGATGATTCAGAAGTATTTGATAAATTTCTGAAAGAGTAAGACTTTGACTTTGAACTGAACCTTTCAACTAAGGATAGGCTGACCAAGTCAAGCTACCAGTTCCTAGTGTAACCTGGTAAATTCAAATTCTTTGACTCGAAGCAATGCACAAGAATTGCATTCCCAGTAAGGAGTCATAAAGAATGAATTAAGGCGTGAACTTCGTCTCAAGTGAAGCATCGTTTGGGTAAAAACTCATCAATCAAACCTCAGTGGATCGACACACTGATGTTGGATACCACACTAGTATCTTGTGGTTGGATGAGGTTTTAGATTTGCTTGGAATTGTTGATATATTTAGGTAGTGACGTGTGTGAACACACTAGGACCACCGGGGCACTTTTTTCCCTCTTGAGGAGGTGTTTTTTCCCCTGGCTTGTATATATGCCTATTGCCCTAATGGGCTACTTATTTTTGTACATTCTCTAGTAATACATTCAGTATTGTGTGTTTGTGCCCCAAGCTTCTTCTTCTTCCTTGTGTTGTTCGCGTGCTTCCGCAGACGTCTATCTCCAACAATCGGTATCAGAGCAGGTCGTCGCTTCATCTAGGGCGCCATTGACACTCCTCCGTTTGCAGTCTCAAATTCGCATGAAATTTGGTGAGCATACTCAAGGTGTTTCAGAGTTCAAAATAGCTTCGCTTTGTGGTGCCAAAATCGCGATCTGAGCTCGTTTCGGCCTTCGAACGCACTATCATAGCGCTTGTGCAGGCTATTTCTTCTTTTTGTGCCAAAGGTATATACCAGTTTCTATTCGCCAATATAAGCATCTCGAAGTCTGCTACAGGTCTAGTGGAATTCGTTTGGGCAGTTCTGTTCAAATTTTTGAGATACAGTCAATTTTCTGCATCAAGGTATTTTAGTCATCGACCATGGTTGAAAGCAGTGATGTATTCCGTATGTTGGCTGTTGAGGATAAGTTGGATGGTACCAACTACCCGTTATGGGCTTATATGATGCGACATGTATTGGTTGCAAAAGGATTGTGGAACATTGTGCAGGGTGTTGAAAGACGTCCTCTTACACCTTTGACTACAGGTACTGCAAATACACGTGCTGGAGCTGATGAAGATGGTGTCGAAGATGATATTCCGCAGATTCCTGTTCGTGCTGCTGTTTCTGCTGCACCTACTGCAGAGCAGATTCACTGGGATGGCAGAGATGCCTAGGCACATGCTTTGATAGCCTTGTCTATCAAACGTGCCATTATTCCTCACATTCACTCTTGCAGAACAGCTAAGGATGCTTAGGATACACTTACCACATTGTACCAAGCTAGGAATGAGGCTCGTGTTGCTTACCTCCGAAAACAGTTGGAGAGTGAGCACATGAATGAAGGTGATTCTATGGACAGTTTCCTAACAAAGATCAAAGACTTGAAGGAACAGTTGATTTCTGCTGATGAGGTTATACCAGATAGCTCACTTGTGCAGACCGTTTTGAATGGTCTTCCTGATTCATATCAGAGTTTTGCTTCTACTCTTCGGTTGATGATGAAAGGCAATCCAAATGCCTTATCATTTGAGGAGTTACTCTCTATTATATTCGAGGAAGATCAGTCCAGGCAAAACAGGTCCATTATGTGAGTTGCAGATCAAGCTTTCCTGGCTAGTCAGAAGGGCAAAGGAAAATGGAGCTCTTCAACTAGTAAGCAGAAATCTGCTAATTCTGCATATTCGAAGAAGGAAGATAAAGATGAGAAGAAATCAGAAAAGTAGAAATTGTTTTGTAAGTACTCTAAAGGGAATGGTCATATCATAAAGAACTGTCCAAAATTGGCTGCTAAAGAGGCAAAGAAGAAAGAGGCTAGAATGGTTGTTGTAGAGGCCTCTACACCAAAAACAGAGTCTGCAAATCTTGTGCAGGAAGAAGAATGGGAGTTTACTACTGTCTGCAGTTTTGACCCATCTTCTCATGAGCAGTGCATGTCTGTTGTAGACTCAGATGTTTGATATTTTGATAGTGGGGTGACCAAACATATTACCTCGCAGCGCAGTTTCTTCTCTTCACTCGAGCCTGCCCCCAGAGGGAATACTGTTACATGCACCAACAACTCCTCTTATCCTGTTATGGGAGTTGGTAAGATCATTTTCACTACTGCTGATGGTAGTTCTTTCACTTTGTCAGATGCTTTGTTTGTACTAGGGATCAAAAAGAACATGTTATCAGTTTTTGCATTAGCCAAGATTGGCTTGGTTGTGAAATTTGTTGATGACAGGTGTACGGTTCATGATCTGTCAAATGGCGATGTGATTATTGCTTCTAGCATCTTATGTCGTGGGCTGTATAAGCTCATAGACTATGAAAGATCTGTAAATGATTTGGCATGTGCAGTAAATGATTCTCGGGTTATGTCAGATGCAAAGCTTTGGCATGCACACTTTGGTCATCTGAATTTTGCTAGTTTGCTACGCCTATAGAAATCTGAAATGGTGTCCTCGTTGCCCAAACTTGAGGCACCTGGAAAACATATTTGTGAAGGCTGTATTTTTTGGCAAAATGCAGCGGTCATCCTTTCCAAAAGATGGTTTAGTTCGGGCTACCCAAAAATTGCAGCTTGTACATAGTGATGTTTGTGGTCCTATGCAGATACCTTCTTTTGGAAATTATCTTTACTTCGTGACTTTCATTGATGATTTTTCCAGGCATGCATGGGTATATCCACTCAAAGCAAAGTCCGAAGTGTTCATGTGCTTTAAACAGTTTTTGGTTTTGGCTCAAAATCTATCAGCATGTAAAATGGGCACCCTCCGTTCTGATCGAGGGGGGGAATATATGTCGTCTGATTTTAATGCATTTCTGGCTGAACGTGGGATAAAACACCAGTGTACAGTGCCGTATACACCTCAATAGAATGGAGTTGTTGAATGAAAGAATAGGTCACTCATGGAGATGGCGAGGTGCATGGTCAAGAGTCAGGCTTTACCACATAGTTTCTGGCTTGAGGCTATCATGTATGCAGCATATGTACTGAACAGGTGTCCCACTAAAGCACTGCAGTCTATCACTCCATATGAGGCTTGGCATGACCGCAAGCCATCTGTTGCTCATCTGCATGTTTTTGGTTGTTTGGCATATGCACTAGTGCATGAACAACATCGCAGAAAATTGGATGATAAGGCAGTAAAATGTGTTTTTGTTGGGTACAGTTCTGAAAGTAAAGGCTATCATCTGTATCATCCATAGACTAAATGCATTCTAAGTTAGCCGTGATGTTGTATTTGTAGAAGATGGTATTCAGCCATTGCTTTCATGTACTAAGGAGACATCTGTTAGCTCCAAAGACATGTATGATACTTTGATGCCTCTTTTTACAGGTGGACATTCTAGTCCTGGTCCTAATGAGGCAACTTCTCAGCCTTTGCAGGTTTCATATGATGATGCAGATCATTCCATTTCTGATGCAGATTTACATGATGCACTTGTTGATGAGAGAGCTGATATTGAACAGGCAAAAACTATGCCAAAATGGCTAGTGCAGACTTTGCGAGACAACAAATTAGATGCACCTTTGTCATATTGTACTCGTTCAGGCTCTCATAGTGCCTCCTTTGCATCAGATTGCTATGATATGGCTGCGTCTAGTCTCTGCGATGAGAATGAGCCTGTTTCTTTTGATCAAGCACAGAATTCAGAAAATTGGATGGCTGCTATGCAATCTAAATATGATGCTATAATGAAGAATGGTACATGGTCTTTATGTGACTTGCCTCCTGGCAAGAATGCCATTGGCACTAAGTGGCTATACAAGCTGAAGTGCAAACCTGATGGTACAGTTGATAGGTACACTGCTAGGCTTGTTGCAAAGGGTTATGCGCAGGAAAGAGGCATTTTGATTATATGAAGAATGGTACATGGTCTTTATGTGACTTGCCTCCTGGCAAGAAGGCCATTGGCACTAAGTGGGTATACAAGCTGAAGCGTAAACCTGATGGTACAGTTGATAGGTACAATGCTAGGCTTGTTGCAAAGGGTTATGCGCAGGAAAGAGGCATTTAGAGATGATTTTGATGAGACCTTTGCACCTACATGCCGTATGACTACTATTCCGAGCATTTGTGCACTTGCAGCCCATCATGGTTGGAATGTACATCAGTTGGACATTAAAAGAGCATTTTTGAATGGTGACTTGCATGAAGAAGTGTATGTTTTTCAGCCCCGTGGCTTTGTGCAGAAAGGGCATGAAAACCAGGTGTGCAAGTTAAAGAAGGCATTATATGGTTTAAAGCAATCACCATGTGCTTGGTATGAGAAGATACATGCCTATCTGGTTGCACATGGTTTTGAGAACAGTCCAACTGAAAGCACCTTATATGTTAAGCGTGCTAATGATGTGCTTCTGATCATTGTTGTCTATGTTGACGACATGCTGCTCACTGGTCCTATTGAGAAGCATATTGCTGATTTCAAGGCTGATTTGCATGCCTCATTTGAGATGTCTGATTTGGGGCATTTGCATCACTATTTGGGCATTCAGTTTATGCAAGTTGATGGTGGAATGGATTTGTGTCAAACGAAATATATTGACACATTATTGCAGCATTTTGGCCTTGAAGACTGTAAGCCTATTGCCACTCCTATGGAGACAGGTTTACGATTGAGTCTTCATGATGCTGGAGATGCATTTGATGCTGTTCTCTATCAGCAGGTTGTTGGATGCTTGATTTACTTATGCATTACTCGGCCAGATATTCAGTTTGCTCTCACAGATGAGCAGGTTTATGCATTGCCTAGGAGTCACACATTGGAAGGCGGTTAAGCGCATCTTTCGCTACTTGAGTGGTACTCAGCTATTTGGGTTGTTTTATCCCAAGGGGGGATCACTACTGCCAGATTTGCATGCTTTTTCTGACTCGGATTGGGTTGGTTGCTATGACACTCGTGTGTCCACCAGTGGTTTTTACTTCATGCTTGGTAGCTCATGTATATCTTGGTTGAGCAACAAGCAGCCTGCTGTGGCCACTTCCAGTTGTGAAGCTGAGTATAGGGCAGCTTTCACAGCGACTGTTGAGTGTGTGTGGCTCAGACGCCTTATGGCTGATTTGGGTGTTGGCCAATCTTCTGCCACCACCGTCTTCACTGACAGTCAGAGCACATTGGCAGTTGCGAGGAACCCTGTGTTCCATGCTCGCACTAAGCACATTGAGGTGCATTATCACAATGTCAGGGAGAGGTTCTCTGCTGGGGAGATCAGCTTGGCATATGTGCCCACGCAGGAGAACATTGCAGACCTTTTCACGAAGGCTCTGCCTAGGGAGAAGTTTGAAGCTTTGGGCTTACTTCCTTTTGTGGAGTGATTTCCACATAGCTTGGCACTTCCTTATACATGAGTGCCAGCTCCTTGTTCACCACATCACTCCCAGGGAGGATTTGTTGATATATTTAGGTAGTGATGTGTGTGAACACACTAGGACCGTCCGGGCACTTTTTTCCCTCTTTAGGAGGTTTTTTTTCCCCGGCTAGCATATATGCCTATTGCCCTAATGGGCTACTTATCTTTGTACATTCTCTAGTAATACATTCAGTATTGTGTGTTTGTGCCCCAAGCTTCTTCTTCTTCCTTGTGTTGTTCGCGTGCTTCCGCAGACGTCTATCTCCAACAGGAATCTTTTGGAGAATCAATTTTATTTCTCTTAAAAATAGGAAAAATGCTTCAATATCTTGTTGAAAAGTTAAAAAGTTAAATTCTTGAGTTAAAGTCTTGGGACATCAAGTATTTGACTCATAGCAAGTTTATATCTTAGAAGTTTGAAATAGTTATACAGAGTTTTAGTTATTTCCTTCCGCTTTCCAAAATCTTTCGGAATTGACTCAGATATGGTATATGATTCATTTCTCAAAGTCTAGGGTTAGCCCAGAGGAACTAAATAACTAAATTAAACATCTTAGATAGATGTTCTGTATGAGAGCCTTTTCAATCTTTAAAAGATGTGAAGTCCAAGATTGACTTATTTATTTGAGTTTGCTTCAAGTTATAGCATAAATGCTTTTCTAGAGTCTAGTATACTCTAGAATAGAGAAGTTAGGAATTGCTCAACAATTCCCAAGAACTTTTTGCTAAAATATAGTATTTGAGAAAAGTGTCCTAAGTTGGAAAAATTTCATTGCGAATTTGTATTGGGCAAGTTATAGTATAATTGACTCAAAGAAAATGGTAACTTTCTCTTAGAGTTTACGTAGGATTTTTAAAACCCATTAGGACAAAGTAGTCCTATAGTCGGGTGAAAAAATCAAGTAATTGTTGGATCAAAGTAAACCATTGTACAAACATCTAAGTTAGATATTTGGGACAACCAAACTCCAAGTTCTCCGAAACAAATTCAAGTGAATCAAGAGTTCTCAAAGTCTTGCAAGGGATAAGAATCCCACCTTTATTACTAAGTCCATGCACCAATCATGCCCAAAAATGAACTAGTAAGTTGAATCCACCCAGTTCACATGTTTGTGCCTAGATCGCACATCGAGAAACTCTGGATTGGTCAGGGATGCTTTTAGATCCACCCTTATTATTCATTTACTACTTTGTACTTTGACTACTTTATCAAAGTGCAAAGCGAGACAGTGTTTTTGAATCATTTGGACAGGGATGCCACCACAGAGATGATACATGTTCTTCCAGTTTTAGAGCATGACCATGTTCTTCCAGTTTTAGAACATGAGGCTCGGGGTTTGCCTACAGAAGATATATAGCTCTATTTCCGAGGATGAAAATGTTTTCCAAGGGGGGAAGAATGTAATAAAGTAATTTTGTGATCCAAGGGTCTGGCTGGTTCAGACAGATCTAAAATTGGATATCGTTTAGTCATCCATGTGTATGACCAAAGATCTCGAGTTTAGACTTACTAGGAGCTCTTGTGCTCTTGTGAACAAGTGATCCACTTAGCTTAGTGGTTAAGTCTCAAGGATGTGAAGGAGGAGGTCTTGAGTTCAATCCCCATGGGGGACGTGGGGAGATTATTTTGCCCAAAGAGATCTAGAGCCTTCTAGAAGCATCCACTTGAGTTAACTCGAGTTGACTGGGACACTTGGTGCACATGCAGTTACATGGCCGACACATGGCTGGCTAGTATCCACCTGCCCAAGAAGGCAGTCCCCTAGAGAGAGCTATATATAGAGGCATTTGGTTGGGAGGAGAGTCATCTCTCTAGCATGTGGTGGTCATAATCCTTGTTCTCTAACACCGGTACTTCCCAAGAGGTCACCCATCCTACTATTGTTCCCCCCACAGCTCGCTTAACCGTGACAATCTCTTGCCACTAAGCTACACTCTTGTGGTGTCTGAAGAAGGGGAAAGACTAAGTTTGACATTACCCTTAACATGTTTTGGTCCCTCAAAGCTTCATTCTTTGCTTTCAAAGCCTTTTTTTGAAGCATTTTTGGGTGTTTTTTGGAGCCATTTTGGAGTACTTTTCCACATAGTTCTCTTCCTCTTCGGTGATGCAGGTGGAAGACTTACCCAGCCTCGCCATAGGAGATGTATGATAGTTGTTCATAGGTGCCCGATAAGCCTAGTTGGCTTCTATTGGGTAACTGATTATATGCAGTGGAGTTAGTGATTCCCTATGCAGGCAAACATGTCAGTACTTACAGTTTTATGATATTTTGACACTCGTCATACGCTCCTTTTGCAGAGGATACTCTGGCAAAAGTTTTCCAGATTTTTGGTTTTGTCAACTATACAGTGGTCGATTTACTCCTTGATACACGTATCCCTTGGTGTTCGTACTTTTCTAGCTCCATTATCATTCCATTCAGTTCTCTACCATCATGGCATCAGAGGTCTCAGGCACATCCGGTGGATCAGGGTCTTGTGCTAGTGTTCCAAAGAGGAGCTATAACTTGCAAGGAAAAGACCATTTTGAGATCCAAAAATTTGATGGCACAAACTTTGCTCTATGGAAGAATCAGATTAAAGATGTGCTGATTCAAAGGAGGCAATAGAAGCTAGTAAATGGGATTTCAAAGAAGCTTGCTGACATGTATGAAGATGATTGGGATGACTTAGATGAAATGGCCAGTTCTACCATTCGCTTGCACCTGGCAGATAATGTTTACTTTACAGTATTAGATTGTGAAAGTGCAGAGGAGCTTTGGAAAAAGTTATACAATACATATGAAAAAGATACGGCATCAAATAAAGTGTATCTGATGAGAAAATTATTTGACCTTCGTATGAAGGACACAGATAGTGTTGTTGATCATCTAAATGAGTTTGATGCTATAGTCTCCCAGTTACAGGCTCAGAAAATGGATATGGATAACGAAATGAAAGCAGTATTGTTGTTATGCACACTGCCATGATCATGGGATACATTTTGCACAGCTATTAGCAATAGTGCACCTGGTGGTAAACTTGTCTATGATGACATATGTGGATCACTCTTGAGTGAGGAGATTCGTAGAAAATCTATGGTTGGCACTCAGAGTGGAGATGCATACAATGTTCGTGATTCTTACCAAGGAAAGAATCAGCAACGTGGCAGGAGCAAGAACAAGGAAAAGAATGGTCAACGAAATAAGAGTAGAAGTAAATCAAGGAAGAGGGATATCGATTGCCATTATTGTCATAAGAAAGCACATATGAAGAAAGATTGTTATGCATTAAAGAATGCTAAAGGTAAAGGACAAAACGTTGATGGGCATGTTAAACAGCTACCTACACCATCTACTTCGACTGTGAAGATTGAAGAAGTTATTGCTATTTCTGATGATGCTGATGTGTTGACACTTGATAGTACTATGCCATCTGAGGCGCTTATGGCTGATTCTCTTTCCCACACATGGTTGCTAGATTCTAGTGCTCCTTTCCATGTGGCACCACACAGAGAATGGTTCTCTAATTATGCAGCAAAGTCTCTTGGTACCGTGAGACTTGGTGACTCTTACCACTGTGATGTTGCAGGGATTGGAGATGTGATTGTGTAGTTCATTGATGGTTCAAAATTTACTATGCATAATGTACGACATGTACCTCAGTTATCATGCAGTTTGATGTTAGTTGGTCAACTTGATGACCTTGGTTACAAGGTGGTCTTCTATGCTTAATCCTTTCGCATATCAAAGGGCAATATGGTTATTGCAAAAGGAAGCAAATTTGGCCCACTTTATCCTTTATTTGTATCACAGAAAGAACACTTGTTAGTTGTTACTGAAGAGCCTATGGCTTGTATTTGGCATAGTTTTTTGGGCCATATATCTCGTAGTGGAATGGAAAATCTTTCTCGTTCTGGCTACTTACCTATGTTATCTTTCTCCGATTTCTCATTTTGTGAGCATTGTCAATATGGAATGTGCATAGAACGCACATTGACTCTTCAATTCAGCCTTTAGATCTCGTTCATACAGATGTGTGTGGCCCCATGCCCACTAGGTCCTTAGGTGGTTCTTTCTACTTTGTCACTTTCATAGATGATGCTACTAGGAAAGTTTGGGTATATCCTATCAAATCAAAGGATGAGGTATTCCCTACTTTTAGAAAATGGCTTGCTTCAGTTGAGACTGAAAAAGGAACTAAGTTTAAGGCTTTACATTCAGATAACACGGGTGAGTATACCTCACATGAATTCAGCCTTTTTTGTCAATCTAGAGGGATCTGTAGAGAGTTTACAACTCCTTATACCCCAGTACAAAATGGTGTAGCTGAGAGGATGAATAGAACTATTCAAGATAGAGTAGTCTCTATGTTGCATCATGCAAACCTCTCACAAGGCTTTTGGGCAGAAGCAGTATTGACTACAGTTCATGTGATTAACCTTTCACCTAGTACTGCCAAAGGTCTGAAAGTGGCACAAGAGTTATGGACATGGAAGCCACCATATTATGATCATCTTCGAGTTTTTGGGTGTGAAGCATATATTCATATACCCAAGAATCTTAGACAAAAGTTGGACCATAAGTCAAAGAAATGCATTTTTCTTAGATATGGTCGAGAAGGATAATTTGGATATCGCTTATGGGATCCTGAAACATGATCAGTGATCAGAAGTAGTGATGTCATTTTCAATGAGTCTAAGATGCATAAACAGCCCATTAAGGAGGTTGAAGTGAGAAGAGCGGTGTTTGAGGATACTAGTCCTCCAGTTAGGATGCATAAAAATGCTGCATGCATAAAAATGCTGCACATAGGGATGTTCAAGAGAATGTCCATTCAGATCAGTCTGCACATGTTCTTGTTCAGCAAACATTGAGACGTTCTACACATGTCCCACATCCACCTGTTAGATATGTTCCAGGATTAGATTTTGTTATGCTAACAGATGCCGGTGAGCCTTCTTGCTACAAAGAGGCTATGCAGACAGAGGATCATGTCAAGTGGGAGCATGCCATGAAGAGTGAGTTGGATTCTATTCACAAAAATGGTACTTGGGATTTAGTACCTTTGCCAAATGGCAGGAAAGCTTTACCATGTAAATGGGTATATAAGTTGAAATTCACATCAAATAGTGCTTCTCCGAAGTATAAAGCACGACTTGTTGAAAAGGGTTTTAAGCAACAACATGATGTTGATTTCGAGGAAATCTTCTCCCCGGTGGTCAAGATGACTACCCTGCACATGTTGCTTGGATTTGTTGCAATGGAGGACTTAGAGTTAGTCCAAATGGATGTGAAAACTGCTTTCTTGCATGGATATCTTACAAATGAGATCTATATGGAACAACTAGAGGGTTATGTAGTTCTTGGCAAGGAAAGTCTAGATTGTAAGCTTAACAAGAGCTTGTATGGACTTAAACAGTCCCTTAGACAATGGTACCAAAATTTTGATGCTTTTATGAAGTCTCAAGGCTATTCTCGAAGTAATGAGGATCATTGTCTCTACACAAAGAGATGCTCAGATGGAAGCTTGATATGCTTGATACTTTATGTTGATGATATGTTGATTGCTCGGAAGTCCTCTTATGATTTATCAATTCTCAAAAAGAAGTTGAGTCAGACATTTGATATGAAGGATTTGGGGGATGCCAAACATATTCTTGGCATGTGCATTACTCGTAATAGGAGTAAAAGATGCATATACTTGTCTCAAAGTGAGTACATATCCAAAGTACTTCACAGGTTCAATATGTAGGGTGGAAAGGCATTGAGTACACCTTTACCCACATATGTGAAATTGAGCAAGGATGATTGTCCCAAATCAGATGAGGAAAAGAAATTCATGACCAAAATTCCCTATCAGTCTACTGTTGGTAGTCTCATGTATGCTATGGTAGCTACGAGACCAAACATTGCATTTGCAATGGGAGTTGTGAGCAGATATATGTCTAATCCTGGCAAGAAACATTGGGAAGTAGTCAAGATGATTTTAAAATATCTTAATGGCACTAAGGACAAGTGTCTATGCTTAGGTAGAGGGAAAGCATCCATTCTTGGTTACACAGATTCTGACTATGCTGGTTGTGTAGAGAATCGTAAGTCTACATCAGGGTACATTTTTCATTTTACTGGAGGTGCTATCTCTTGGAGATCTCATCTTCAAGAATGTACAGCTGTTTCCACCATAGAAGCAGAGTATGTTGCAGCAAGTGAGGCATGTAAGGAAGCGTTGTGGTTTTCTCGTCTTGCTTGTGATATTAGTTTACCTCAGCATGTACCTCGTTTGCTCAGTGATAGTCAGAGTGCCATTGCATTGTCTAAGAATCCGGTCTATCATGCAAAGACCAAGCACATTGAGGTGAGGTATCACTTCATTAGAGATTGCTTAGCCACTGAGCGCATTATTCTTGAGAAGGTTCACACTCGAGATAATGATGTAGGTGCTTTGACTAAAGCTCTACCACAAGATAGCTTTCGACACTGTTGTCACTTGATGGGGGTTTCTTGATTCCTAATCTTACACAGTCACTTGTCTATTGTGTAACATGCCCATCAGGTGGGAGGTATAGTTTGTATACTTACACTCAAGTATTCTTTATCATTCTTTATTTTTTTCTCTTGGGCATATTGGCCTTTAGTGGGAGACTGTTACCATTAGTGTCCATGTTGTGAAGAGATGGATAGGTATGTGCTTTAAGATGAAGAGGTGTTGCAAAATCCTTGATCTACACCAGCCAAATGAACTCCAGGAGTATATGGTCGGCCCTTTTAGCTTGCCAATGGATGTATTAGACACCCTATGTACCTTGGAAGATCACTCTCAAAAAGATAGATCAAAACAGATAAGTTGGAGTTAGCTCAGAGGTGAAAACTTGCTATTCTTGGTTCATACACCTGTCCAGTGTTTTACATAATTCTCTGAGCACAGCAGTAATTAGCTTAATTCCTCTTGAGGAAGTCTAGGCAACTTAAAGAGCTAACTTTCAAGAGTAATCTCAGCAAAAATAATAAACCACACACTGAGAATGAGTTTTAACAAGTGATGACATCATCCCGATTTTCACGGGCTGCTACAGAAATAGACCAGTGAGCAGAAAAATCAACATAACTCAAAATGTAGGAATCCAATGATTATGAAAATTTGTATGGTTATACTAGACCGTAAGCTAAATCCAGAAAGCTTTAAATCACTGAAATTGGATAAGTAACCACTGAGAAATGGCTCTGACAAGATGAGTGAAAAAGTCGGGTACCTGACAGAGAAGTGAAGATGAACAGACCCTATTGACTTCAAATAAACATAACTGAAGATTGCAACATCCAAATGACATGAAAATTTGTGAGCATATAGTAGACTTATAGAGCTAACTTTACCAAGTTAAATCATTGAAAATGATGCACCAAGCTCAGAGAAAACATCTCTGCAAGCTGACTGAGAAAACTGAGAGTAATGGCAGTGAGTAGTACACTTCACAAGAACATGGAAAGATGAACTCAAATAATCATGAAAATGAAAGTATATTGCTTGTACAATACAATGACTTACTGATACATATGTGTGCCTTGTAATCACACCTTGATATGGCATAAAGCTCAGCTCTTGGAGGTCTTCACATAGGTCTCTCTAACCACGACTAAAACTGCCATCTATTTATAGTTGAGTTTGGGAGGCTAACTTCCCTCAATCACTCTCCAATCAATCAATGATTGATTTGATTCTCTACCTACCACAAATCACGAATTCGTGGCTCCTCTTTCCATTCTTGATCAAGTGGACTCAACCACTTAAGATTCTCTTACTTTTACATTAAGTAAACTCTTCAAAAGTTACAAGAGGTAGTTCACAAGTGAACTTTACATAGTCTTCATTTTAAGGCTTTTTCTATGACTTTGTGGGACTCAAGCCAATACTTAGGCTTGTCATAGACTTGCTCCAACACATGTGAAAGGCCAAATGGCCACTGGACACTTCTTTGTATATGTTCTTTAATAAAATATATAGTGGCCTGGTCAGCCACAGACTGTATATTTGACCGCACTTGTGAAACCTAAGAAGTCTGTCTTCATGCTCCCTATGTACTGTGTTTTCTGTGTATTCTGCAGCATCTGTGCGAAATACTGTGTGCGGCCTCAGGAGCTCGGTTTTCTACTCCAAGCATATCATCATGGAGCTCTCAAGCAGGAGAGCGGATTGTGGTGCATCGTCATAGAAATACTTCAACATTTTCACCTTATCATCATCATCTACATTCATGCCAATGGATGCAAGTAACTCACATATGATTTTGATTTTCACGGTGTAGTCACTTACCAACATGCCCTTTTTCTCTAGTGTATGCAGCTCGTTCTTGAGTTGCAATTTTCATGTCTTTGTATTGGTCTCATAGGAGGTGACCGAATTCCTTTATGTGCCAAATCATGCTATCGTGTATGCTAACAAATAGCCAATACATTACCTTTCGTGCTCCTTGGTTCTATTCTTCATATGATCTTAATTTTTCTCCAATCCAATTCCTCTCTGGCAACTGCGAAGCATTTTTGTTCTCTCCTTCGATGTACTTCGAGTAGCCTTTTCCCATTAGGAATTTCATCATTCTTAATCTCCAAGCATGAAAGTTGTTCTTGTCTAGCTTATTGCTCAAAAGCTGACTCATTCCACCTGTGTTTGCCATATCTGTAGCAATTCACAATGCTCCAACAAAACACTACAAGCAGTACTTCTACTTGAACTTTGTTGCACTATGATGTGACAGTTCGATCTCAAAAAAAAAAAGTTTTTGTGTATCAACAGTACATGGAATCATTTGAAATTCTAGATGTGGAATATATGAGTGTTATTGAATAGGATGCAAGTTACAGTTTTGCAAACTGACCCGATTTTTTTGTGGGCCCAACCTTGCGGGCTCAAAAAAGATGTCGAGATGGCTCTAAAATAGAAATTTGACAAAACCAAGTGAGCCTAAAGGGTTAACTTTCGAAAATATTTTGATGTCTTCCACCTTCATGCCAATTTTCATAGTAATCTGAGGTCGTTTGTGAATCATAATTTGTCCATGCCTTCTCACATAATCTTCATTGTCAACGTTCTCCATGAGCTCTATAGCACTAGCTCTAATACCATGTCACAAAGAAGGAGATAAGGAAGAGAGCTCACACACATGCTCTCACAATAAAAGAGGAACACACACACAGATTCACACAAGGAAGAATGATCTTCTTCTTCTTCTATTACATAACAAGAATGTACAAGAAATGACCTAATACAACAATATATCTAGTGCAATATATAAAGAACAGTACATAAGTAAAATCCTAATGTTCATGAATGAGTAAGTTGGCAAGAAAAAAATGTGCCATCACTCTCAGAAGGTAAATCTAGTAAATCTCAATGAAGTATCCCTGATATATACCGGCATGACCACTATACATGTTAGAGAAATGAAAAATTGATATGTGTCATCTTGGATCATCACATGTTGAGCTTGATATCTCAAAAACTATGACCCAATACATAAGTGCAGAGACTTCCAAACCCTGCTAGTGCATGGAGTTAAATGGTTGATAGAATTCGACTCAAACACCTATGAGATAATGAAGTCCCCAAAAAAGAGTTCTTAAATAGATTTAGATGTATGTAGGAATTGCACCAACCAATGCAGAGTTATAGTACCAAATTCAAAGTACTTATTGTTTGTTTCCTATTGATAATAGACCTTTACTAAATGTGATATCAAGGTGGTTTATCAATAGTCTTGCACTTGGAATTGAGGAGCCTCTTGTGCACTAAACTAGCTTTATTATACAATTTGTGATATCATCAATCATTCAATGGCCAATTGTGTACTGATGGATGGGCTCAAGCGAGATCAACAACCACTCATCAATTTGGCATAAATTTTTATGCTCAACCAAGTTACTAGCACTTTTTGCTACAAGAGTCAACTTTTGGTCCATTGAATCAATTTAACCAATACTGGAACTTGTTTATATATTTTGGTAGTGATGTGTATGAACACACTAGCACCATCGGGGGCACTTTTTTCCCTCTTTAGGACGTTTTTTTTTAATCAGCCAATTTGATCAATCTCAAAGAGAATGATTGTTGAACAAGAAAACCTAACCGTGGAGATGCCTCTAAGTCTATGAAATGCAAATAGACTTCCTGGTGGTATCAACAAACACCCTATAAATATACATATTATATATTTCTTTATGGTGCATCTAAACTAGTACTTTGGGCATGTACAAAAATTAGCCCTATATTTCATCTTTAAAATTCTAATCCATTCTAGGATTGAAATTCATATATGTGGAGAGAAATATCTCGTAGATGAATAACAATTGTTCTTGACATTAAAAAAAGGCCATACACTGCTTCTATATATGAAGTAATAACATTAGATTCATTTCTAATTTTTTTTGTTGACATATAGAGATAGTTTCCTAGCTTTTTAGAGTTCCTTAAAAAAAGGTGTTTTGTGAATTTGATACAAGTCAACATTTCTCTTAATCCATGTAAGCTATGGAAACTGAGTCCTTGGTAAGATCTAGAATGGTACATTCAAATGTACACATTCTACAAGAAAAAATCCTTGTCATTAAAATCACCAAAATAGGTTTCAAGTTCTCATGGTGGCCATAGAAATGGAATTTAATCTCTAAAATAATGTTTTTCTACTCTATCAAAATTCCATGGGCCATTATGCACAATCAACCATCTTAAGGCACTATGTTTCATTTTTATTTGGGTGGGTCAAGAATTGACAACTGGGTCAAGTGGAATGTGAGAGATTCCCTAAAGTCCTTCCAAGAGATGCACTAGGTGGCACACAAAGATTTTTTATCCCAATTCTCTTCCTATAGTATATGTTTTTTTAGGGATAAACACATCTCATCTTTCCAAAAGTTGTAGATTAGCTCCTTGACTCTTTTGTGAGTGGGCTTTGGTGTTGTTGCTTGTAACAATGCTAAAGTATCCACATTAGTATGAAGATGTTATCTTACGCTGTAAAATTTTGACAACGAACCTTCAAGGCCCTATAAATTTTGATAATTGGCATCTTCGCATTGGAATTTAACATCATTGAAAATTTCTAGTTTCAAAAAAAACAGCTCCTCATTGGAACCTGTTTGCTTCACAAGAGCCAAAGTGTTGCAAAAATTTGAAATAATTAAACTTTTATGGGCCATGTCCTCAATTAGGAGATATTTAACCATGTGGACTATAGGATTTTGGGCAACCAAGCTCCAAATTTCTTGGTTCACCCCTTGAGATTGACCTTTAGTTCTCTTCTTAAATAGGTTGACAATTTCTAAAGCTACTATTTTCTTTCCTACACCATCAATAATGTCCACTTTCCTCTTCTTGTGAAAACTTCTAGATGGTAGGGAAGAAAAATGTGTGTTTATAGGGTAACTAATTGAAGAAAAGGTTTATAGATTCTAGATTCATACAACCAAGGAGTCAAGGTATCAAGGGATGTGACGTTTGAGGAGTTGTTCCCATGGTATACTTCTAATGTATATATGCCAGATAATGAAGGTGATGAAGATGGAACACATAGTCAAGATGATCAAGGCCATTGAGGATGGATCTTGTTGGGAAAAGATGGATGGATGCTCCAAGAGACTAAGTAGGTACTGCTAAACCTGCTTTGTACCAGCCCTCTTTTGCTTCAGAGTTGATAACTAGACCTCCTTATCTTTCCAATGACACCATAAAATTTCCTATGTACTTTGGAAGTGATGTGTGTAATGATTGAATCAAAACAGATAACTTTGGAAGTCACAAACTCAAGAAAACCTTCTATTTATGTCTTGACACCTGCTGGGTATTTTGCTCAGTATGACCATCACAGTAGGAATTGGAAAACTTCCTTTTAGGGGTATCTAATTAGCATAGTAAGCTACCTATTCCAAGTGGAATGATGTAAAATAATAAACTATGCTAAGAGAGATCAATTTAGCATGTTAAGTTATACCCCCGACTTTTTAGGATTGTAGCATGACCAGAGATCATCTCGACGCAGATTTCTCCAAAATGGCTGAATAGAATGTCTTCAAACTTTGCGAGCATGTATATTACTTTAAGCTGAATCCAACACACTTTGAATCACTGAATTTGGTGAAGAATTGACCGAGATATGCCCTTGACAAGTTGACATATTTTTTAGTAGACTAACAGAGAACTCAGAGATGGACAAGGTGAATGTATGTATTAATGAACATTTGTATACAACTCCATTGGCATGAATATCATTGCCAAATGGTGTAGAGAGGTGTGTTCTAGAGTGTAGACCTCACGCACACTCAAAAATCAGTAATGATAGACTCGGGAGTGCTCTAACTTACCCGCGACTTTTCATGTCCATTTTTATAAGGAATGAGTAAAAGTTTGAATTCAAATTCAAACTTTGGCTCCCTATGATCAAGCTCCTAAATGCTTGGAGGTATTCTTTCAATCAAACAACTAATTTTTCCACGAATCCGTTTGGTAGGTAATTACAAGAGATTCCAAGTCAATTTGACTTTTACAATGAGGTAAAGTGGTAATTAACCACTAGCATATGTTCCTATGCTTCTTCATGTATGTATAAACTTCAATGCATCCTTTGAGCCAAATGTGTAGGCTTGTAATTTACACCAACAGCTCCCCCTCAAGCCAAACATTTTGGCTTAAGTCTTCAACTTCAATCTTCAAGTATATCCTGCAATCCAATCATGGATTTGAACCTGCAAAGTTTGGTTCCATCCAAAGCTTTAGTCAACAAATCTGCACATTGCATGTTGGTTGAAACATAGGTTAGTTGAATGTCTTTGCTTATCAACTTCTCTCTCACATAATGGTAATGGACCTCTATGTGTTTGGTGCTAGCATGATAAATAGGATTAGATGCAAGGTGAAGAGAACTTGTATTATCCCCAAAGATTATTGGAGACCTAGTGAATAAACCCAATTCTGTATACAAAAGCTTAATCCATATTGCTTCTTGTGTGGCATTAGCTAGTCCTCTATACTCTGCCTCTGTAGAAGACAAAGCAACAGTAGGTTGCTTCTTTGAAGACCATGAAATTGGTTTGTCACTTGCAAAAGAAATATATCCAAAAGTGCTCCTCCTATCATCCTTGCATCCTGCCCAATCTCCATCTGAATAAATTTTGATATCAATATCTGAAGTGTAAGGAAAATACAAACCATGGTTATGTGTACCCTTGAGATACTTTAGGATTCTCTTGGCAGCCTCTAAGTGAGGTATCCTTGGCCTGTGCATAAATTGACCTAGCACACTAACTCCATATGCAATATCTATCCTTGTTAAGGTAGCATAGTTCAAACTACCCACCATACTTTGATAACCTGTAATGTCTTTGACTTCATCACCTTCATGGGCACTTAGCTTTAGGTTTACCTCCATTGGAGTGCTTGCTACTTTGGCATCCTGCAATTGAAACTTCTTCAACATGTCCTGTATATACTTTTTCTGAGTAATATATATCCCTGAATTAGTGTAGACTAATTCAAGTCCCAAAAAATACTTCAATAGACCAAGATCATTGATCTTGAACTCCTTCATCATTTGACTTTTGATATATCTGATTCCATTGACATCATTACCTATAATGATGATGTCATCAACATAAACACAAAGGTATATTACCTCTGAATTACTCATCTTGATGAACAGAGAAGTATCTGCCTTGCTCATGACAAATCCTTGGTCTTGGAGATATGTAGTTAACCTATAATTCCATGCCCTAGGTGCCTGCTTCAATCCATATAAAGCCTTTTTTAATTTGCAAACATATGTTACCTTCTTAGGGTCCTCATAGCCAGGAGGTTGTGACATATATACCTCCTCTGAAATCCATCCATTCAAGAAAGCATTCTTGACATCCAATTGGTACATATTCCAATTTTTTGATGTAGCCACACTTACCAACACTCTGATGGTTGGCATCTTGGCCACAGGTGAGAATGTCTCCTCATAGTCAATGCCTTGGGTTTGTGCAAAACCTTTGGCTACCAATCTGGCTTTGCACCTATTAATTGTGCCATCAGAATTTCTTTTAAGCTTATAGATCCATCTGGATCCTATTACCTTCATTGAGTCCTTCTTAGGTACTAACTCCCATGTGTCACTCTCCTTGAGTGCTTCAATCTCCTCATCCATAGCTTCTTTCCATTTTGATTTGGTTATTGTTTCTTCATATGACCCTGGTTCTTCATTTGACAAATCTTTGGCAAGATAAACAGAATGTTTAGTAACAAGAGATGTATCATACCCATATCTGATAGGTTTCTTGCTTTCTCTTTGTGATCTTCTAAATGGTTGAGTTGAAGATTCAGGTATGTCTTCAAGCTTCTTCATCTTCATTTTGCCTTTGGACTTCCATGCTTTGAATTCTTCAAGGTTGATAGTATCTTCATCATCTGAACTTGAGGCTTCATTCTGAGTAGGTTCCTCCTTTGTAAGACTTGGAAATTCCTCTTCCAAATCATAGGGTAACTTAACCTTCCTGCATTCATTCTCATACCAAGAATCATTTTCATCAAAGACAACATCTCTACTTACCATGAATCCTTTATTGATAGGATTATAAAACCTGTAACCTTTCTTATTTAAATCATACCCAATAAAGATGCATTTTTCAGCCTTTGGGTCTAGCTTACCTCTTATCTGAGAAGGAATGTGTACATATGCTACACATCCAAATATTTTGCAATTGTCAAGTGAGGGTCTCTTACCATGCCATGCTTCATATGGTGTCATGCCATCAAGAGACTTAGATGGTAACCTGTTTATGAGGTAAGTGGCAGTAGAAACACTCTCTGCCCATAGATAGTTAGGTAACCTTTTCTCATTAAGCATCAATCTAGCTGTCTCAACAATTAATCTATTTCTTCTCTCAGCTACCCCATTCTGTTCAAGAGAATACCTTGTGGTTATCTCTCTTTTGATGCCTCTGTCCTGCAAGAAGTTTTCAAATTCATTGGAGAAGTACTCACCTCCTCCATCTGACCTTAGCCTCTTCAAATTCCTTCCTGTCTGGTTTTCAACTAATGCAATATATTTTTTAAAGCAATTAAATACCTCATCCTTGTGCTTCATAAAGTACAATACAGTCCATCTGCTATAATCATCAATGAAAGATACATAGTACCTTGAACCTGAGACTGAGGGGTCTTTGCTTGGTCCCCATACATCTGTGTGGACAAGCTCTAGATAGTCTTCATGCATGTATCCTTTCCTTGAGAAGGGTAACCTGTGAGACTTCCCAAATTGACAAGCACCACACTTATAAATCATATGTTGCTTGGATACATTAGGTATCCCAAGCACACATTGGTCCCTGCACATTTGTTTCAAGGTTCTTTCTCCTATGTGCCCTAACCTTTTGTGCCAAATCTCAAGCTTTGAAAGTGTCTGATCTTTATAGTTGTATAGTGCAATGTTCTTTGTATCTTCTAACTCAAAAGTGAAAAGTCTACCTGATTTTTCTCCTTTAGCAATCCTCTTGAACCCATATCTTGGATCCTCCACATATGCTCCATATTGGTTGAATCTGACCTGCAAACCTTTCTCCACAATCTGACCAACACTCATCAAATTTTTGGTAATGGTTGGTACATAGAGTACCCTGCTCAACAAATTCTGATTCCCATCACAAGTCTTAACATTTCCAACTTTAACTACAGAATGCTTTGTGTCATCACCTGTTTGGACTTGATGCTTACCTTTTGGTTCCTCAAGATCAGAGAGTAATGCTACATTGCCAGCCACATGATTTGAACATCTTGAGTCAATGTAGAATAGGTGGTCATCATTTGTACCTGATTTAGAAGTCATGTTCATGATTAGAAGAGAGTCATCGTGCTCCTCTGTGTAGTTGTTGTAATCCTTCCTAGATTTGAATCCTCCTTGGTACTTGGTGATGGTTGAATCTACCTCTTGACTGTGAGTAGCCACCTCTTTGATATCCTCTTCCTCTCTGATTCTTGTAATTCCTGAAACACTCATCTGTAGTATGATTTGATAGACCACAAATGTTGCATGGTGAGGAGTTATAAGATCTCCCCCTACCTGGCTTACCTCCTCTGCCCCTTCCTCTTGATGATCTACCTCTCCCTGCATAGTTGGCTTGGGAGGTAGAACCTTCATCTTCCACCTTCTTGCTTTTGCCTTTATCTTTAGACTTCTTATCAGTATATAGGGCAGAAGAGTTATTACCTTTGGATGTATCTCCATTTTTGTTGAGCTTTGCTTCATGAGTAAACAATTGTCCCATGAGAGTTGTAAGATCTCTAGTGTGCATGTCCATGTAAAGATCCATACCTGTGGTGAAGCTTTCCCATTTGTCATCAGCCTTGATCCCATTCCCCCTTACAATTTGTTCTTATTCAATCTCTTCTCCTATGCTTGCTAACTGATCTGCTACATCTTTAATCTTGGTCACAAATTCTGAAACAGCTTGCTTAGGTTGCTTCCTTAAAGTTGTGAATTCAATCCACAACTGATTTTTTCTAGCCCTTGTGTTGGAGAAAAAAATAAGATGACAAGGTTTCCCAAGTCTCTTGGGATGTCTTAAAATTTCTAATATGTGGCAAAAGAAAATCAGATATAGAGTTGAGTAAATAAGACCTTGCCAATGCATCCTTAGCACACCATGTGTTGAGCCTTTCATGTTCTTCCTTGGTTGGTAATCCTCTTGTTTTGAATGAGGGCAATTCCTCATCTCCTGAGATGTATCCATAGAGACTCCTTCATTGTAGGTAGGTCTTCATCCTTAGAGACCATGCTTGATAGTTGTTTCTGTCCAATTTATCAATGAATGAAGGAAAACCATCTCCCATTTTACCTTAGTTCGATCTGATACCACTATTGGGAAAAGATGGATGGATGCTCCAAGAGACTGAGTAGGTACTGCTAAACCTGCTTTGTACCAGCCCTCTTTTGCTTCAGAGTTGATAAGTAAACCTCCTTAGCTTTCCAATGACACCATAAAATTTCCTATGTACTTTGGAAGTGATGTCTGTAATGATTGAATCAAAACAGATAACTTTGGAAGTCACAAACTCAAGAAAACCTTCTATTTATGTCGTGATACCTGCTGGGTATTTTGCTCAGTATGACCAGCACAGTAGGAATTGGAAAAATTCATTTTAGGGGTATCTAATTAGCTTAGTAATCTACCTATTTCAATTTGAATGATGTAAAATAATAAACTATGCTAAGAGAAATCAATTTAGCATGTTAAGCTATACCCCCGACTTTTTAGGACTGTAGCATAAAATGACTAGAGATCACCTCGATGCAGATTTCTCCAAAATGGCTGAATAGAATATCTTCAAACTTTTAAAGAATGTAGATTACTTCAAGCTAAATCCAACACACTTTGAATCACTGAATTTGGTGAAGAATTGACCGAGATATGCCCTTGACAAGTTGACAGATTTTTGAGTAGACTAACAGAGAACTCAGAGATGGACAAGGTGAATGTATGTATTAATGAACATTTTTATGCAACTCCATTGGCATGAATATCATTGCCAAATGGCGTAGAGAGGTGTGGGCTAGAGTGTAGACCTCACACACACTCAAAAATCAGTAATGATAGACTCGGGAGTGCTCTAACTTACCCGCGACTTTTCATGTCCATTTTTATAAGGAATGAGTAAAAGTTTGAATTCAAATTCAAACTTTTGGCTCCCTATGATCAAGCTCCTAAATGCTTGGAGATATTCTTTCAATCAAACAACTAATTTTTCCACAAATCCGTTTGGTAGGTGATTACAAGAGATTCCAAGTCAATTTGACTTTTACAATGAGGTAAAGTGGTAATTAACCACTAGCATATGTTCCTATGCTTCTTCATGTATGTATAAACTTCAATGCATCCTTTGAGCCAAATGTGTAGGCTTATAATTTACACCAACAGATCTTAGTGGAACTCAACAATAAAGTGGAATAAACAAGAGAAAGCACTCACCGTGGAAGGAGGAAGCCCAAAATCAAGTGAGATCAATGATGCAAGATGGTCTTCACTTTGAAGATTAGTACTATTGAAAATATGACCACCATAAAAGGATTAATAGCAATTGAAGCTAGTAATGGTTGAAACCTATTCCAACTAGATGTGAAGAATGCTTTCCTCAATGGAGAGCTTTAGGTACTTGTATACATGGATCAACCTCTAGAGTTTGAATATAAAAATAAATTAAATCGTTTTTCTTAGGTGAGAGAATGCCTTTTTTGGTCTTAACTGGGGCATGGAATCAAAGATTGTTGGATTATTTGATCAGTTATGGCTACCTTCAAAGCAACACATACTCATCTCTATTCATCAACAAGAAAAGTGATACATATGTTTATTTACGTGTCTATGTTGATGATATAAAGATCAAAGGATATCATTCATAATGAATCAAGCACGCCAAGATAAGGCTTGGAAGAGAGTTTAAAATCTCTTGTTTTGGACATCGAAGGTATTTTCTTGGAATTGTGGTAGTTTATAAAAGCAATGATATATTAATTATGCAAAGAAAGTGTATTTTAGATATCTTGGAGAAGTGTGGAATTACATGGTGCAAACCATTAGGAAACCCAATTGAAATGAATGTTAAGTTGAATTCAATGAAAGGTAAGGAAGTGAGATATGTCACATTATACAAGTCTATAAATGGATCGTTGATATATGCAATGATTACTCAACTTAGGTACCTACAATGAATGAAGCATTATATTATCCATTTGAAGATGATCTACCTATTAAAGCTTACATATATATTGATTGGGTTGGTTCAATGGAATACTAAACGAGTACAAGTGGATATGTAGTGATCACGGGAAGAAAACCCACCTCATGCTGTTCAAAGAACCAACCCATGCTTGATTCTGTTGGAGATAGACGTCTGCGGAAGCACGAGAACAGCACAAGGAAGGAGAAGAAGCTTGGAGCACAAACACACAATACTGAATGTATTACTAGAGAATGTACAAAGATAAGTAGCCCATTAGGGCAATAGGCATATATACAAGCCAGGGGAAAAAAACCTCTTAAAGAGGGAAAAAAGTGCCCCGGCGGTCCTAGAGTGTTCACACACATCACTACCTAAATATATCAACAAATCCCCCCTAGGAGTGATGCGGTGAACAAGTAGCTGGCACTCATGTATAAGGAAGTGCCAAGCTATGTGGAAATCACTCCACAAAGGGAAGTAACCCCAAAGCTTTGCGAAAAGCTTCAAACTTCTCCCTATGCAGAGCCTTCATGAAAAGGTCTGCAATGTTCTCCTGTGTGGGCACATATGCCAAGCTGATCTCCCCAGCAGAGAACCTCTCCCTAACATAATGATAATGCACCTCAATGTGCTTAGTGCGAGCATGGAACACAGGATTCCTCAGAACTTCCAATGCGCTCTGACTGTCAGTGAAGATGGTGGTGGCAGAAGGCTGACCAACACCCAAATCAGCCATAAGGCATCTGAGCCACACACACTCAACAGTCACTGTGAAAGCTGCCCTATACTCAGCCTCACAACTGGAAGTGGCCACAGTAGGCTGCTTCTTGCTCAACCAAGATATACATGAGCTACCAAGCATGAAGCAAAAGCCACTAGTGGACACAAGAGTGTCATAGCAACCAGCCCAATCAGAGTCAGAAAAAGCATGCAAATCTGGCGATAGTGATCCCCCTTGGGATAAAACAATCCAAGTAATCGAGTACCACTCAAGTAGCGAAAGATGCGCTTAACCACCTGCCAATGCTTGACTCCTGGGCAATGCATAAACGTGCTCATTTGTGAGACAACAAACTGAATATCTGGCCGAGTAATGCATAAGTAAATTAAGCATCCAACAGCCTACTGATAGAGAACAGCATCAAATGCATCTCCAGCATCATGAAGACTCAAACATAAACCCGTCTCCATAGGAGTGGCAATAGGCTTACAGTCTTCAAGGCCAAAATGCTGCAATAATGTGTCAATATATTTCGTTTGACACAAAGCCATTCCACCATCAACTTGCATAAACGGAATGCCCAAATAGTGATGCAAATGCCCCAAATCAGACATCTCAAATGAGGCATGAAAATCAGCCTTAAAATCAGCAATATGCCTCTCATGAGGACCAGTGAGCAGCATGTCATCAACATAAACCACAATGATCAGAAGCACATCATTAGCACGCTTAACATATAAGGTGCTTTCAGTTGGACTGTTCTCAAAACCATGTGCAATCAGATAGGCATGTATCTTCTCATACCAAGAACGTGGTGCTTGCCTTAAGCCATATAATGCCTTCTTTAACCTGCACACCTGGTTTTCATGCCCTTTCTGCACAAAGCCACGAGGCTAAAAAACATACACTTCTTCATGCAAGTCGCCATTCAGAAATGTTGTTTTAATGTCCAACTGATGTACATTCCAACCATGATGGGCTGCAAGTGCACAGATGCTCCGAACAGTAGTCATACGGCATGTAGGTGCAAAGATCTCGTCAAAATCAATGCCTCTTTCCTGTGCATAACCCTTTGCAACAAGCCTAGCCTTATACCTGTCAACTGTACCATCAGGTTTATGCTTCAGCTTGTATACCCACTTAGTGCCAATGGCCTTCTTGCCAGGAGGCAAGTCACATAAAGACCAAGTACCATTCTTCATTATCGCATCATATTCAGATTGCATAGCAGCCATCCAATTTTCTGAATTTTGTGCTTCATCAAACAAAACAGGCTCAGTCTCATCACATAGACTAGATGCAGCCATAGCATAGCAATCTGATGCAAAAGAGGCACTATGAGATCCTGATCGAGTACGATATGACAGAGGTGCATCTAATTTGCTATCACGCAAGGTCTACACCAGCCATTTTGGCATAGTTTTTACCTGCTCAATATCAGCTCTCTCATCAGTAAGTGCATCATGTAAATCTGCATCAGAAATGGAATGATTTGCATCATCACATGAAACTTGCAAAGGCTGAGAAGTTGCCTCATTAGGACCAACACTAGATTGTCCGCCTGTAAAAAGAGGCAGCAAAGTATTATACATGTCTTTGGAGCTAACAAATGTCTCCTTAGTACATGAAAGCAATGGCTGAATAGCATCCTCCACAAAAATAACATCACTGTTAACCAAAATGCGTTTAGTCTATGGATGATACAGACGATAGCCTTTACTTTCAGAACTGTACCCAACAAAAATACATTTTACTACTTTATCATCCAATTTTCTGCTATGTTGTTCAGGCACTAATGCATATGCCAAACAACCAAAAACATGCAGATGAGCAACAGATGGCTTGCGATCATGCCAAGCCTCATATGGAGTGATAGATTACAGCGCTTTAGTGGGACACCTGTTAAGTACATATGCTGCACACATGATAGCCTCAAGCCAGAAACGATGTGGTAAAGCCTGACTCCTGACCATACATCCCGCCATCTCGATGAGTGACCTGTTCTTTCGTTCAACAACTCCATTCTGTTGAGGTGTATACGGCACTGTACACTGGTGTTTTATCCCACGTTCAGCCAGACATGCATTAAAATCAAAAGACATATATTCCCCCCCTCGATCAGAACGGAGGGTGCCTATTTTACATGCTGATAGATTTTCAGCCAAAACCAAAAACTGTTTGAAGCACATGAACACTTCGGACTTTGCCTTCAATGGATATACCCATGCATGCCTAGAAAAATCATCGATGAAAGTCAAAAAGTAAAGATAATTCCCAAAAGAAGGTGTCTGCATAGGACCACAGACATCACTATGTACAAGCTGCAATTTCTGAGTAGCACGAACTGAACCATCTCTTGGAAAGGATGAACGCTACATTTTGCCCAAAATATAGCCTTCACAAACATGTTTTCCAGGTGCCTCAAGTTTGGGAAAAGAGGACACCATTTCAGATTTCTATAGGCGTAACAAACTAGCAAAATTCAGATGACCAAAGCGTGCATGCCAAAGCATTGCATCTGACATACCTGAGAATCATTTATTGCGCATGCCAAATCATTTACAGATCTTTCATAGTCTATGAGCTTATAGAGCCCACGACATAAAATGCCAAAAGCAATAATCACATCACCATTTGACAAATCATGAATTGTACACCTGTCATCAACAAATTTCACAACCAAGCCAATCTTGGCTAATGCAAAAACTGATAACAAGTTCTTCTTGTTCCCTGGCACAAATAAAGCATCTGACAAAGTGAAAGAACTACCATCAGCAGTAGTCAAAATGATCTTACCAACTCCCATAACAGGATAAGAGGAGTTGTTGGCACATGTAACAGTATTCCCTGTAGGGGTAGGCTCGAGTGAAGAGAAGAAACTGCGCTGCGAGGTAATATGTTTGGTCGCCCCAGTGTCAAAATACCAAACATCTGAGTCTACTGCAGACATGCACTGCTCATGAGAAGATGGATCAAAACTGCAGACAGTAGTAAACACCCATTCTTCTTCCTGCACAAGATTAGCAGACTCTGTTTTTGGTGTAGAGGCCTCTGCAACAACCATTCCAGCCTCTTTCTTCTTTGCCTCTTTAGCAGCCAGTTTTGGACAGTTCTTTATGATATGATCATTCCCTTTACAGTACTTACAAAACAATTTTTGCTTTTCTGATTTCTTCTCATCTTTATCTTCCTTCTTCAAATATGCAGAATTAGTAGATTTCTGCTTACTAGTTGAAGAGCTCCATTTTCCTTTGCCCTTCTGACTAGCCAGGAAAGCTTGATCTGCAACTCGCATAATGGACCTGTTCTGCTTGGACTGATCTTCCTGCAATAGAACAGAGACTAACTCCTCAAATGATAAGGCATTCGGATTGCCCTTTCATCATCAAACGAAGAGTAGAAGCAAAACTCTGATATGAATCAGGAAGACCATTCAGAACGGTCTGCACAAGTGAGCTATCTGGTATAACCTCATCAGCAGAAATCAACTGCTCCTTCAAATCTTTGATCTTCGTTAGGAAACTATCCATAGAATCACCTTCATTCATGTGCTCACTCTCCAATTGTTTTCGGAGGTAAGCAACACGAGCCTCATTCCTAGCTTGGTACAATGTGGTAAGTGTATCCCAAGCATCCTTAGCTGTTCTGCAAGAGTGAATGTGAGGAATAATGGCACGTTTGATAGACAAAGCTATCAATGCATGTGCCTAGGCATCTCTGCCATCCCAGCGAATCTGCTCTACAGTAGGTGCAGTAGAAACTGCAGCACGAACAGGAATATGCAGAATATCATCATCTTCGACACCTTCTGCATCAGCTTTAGTACCTGCAGTTGTAACAGTTGCAGGTGTGATAGGACGTTTTTCAACACCCTGCACAATGTTCCACAGTCCTTTTGCAACCAATACATGTCGCATCATATAAGCCCACAATGGGTAGTTGGTACCATCCAACTTATCCTCAACAGCCAACATACGGAATACATCACTGCTTTCAGCCATGGCCAGTGACTAAAATACCTTGATGCAGAAAATTGATTGTATCTCAAAAAGTTGAACAGAACTGCCCAAATGAATTCTAACACTGAGTCACAACAAAGGAGAACAAAGACATGTTCTCTTTTCCTTTTTACCTAAAGACCATTATATCAAGCAATAAAGTGAGCATTTTACAATATCTAGAAAGCATCACTTGTTCTTGCTTGTAAATATTGTCACTAGAACCTTGATCTCATATCCCAAGTAGTCAAGATAGATATAATAAAATTCTTGTTGCCATGAAAACTAGTTGTTCAGCCGATCAAGAATCCCACATCATGATCTTTGACAATAGATTAGTGTTTAAGGTACAAGTAAGAGTTCGGGAAGCTCCTTCCTTACATCCATAACCTCAACAAGCACAGATTATAGCTGATTAAAAGTTACTCGAAAATTAGAGTACATGTGTTGCAAAAATCGGAACATTTTAACAAGGCAATTAAGATCATCCCCTTTGTATGGTTAAGATCCTCATTGAATGCATGGCCATATTCACAGGATATGAAATACATTTCACAAAAGCATTCCCAAGAGAAGATAATAATCAACAAAATTATACTAAGAAACATTCACACATGATCAGAGAAATGCTCAAGATAAATCAAGTTGAACACAAAGTGGAAGCAGAACTCGACATTATATTTATATTAAAATGATGTTTTACATTTCCTGTGTAAGTACAAGAGTAATATGAATCTACAATAGAAGTTGATCATAGCTTTCCTTAGGCTCAAGGATATTGGGATCCTCTGGAACATTAGAACACATATCCTGCCTCTCTTGCTCCAAGATTGGCTCTTCAAGGTCAGCCATGTCCCCCGGTTCATCTGCAAGTGGGGGAACAGGCTCCCTTGAAGCCGGTTGGAATCTCTCCGTGTCTGCAATGTGCTTCCTTCCAACCTCTTGGTCTTCATCTGGGCATTCATTCAGCCCATTGATTCTCATTCTAATAAAGCTCACTTGAGCATCATCCTTCTCCACAGCTATGCAGTGCCTGAACATCTTTAAGGAGCAAGCCAGAGTCGTTCCTGAAACAGCAGAAAACCACTTAGAGGTGTCAATCAACCATGACTAATGAAACTTGTGAAAATTGAAATTACTTGTGCCCGAAAAAAGGTCTAGGACCCAGTCATCATCATTGGAGAATAGCTGAAGCAATCTCATTATGAGTTTTTGTGGCTTCTGATAGGGGTTAACCAATGTCATGTCCCCAGCTACATGACGAAGTTTCTTGGTAACGGCTGGGAACATGAGCACATTTGAGATCCCATTCTCATTGCAATGCTCCCTGACTCTACTTTTGCTTACTTCATCATAATAGCCAACTGTAATGCATTCAGTGGAGCTCACAAACCTATGCAAAGGAGTGTGATTTACGTTTGTCTTCACCCTACAAACAAGAACTATGAGTCACAGAGAGCATCATTAAAGCCACGGAGATAGAAAGAAGATTACTTACCACGTGAGGCACTCCACAGCATGACATCTTGCCTTCAGAGCAGTTGAAACAGAGAAGGACTGGTCTCTGCTATGGAAAATTACTATCCTCCAAAGAGGAGACATAGTCAACTCTGCAAAATCAGTGACCATCTTCCGAATCTGAGGGTGTTTGAAGGGTTCATCATCATTAACTGATCCCAACATCCTAAATCCATAGGGTATGTCCGCTATGAGAAGGGAGAAATGTTTTCTAGGCACAACAGAACAAATATTATTTACATCACTACAGAATACATTGTAATATACAGGCCTAAGGGGGTCTAGGGGATTGGAGAAACATTTCAGATCAGGTTCATCATCAAAATCCATCTCCTTGGCTTTCAGCCTAGATTTCTCATGCCTTGCTCTTTGAATGTGAGCCAGGAATGCAGGGGGGCAATCATCTAGTAGCTCCGCAGACTTACTTTTCTTTGGTTTCTGCAGAAAAAAGTGGAAAGACAACTAAATGAGCTCTTCAATACAGCAAGCAGAACATAAGGAAGCGATGAATGGCATCGATTTCATGTGGGGGTAGATGCCAGGCATCGACTTTCTACTGAAAGTCGATGCCTGGCATCGACTTTGGGATATAAGTTGATGCCTGGCATCGACATATGCCACGAGGTCGATGCCAGGCATCGACTTATGCTGTAGGTCGATGCCGGGCATCGACTTATGCCCCCAAGTCGATGCCAGGCATCGACTTTTGGCTGCAGGTTGATGCCAGGCATCGACTTTAGCCGTAAGTCGATGCCAGGCATCGAATTCGTACTAAAAGCCTGGCATTAAATTGGTTTGGTGAATCAAGACATCTAACCTAATGGCAAACCAGGCACAACCTCAGAAAGAGAACCTACCCAATCACGGAAAAGGATGAAATATTCTGATAAAGCTTTGTAGGATGATGTGGTTGGATAGTCTCTTTGGACCTCTATCCAAGAAAAGCAACCCAGCCTCTTCATCATGACCTCTTGAATCTTCATGTAAACTTTATGACTACAGTCACAGAAATTAAAAAGAGACTAGGTTAGACCAGAAACATGGGAGGAGGGAAAAAGGATCTGAGAATAACATACATACTTATTGAGCTCAGTCACCATCTCCTCCAGGCTTAAGTCCTTGGAGATTACCCTTGACAAAGTTGATATGATCAATGTATCATCCTTGATTCCTTGAAGGGCCCTCCATGGTGTCAGCTTCATGTCCTCGGGAGCCTCTTCAATTGAGAGGTCAGCTTTCCTTCCCTTTCCCTTCAGATCAACCTGTGGGTCTGACCTCAACTTTTGTTGCTTCTGGCCCTTGACCTCCTTGTTCTCCCACATTGTGAAAATTTTATCCTGTAGATCCCAGATCTCACCTGATCTGAATGCCAGTTGAAACCATGGATCATATTTCCTCAAGGCATCAGACTTTCTATTCTCATCCAGTGCAATTCCAACCTCAATAAGGCATTGCTTTCATAGATTGGGATGTATTCTTCCAGCTTCCTTAACAAGACAATCTTCATATTCATGGTGGAAGAACCGAATTCTCTCTATGGAGGACATTTTTTGCCTGTAGTCATTGTCATTGTTGTGATCCCAAGCAAGAAGCTTGGCTTCCTCAGTTGTAAGACCAGCATATATCTTACACTCTGCATACCTAAAGAAAAAAGTGGTGTGAACCTCCAATCACATAATAAGTATACTCCTCAAATAAACCCTCATTGAACTCTTCCACAGAGCTGCATTCATTCGGATCCACCATGACAAGGAATGGCACAACAGTAGCATGAGGATTTATTCTCATTTTCTTCTTAAGATTCTGCACATGCAAATTGTGTGGCTCCCTGATCTCAAGGGGCCTCCTCCCTGTGACTGGATCTATTGGTGGCCTGTGGATGATATTGATTGGCAAGTGGAACAACTGCCCCTTCTTCACAATTTTTCTTTTAGCTATATCCTCCCTCATCTTGTTCTGCTCAGTACCAAGAACACCCGAGGCAAGCTCTCCACCAGGTGCAACAATTATGTCCTCAGAGCTAGAGCTTGAGTCAGAAGACTCCTCTTCTGAAATTCTCTTCTTTTTCTTTTGAAGCTTTTTCTGCACGCTCTGCTTACCCCTTGCCTTTACAGGGGTTGTCATCTTCTGTTGTGTTGGCATGATGTTGCCCTGGATCCATGGCATCAAGTCCTTGATAAGATTGACTGAGTCCCTGCATATCTCAGCTAGACGATCTGGAACACAGCACTCTGGGCACAAGAAATCCATCTTGCATATAACATTTCTCAAACCTTTCGATGTCTCTACCAAGAAAAGGAGGTTGTCAGAATCCTCATCTTCATAATCCAGTTTGTACACAAGGCCATACTGAAAACCTTGTGTTGTCGTGATCTTTCCTCTCCCATATGCCCCTGCGAACACAAGAAGGACTGCATTCTTCTCTTCAACATACTGAAGGCACCACTCCAGATTTGTCATGTCCCGCAGTGGACGATCTGTCCTTAAAACCTCAGCGTCCCTGGACCTATCCTTCATAGTTGGATCATCCTCAGGAATTTTGATGCTACTCTGTCCACCTGAGGATATTCCTAGCGGGTTGCTGGCCTTCTCAGAGGATAAGGATACAATAAGTTTCTTTGGTTTCGCTTGGTGACCAATGCCTTTGTCACGTTGCTGATCACCAGAGCCCATGGTGACTTTCAGTTTCTTGAAGGGCCTCTCACTCTTGGACTCCGCATCCCTGAAGGCGCTTGGAATAATCCGCTCATACGTAAATGTGGTTTTCAAAGGCCCAAGTCGATGCCAGGCATCGACTTTTAGGTTCAAGTCGATGCCAGGCATCGACTTTTAAGTGCAAGTCGATGCCAGGCATCGACTTTGTGTGCAAGTCGATGCCGGGCATCGACTTGCACTTAAAAGTTGATGCCTGGCATCGACTTGAACCTAAAAGTCGATGCCTAGCATCGACTTCCACCCAAAAGTCGATGCCTAGCATCGACTTTGCACCCTAAAGCCGATGCCTGGCATCAACTTTAAGGCAAACTTCGATGCCAGGCAAGTCGATGCCTTGCATCGACTTGAGGCTGCAAGTCGATGCCAGGCATCGACTTGAAGCCTCAAGTCGATGCCTGGCATCGATTTGCACCTGCAAGTCGATGCCTGGCATCGACTTGCACACAAAGTCGATGCCTGGCATCGACTTTCAGGTGCAAGTCGATGCCAGGCATCGACCTGAGGCCTCAAGTCGATGCCTGGCATCGACTTGCAGCCTCAAGTCGATGCCTGGCATCGACTTACACCTAAATGTCGATGCCAGGCATCGAGCTGTACCCTCATTGGATCTGTATTTTTAGAGCTAAGAAAAATAAAAACCTAGAAAGCAGACTCTTTACACAAACATACAAAAGGAATCTTTTAGGAATCTTTTAGGAATCTTTTTTTATGGTATGATTTTGCCTACCTCTTGGTACTCTTGCCAACATTCTTCTTCTCCATCATAGTTGCCTTGCTTGTATGCTGAGCTCTGTGCTCCATAGCTGTCTGTGCTCTGTTGCTCTCTGTTGCTCGTGGATTTTGAAAATGAGAATGATCTCCTCCTCTGCTATTTATAGGCAATTGGGTAACTTGAACCAGAGACTAACTGGATCTAACTGAATGAGTCCAGTTGCTAACTATATCTGTCAACCAATCTAACCAGGGAATACCACTCACACAAATAGGCTGTTTCAGAGCCACTTTAATGAAATATTCATAGAACATTGCAACTATTTATATACATTTGCATGGAAATTACACTTCAATGGCAAGAGTATGGTATGTACATGAGGATGTCTAATCTCATGTAGAAATTTTTTCTTAGAATCTCTTGCTTGGGAGAAAATCAAGTCTAAGTTGTGTTGAATATGGGAGATTAATGACATCTTTATAGTGTTATCCTCTTCACTTTAGTTCATATTCACATTTATCTTGTAACACATTGTTGAAATGGAAAATCAATGTATGAATAAACATTCAAGTAAAGAACCTTGCAACTATTTATGTACATTTGCATGGAAATTACACTTCAAGTCTAAGTTGTGTTGAATATGGGAGATTAATGACATCTTTATAGTGTTATCCTCCTCACTTTAATTCATATTCACATTTATCTTGTAACACATTGCTGAAATGGAAAATCAATGTATGAATAAACATTCCAAGTACCTCTTTTACACATAATTCTTTTTTAATATACTTTCATCTACCTCTTTGAGATCTAGCCAAGACTACAATGAAACCTAATCCTTGAAATCTTATTTAGTACCAAAGGTAAAATTTCTTCTTGTATAATCTTCAATGGCACTACTACAAACAATTTTAATATATAATCCAGTTGGAACTCAACTTGGATATATTTTGATTCACTCACAATGCTAAGACTCAATGACTCATATCTAGTTAGAAATCAATTGTGTTTCTCATTTCAAAAGTGAATCAAATCTTTGGTTCCCTTATTAGTGTATATTTGAGTAATTAAGTTATTTGATGTAATTTGATGTTTAATGTTATTTAATGTACTTTAATAAACTTTTGATTTCATATCTTCTTGATGTGACATTTGATGTGACATCTTGACTTGATCTCGGATTTCTACTTATTTAAAAAGGTCATTCATCTTCAGTCTTTTGTGGACTCAGTGAAGATGAGCTCAATCTTTTCAGTGGATGCTTGGGCATCAGCTTCTTCTGCTCATATTGATACAGTTTCGGATTCATTGTTCTCAGTTGATCCTTTCCACAGAAGTGATGATCCCTATGATTTAGGACGTGCTGATGGTTCCATGTTTTCTGTTGAGTCATTTAAGTTATCCAATTCACAGTGCAATGGTGCTCAACCAAATGCACCTCTTGATCTCCCATCTGATCCAACCATTGATCTCCCTTTTGACTCAAGTGCATGTGGAGCAACGAAAAAGCAA
Organism: Ceratopteris richardii; assembly: GCA_020310875.1. Lineage (NCBI taxonomy): Eukaryota > Viridiplantae > Streptophyta > Polypodiopsida > Polypodiales > Pteridaceae > Ceratopteris > Ceratopteris richardii. The sequence goes on along the minus strand of CM035416.1, from coordinate 159,100,421 downwards.
AGCAAGCTCAATCTACGATTTAAAAGAAGGCCTCGTGAAGTAAGTCAAAAAAGATTTAAATTTCTTACTTCAGATAGACAGATTGCATTGGATATTGTGAAGCATTGTTGTGGTTTGAAATGTTTGTACAATTTAGGAATGAAGAAACTAAAGCACCTAAGAGAAAAATTCCTCCATTTAGATAGTGAAAGGCAGGATATATACCTTGTTTCTCGCATGCAAATGATTGAGGATAACATGTCAGTAACACGTGTTGGTTTTGAATATTTCTTTAGTCAAGGGATGCGATGTTGTAGGGCTGCATTTAAAATTGCAATGGGTGTGGGAAATTTTAGAATACATAGGGTTCAACAAGGGCTTTTGAATGGGGATCTCATTTTGGATACGTTCCATGTTGGGACCAAAGGATCTGTTGGACGTCATGCAATGAATTGGATGATGAACTATTTTAGCTTGCATTGTGAGGTTATGCCTACAACTGGAAGGTTGCACTTGTCAGATAACTTTACTCGTCGAGAGGTATTTCAAATATATAGAGAAGACATGGAAAATAGAAATGAGAAGTATGTGTTGTATCGTCACTTTACTCGATTATGGAAGGAAGAGTTTAACAATGTTTCTATTCCTCGTAAAGTTAGAATGGGTGAATGTTCAGTTTGCGCCACTTTGAAAAACATGGCAAAAGGGGCTACAACACCACAGGAAAAGAATAATTTTAAAAACCTTCTTAACAACCATCGTGAGAGTCAAGCTTTAGAGAGAAAGAAAGCAATTCATCATCAAAGTAAAGCACTCAGAAATCCGGAGCGTTATATGTGTTTGTTGATCGATGGTATGGATCAAAAAAAAACTTGTTTGCCACATTTTTATCGCATCCCTAAGGACATTGGAGATGAAGTCCTTGTGCAAATGCATTTGGTTGGTGCTTTGGTATACAATGGAACTGTAATGTCCAAGGTTTTCTTCATATATCCGAATGTGCATAATGATCCAAACCTTATAGTTACTGTCATTCATCGTGTTTTGCAATCATGGAAGGGTCTTTTGCCACCAACTCTATATTTGCAACTAGATAATACTGCAAGAGAGAATAAAAATTCTACAGTCTTTGGATATTTAAGCATGCTTGTTGAAAAACAGGTATTTCAGAAGGTTAAGGTAAATTTCCTTCTGGTTGGCCACACTCATGATCACATTGATCAAATGTTCAGTACTTTCTCTAAGAAGTTGGCACGTAACAATGCTTTTACTCTTCCGATTTTATCTGAGTTGATTTCAGAAGCATATACTCCAAAACCAGAAGTTCAACACCTCACACAGATTTATGACTTTAAGCACTTTTGCTCAATGGGCTTTGATAACAGTGCTAAGGTTTTGGCTCCATTGCACAATATTAGTTTCAACCATGTATTCTTGATGAGGGTTGATGAAATAACCCTTTTATTTGCAAAGCAGTATTCATCTTCTCTTGGGTGGGAGCCTAAAGAGGGATGCAGATTCTTATTGCAGGTGCCTAATTTGTCTACTGTGACAATGTATGGTGCAGAACAATCACCATATGAAGATAAAAACAATACAGAAAGATGTGGAAATGTGGTTGATCAAAGTAAAAGCTGGATGCATGCACTCATTGAAAAGAAGAGACATATTGAGCGTGCAAAAAAATATGCTGGAGATCAAGATGTATCTTGGTGGGAGGACTTTTTCAATCATCAAGAAGAGATTATACAGTATACAATTGCAGGTCACTGGCCAATTGATGTTCCATTCACATGGGATTTTTGTACACAAAGATCCGTGAATGTGGCCCAAGCATGTAATGCAGATGCACTTCAAAGTTTTATACATCCACCAGAAAGAAATATTTATGTAGGCCCAAGGATGACAAAACAGGCAGAAGCAAGATGGCAAGGAAATTTAATAGAGATAAATGTTGGAACACTTATTGCAGTTCTTGCTGATGGTGATGAGGCTACCAGACCATTTTGGATTGCAAAGGTTTTAGAGATAACTAAAGATATTGATCAGAGAAGAATAGAGGCTTTGATGGTGCATTGGTATTACACTAAAAGTAGTAATGCATTCACAGGTAAATATAACTTAGAAATGGTGTGTGATACTAAACGAACAGGTTCAAAAAAGAAAAAGAATATTCGAAGCACATCCACTCTTAAAATGGATGATGTAGATATTCTTGTTTATTATTTTTCCTTGACAAAAACAGGTCACTTGAGGAAAGCAACCATCAACATGATAAAACAAAAGCTTCCAGATGTATGTGGTACAGGAAATCATAGGCAAACAAGAAGAGTTGTGCATGATCCTGCAGAATTTGGTATGTACGTGGAAGAAGACAGAGCTCTTGTGGATATAGAAGAAGAAGAAGAGAGCTCTCAACAGTATGAGACTGAATCAAGTGCATCAGATGATGAGGGTGTAGACATAGATCGACAAAGTTGTGAGATGCATTGAAGCTCTCAGACATTTTTAGTTCTTTTGTAAATGCCTCGAAGTAGTTTGGTTAATGAAACCATGTTTTGTAGCAATTTTGACTAACAATCAGATATCCACCCATTAAAAATATGTCTAAAATGTTATTTTTGTATAAGAACTATTCAGTTCTACATTCTTTATATAGATTTTAGACATGTCAATGTCCTATCATTTAGATTTTGGACATGTCAATGTCTTATCATATACATTTTGGGACATGTCAATGCCTTATATAGTGAAATTTTGACTACATTTTGAGCTCTTTTTTTATGAGAAAATGACAAAAAATGTCAAAAATCACATGTTTTCACCTCATTTTTGTAATATATGTATACTGGTATAAAGGAATCTCAAACATAACCTGCCATTTGCTTGATTTTTGATGAGAGTGTTCTCTTTTTACGACATAGTTCTCGTTTGTTATGACTCGCTGTTTTCTACTAGACCTGTACTAGACTTTGAGATGCTTATACTGGCGAATAGAAATTGGTATATAGCTTTGGCACAAAAAGACAAAATAGCTTGCACAAGTGTTGTGACAGTGCGTTCGGAGTCCGAAACGAGCCCAGATTGCAATTTCGGCACCACAAAGCAAAGATGTTTTGATCTCGAGAACACCCTGAGTATGCTCACCAAAATTCGTGCGATTCTGAGACTGCAAACGGAGGAGTGTCGACGGCGCCCTAGATAAAGCGACGACCTTCTCTTATACCAATTGTTGGAGATAGACATCTGCGGAAGCACGAGAACAGCACAAGGAAGGAGAAGAAGCTTGGAGCACAACACACAATACTGAATGTATTACTAGAGAATGTACAAAGATAAGTAGCCCATTAGGGCAATAGGCATATATACAAGCCGGGGAAAAAAACCTCCTAAAGAGGGAAAAAAGTGCTCGGGCGGTCCTAGAGTGGTCACACACATCACTACCTAAATATATCAATAGATTCATCCTCAATTAAATATGACTACAAAGCACTAGCCCAAGTGACATGTGATCTTTTGTGGCTCAACAAGTTAACAATTATTTGAATATTAGGGTTGGATATTTTTCCATTCATTGTGACAACATGCATAGTTTATATTAACATGTCAATCCTATGTTCCATGCTAGAGAACACAAAGATATACACTAGCACTACATCAAAGAGAAAGTGTTGGTAAAGGAGGGCCAAGTTCAGCATATTGGTACCAAAGATCATTGTGTTAATATGCTCACAAAAGCTTTGAACATGACCAAGCTATCAAAGTTCAAAAATTCATTGACATGGTTGAGCTATGTTAAAGATTCAAGATTATAGATGAATGTTGGAAATCAAGCTCGGAGTTTAGGAGCTTCAAGAAGTCGGTGAATGGTTCAAGAGGATCACTAAAGTTCAAGGAATAAAGTACAAGATTCAACAATGAATTTGAATTTTGAAGTCCCCATCAAATTTTGACACTCAAACTTATATGGTGTTAGGAAGTTCAATGGAAACTGTAAATATGTGGACTGTTTATTGTACATATTGGTTATGGGATAATTAGGATTCCTCTATGATGTTCTTGTAGTGAAAGGATGTCTAGAATAGTCATATTGAAAGGGAAAAAAATATTATGATAGTTCACATGTGTAATCCCTTGTACTAATTCACTAAAGTCTATTCATCCTTATTTTGAGTAAAGATTGGAAAATGTTGTACAACTAGTGCATGTTGCAATGTCATTTTGTGTAGTGCCATTTAGATGTTAATCAATATAAAGCACATTGTTATGATCAACATTGTTTCCTATCTTGAAGAACTAATTTGTGATTACTTAAGTAATGAGGTGTTTAGAAGTTGTACCATCCTATTAGAATAGACTCTATAAGTAAAGAATATAGTATGGTGAGCATATTTTACGTGTTGTGTATGAATACGGGAAGTACGAAGTAAGGGTATTTTACCATAAAAGAGTGAAGTGTGTGGACGATGCCATAGTGTAGTCTGAAGAGGAAGCAAAAATATAACACTCATTAGACTTAATTTGGTGTGATTCCCCATCATGGAACCCCATTTCTAAGTTGAAGTTTACTGATAGATCCAAAGCAAACACTAGCCACCAAAATGGGATGGGATTGACATGCTAGAATGGATGACTTAAACAATGACATTGATGCAAAATGTGAAAACATCTATCAAGAAAATAATTTACATAGTAATACAAGCAAGATAAAACTCTGAGACTAGTTCAAGAGAGTAGAGATTGGGTTTGGTAGATGGAGAGATCATCACACGAGAAAAAGTTGAAGAGTAAGTAGATGAATCATATCAAATTTAAAGATGGAGAAGGGAGATCATGTGATCAAGATAAATAATTGAATCTTATACGTATACTCATCCACCCTTTAGGATATTTAGAGATTGAACAGTAAAGGAAAAAATTTGCAGCTATGGAGAAAGAGATTGAGTGAGGCCCAAAGCCATAGTTTGGATCTACTGACTCACCAATGGAGTGGAGAGCACGATTCATAATATACAAATTCAATTGTGAGTACTACACTGATCCAAATACTGATTTCAATCTGTTATCCTTAGTGTCCATGTGAAAGGCCAAATGATCACTAGATGCTTTTTGTATATGTTCTTTAATATAACATATAGTGGCCTTGTGAACCACAGACTGTAAGTTCAATCGCATTTGTAACACCTAGAAAATATGTCTTCATGCTCCCTACATACTATGTTTTTTGCATATTCTACAACCTTTATGTGAATTACTGTGTGCAGTGTTGGAGCTTGGTTTTCTACCCTAAAGGTATCATCATGGAGGTCTCTAGAAGAAGTCTTCATTCTTTGCTTTCAAAGCCTATTTTGAAGCATTTTTGGGGTGATTCTTGGAGCCATTTTGGCATACTTTTGTGCATATTTCTCTTTACACAGGTTCAAGAACGTCAACAAGAGTGCTCTTTGTACTTCTCTGACAATGAATATTCAACTTTGGGGCTGTGTTTTTCAGCGATACTAGTAAATCTATAACCACCAGTTTATGCAAGTTTTTGAGTCGAAAGAATAGAGTTGACAAGCACTTGCAGGTCTTGTTGGCTAGTGTTTGGGCTATGAATTCAGCCTTTAAATGCCACTTTACTACATATATTGAGCACATACACAGTATATGTGCTTTTGTGGATACCATCTATGTACATCCATGTGGTCACTTATATAGCAGTTACATTGTTTGCATAAAGCCTTTGATGTTGATAACGAGGGTTGTGGTGAGGTTTTCTTAACTGGGAGACACCCAGATGTTGGGCTCTCTTCGGTGATGCAAGTGGAAGACTTACCTAGCCTCGCCATAGGAGATGTATGCTACTTGTTCATAGGTGCTTGATAAGCCAACTTGGCTTCTTTCAGTTAACTGATTATATGCAATGGAGTCAGTGATTACCTATGCAAGTTTACATGTCAGTACTTGTAGTTTTATGAGTAGTTCACACTAGTTTTATGCTCATTTTGTGGAGAAGACTCTAGCAAAATGTTTCCAGATTTTTCGTTCTCTCAATTATATAGTGGTTGATTTATTCCTTGATACACTTATTGGTGTGATCACATATATTCTCACGTAATCCTTTTGGTTATTCATTACTATTCATTAATCCATTTCTCTAGGGAGACTCTGTTAATTTGCCAGAATTTGACACTTGGTCATCCTTTTTTGAGCCTTAATGGTGTTTGGACTCTTCTAGCTTCATCAACATTCTAGTCCATTCTCGATCATCATGGCATCAGAGATCTAAGGCACATCTGGCGGATCACAACCTAGTGCTAGTATTCCCAGAAGGAACTATAAGTTGCAAGGTAAATACCATTTTGAGATCAAAAAATTTGATGGCACAAACTTGGCTCTATGGAATAATCAGATTAAAGATGTGCTGATTCAGAGGAGGCACCTAAAATTCACATCAGATAGTGCTTCTCCAAAGTATAAAGCATGAATTGTTGCAAAGGCTTTTATGCAATAATATGGTATTGATTTTGAGGAAATCTTCTCTCCAGTGGTCAAGATGACTACCTTGCAAATGTTTTTTGGTTCTAAAGGTTTAGCACTTCCACTATGCAGTTTAATTAATTTCTTATATTGCACTTTCTTATGTTTGAAAATATAGCATCTACAAGTAAGTCTGCTACTAAAAATAAAGAAATAGATAGTTCTTTTATTTTAGGAACTCTTTTATCCGCACCTATTGAAAGTACGTTTACTCAAATCAGTGAAAACGAGTTTAGTAACGAATTAGAAGTAATAGAAATAGTTAAAGATCAAGTGGTAGATGAAACCTTACATTCTTTAGAATACGATCGTAACTTATCTAGAGTTTTGCCTTTACTCTCAATTGTCTTACCTGAACCAGAAAATAGGGAAGATTTGTTTCCTCCAACCTTAACAAGAAATACTCTTCCACAACAAAAAGAAAATGCCGTAGTTGATCTCATTAAAGATAGAATAACTAACAAAGAATTAATTTTACCTTCATATTTAGACGCTATATCTAGGTATAGAAACGCACTTCCATACGGACCATAGAGACTTAATTTTCATGTTTACAAATACCGCATCTACAAGTAAGACTTCAACTAAAAAAGAAATAGATAGCTCTTTTATTCTAAATACGCTTTTACCTACTCCATCAAAGAATAGTACTACGCAAATCAACGAGAGCGAGGATAGTGTAGTTTTAGAAGATAGCATATCAAAATGCTAGAGATGCACTTCCATATGAACCTTAGTTTTTTAGATTAAACTTAAATAGATTATAAACTCTTAGCTTTTAACTCCCACACACTGAAAACACATCTTAGATCCTGAAGCACACTAAGAAACACCCAGCATGTAGTCACACAGTGAGGTTAGCGCGAATCTATTTGGATGAGTGGCGGCCTCCCTTCACACCCCTCTATGACATCGTGTGAGTGGGTTATAACATTTATATCCCTTTTGCTCAAGGGAGTACCCAATGAAGATACATTTTTTTGCTTTTGGATCAAGCTTCTTCCTCAACTCATCTGGAACATGTACATATGCAATACAGCCAAATACTTTCGTATGTGATAAGTTTGGCTTTTTACCCATAAACTTCTCTTTAGTTGTAACTTGATGTACAGCAACAGTCGGAGTTCTGTTCATGATATGTATAGCAGTATGCACAGCTTCTACCCAATAACAATGAGGCATATTCTTCTGAGTCATCAAGGCTCTTGCTATTTCTATAATATGTCTATTTTTTTCAACAACGCCATTCTGTTATGGTGCATACCTGCATGAAAACTGGCGTCGAATTCCATGACTTTTTAGAAAATTTTTGAACGCATTTGACATGTATTCACCTCCTCCATCAGATCTTAATGTCTGAATATACTGCCCTGTCTAGTTTTTCACCATAGCTTTAAAATTCTAGAAGTGAATGAACACCTCAGTCTTCTCTTTCATGAAATATACCCATACTTTCTATGTATGGTCATCAATGGAAGTAACATAAAACCTGCAACCGCCGCAGAAATGATGCTCTTGATTGTTTACCAAATTGACATGTTGCACATACCTTTTGCATTTTTGCAACCGTGAAATTTGGTAGTCCATTGACAATCTGCTTTGACTGCATCAATTTCAACCTTTGCAGATTTGCATGTCCAATTCGTTTGTGCTATTTTTTTATGAGCAATAACTCTCCTGCACCTTTTGCAAACATGGCTGCATTCATTTCAGGAATTTTCACATTTAAGGTGAACATCCTACCCACTTTTTTTCCTTTGGCAATCAATCGTCCATCCTGGTTATACTCTTCTACATATAACCCATCAGCATTGAATCTAACTTGTAATCCTTGGTCAACCATTTGTCCAACAAAAACGAGATTCTTTGTTGTATTTGGAACATGCAACACATCAGCAAGACGTTTTACCTTCCCGTCCTCCATAGACAATGCTATGTTTCCTGTATGCTTGATAGGGTGTGATGTATCATCACATGTTTCAACATATCCAAGAACTGGCAATCTCTACAAACTACTAAACCATTCGGCATGACAGCTCATGTGATTTAAAGCACTTGAATCAACATACTAGACATTACCATTCGATTTCGAAACATCAGTAGACATCGTATTCATCATGTGATGTTGGACCATGAACAGCTTCTCAGAATCATCTACACTTGTGGATGCATAGTTGTTTTGTTGCCTTCTATTATTTTGATTCTTCAACCTGCAATCACCTTCAAAGTGTCCAGGTTTACCACAATTCCAGCATCCTTTACTATCATTACTTGAATCATTTCTTAGGAAATTTCTGCAGCCTCTTTGGCTTCCTCCTACCTCAGAACTTTCCTCTACCTCCTGCATGCTTCTGATGTTGACTTTGGTCTTGGTTATTGTTTCCTCTTTCACTTCCGAAGCCTCTACCGCTGCCTCTGTATAGAAGTTTTGAACTGCTTATATGCAGCTTCTAGACCAAAAGACACACTTCCACCTTATCATCATCATCATCTACATTCACGCCAATAGATGCAAGTGACTCACATATGCTTTTGATTTTCAAGGTGTAGTCACTTACCAACATGCCCTTTTTCTCCAATGTATGCAGCTGGTTCTTGAGTTGCAATTTCCATGCCTTTGTATTGGTCTCATACAATGTGACCAAACTGTTCCAAGACTCTTTCGGAATTTTGGCATCTTGTATGTGTCTAATCATGCTATCTTGTTTTGCTAACAGATAGCCAATACATTGCCTTTCGTGCTCCTTGATTCCATTCCTCATATGCTCTTAACTGTTCTGCAGTCTGATTCCTCTCTAGTAACTATGAAGCATTTTTGTTCACTCCTTCGATGTACTTCCAGTAGCCTTATCCCATAAGGAAAATGTTCATTCTGAATCTCCAAGCATGGAAGTCATTCTTGTCCAACTTATCGCTCATAAGCTAACTCATTCCGTCTGCATTTGCCATTTTTGCAGCAATTCACAACACTACAAAACACTACAAGCAGCACTCCTGCTTGAACACTATCGCACTATGACGTGACAGTTCGATCTCAAAAAGACACAGTTTTCGTGTATCAACAGTACACGGAATTTCTTGAAATTCTAGATTTAGAATATATGAGCATTGCTAAACAGGATGCAAGTTACAGTTTTAAAAACTGACAGGGTCTTTTTGTGGGACCCACCTTGCGAGCTCAAAATAGAGGTCAAGATGGCTCCGAGACTCTGATTTGATAAAAACAAGTGACCCTAAAGGGTTAACTCTTGAAAATATTTTTGAGGCCTTCTACCTTCATGCCAATTTTCGTAGCAATCTGAGGTCCTTTCTGAATCGCGCTTTCTCCATGCCTTCTCGCGTACTCTTCACCGTCGGCCTTCTCCACAAGCTCTCTACAACCATACTGGCTCTGATACCATATCACGGGGAAGGAGATAAGAAGAGAGTTCACACACACTCTCACACAATCCAAGAGGAGCACAAACATAGGTTGAGGCAAGGAAGAATGATCTTCTTCTTCTTCTTCTTCTTCTTCTTCTTCTTCTTCTTCTTCTTCTTCTTCTTCTTCTTCTTCTTCTTCTTCTTCTTCTTCTTCTTCTTCTTCTTCTTCTTCTTCTTCTTCTTCTTCTTCTTCTTCTTCTTCTTCTTCTTCTTCTATTACTTGAAAAGGAATGTACAAGAATGACCTAAAACAACAATACAACTAGTGCAATATATATAAAGAACAGTACATAAGGAAAATCCTAATGTCCACGAATGAGTGAGCTGGCAAGAAAACAAATGTGCCATCACAGATAAATCTAGTAAAGCTCAATGAAGTATTTATGACATATACCGGCGTGACCACTATACATGTCAGAGAAATGAAAAAGTGATACGTGTCATCTTGGATCATCACATGTTGAGCTTGATATCTCAACACAACGTGCATGAAAACAAAGTGCACAAATTAGAAAGGCATTACATGGTTTGAAGAAAGCTTTCTGTGCTTGGTATGAGAAGATACATGCCTACTTTCTAGCACATTGTTTTGAGAATAGCCCAACTAAGAGCACCTTATATGTTAAGCGTGCACATGATGTATCTCTAGTCATGGAAGTACATGTCGATGATATGCTTCTCATTAGTCCTAATGAGAAACATATTTCTAAAATTAAAGCCTTTTTGAGATGTCAGTTTTGGGGCATTTTCATCATTACTTGGGCTTTAATTTATGCAATTTTATTGGGGTAATAGATTTGCATCAAAAAAAAATATGTTGACACATTATTGCATCATTTTGGCCTTGAAAATTGCAAACCTATTGCCACTGCCATGGAAATAGGTTTAGAGTTGAGATTTCATGATGTTGGAGATACATTTGATGTTGTTCTCTATCAATAGGCTATTGAATGCTTGATTTAGTTATGCATAATGTGGCTTGATATTCAATTTGCTCATTCTCAGATGATCATGTTTATGCATTGCCCATGTGTGAAGCATTGGTAGGCGGTTGAGCACATCTTTCATTACTTGAGTGGTACCTGGCTACTTGGATTTTATTATCCAAAGTGGAGATTATTACCACTAGATTTACATGCTTTTTGACTCATAATTGATTGGTTTCTATGACACTTTTGCATCCACAAGTGGTTTTAATTCATGTTTGGTGCTTATGTATATATTGCTTGAGCAAAAAGAAGCCTATTGTGACTACTTCTAGTTATGAGGTTGATAGGGAAGCTTTCACAAACATTGTTGAGTGTGTGTGGGTCAAACGCCTTTTGATTGATTTGGGTGTTGGTAAATCTTGTGACACCACCATCTTCACTGATAGTTAGAGTGCATTGGCAATTGCAATGAACCCTATGTTCCATTCTCCCACAAAGAACATTGAGGTGCACTATCATTATGTTAGGGACATGTTCACTATTGGAGAGATCAATTTGGCTTATGTGCCCACACGATATAATTTTTTAGACCTTTTCAAAAAGATTCTGGCTAGGGAGAAGTTTGAAGCTATTTGCAAATCTTTGGGTTTACTCCCCTTTGTGGATTGATCTCTTTCCACATAGCTTGGTTGCTTATACATAAGTGTCAGCTCCTTGTTCTTTGCATCACTCCCAAGGGGATTTGTTGATATATTTTGGTAGTGATGTGTACAAACACACTAAGGACCACCAAGGCACTTTTTCCTTCTTTTAGAGGTTTTTTCCCTGCCTCATATGTACGCATATAACCCTAATGGATCACTTATCTTTGTACATTCACTTGGTAATACATTCAGTATTGTGTTGTGCTCCAAGTTTCTTCTTCTACCTTGTGTTGTTTGTGTGCTTCCCTAGACCTCGAACCCCAACATAGAATCCTTTAAAGCCTCTTTGTCTTCTTAGTTGAGAGTAATTCTTTTGTGCACTCGAATCTTTTTTATCTCTCTAAGTTCCTTTTGTGAAGTTATTTGATGTCTCAAAACTTTGAAATTCTCTAATACAAGTGATGGAAGATGAAAAACCACCCCAACATAGCTTTGGGAGATGGATTCCCTCTACTAGGCCTATACATAGAGATATATGTTCTCTATTTTCAACTTTTCCTTGTAGACTAGATAATGAACTTGTGCTTTCACACTTCAATTAGATCCTATGATCTAAAAAAACATGAGGCTTGAATCAAAGAAATTGGATATTGTCATAGAGAACCATCTACTCCAAGGCTATCTATTTGCAATTCACTTTTTAGTGACTAATGAATTTGAATTTGAATTTGATTGATGTTGGTGGAGATTTCTAATTGATTCTAAAACTTTAGATGCTTTTCAATCATTCGTCCACTTGTATATCTCATAATTTGAATGTTTCCCTTCAATTGAGACTTGATTTTCAACTCTTATGGGGTTTTATCTACGATTTGTGTTGAGTTCCCTACACATGACTAACATAGAACAATGGTTTTTCCTTGTAGTTGCTTTGTGCATTTCATTCTCTCAAGTGATAAAATTTAGGATCCTCTATTTTTGTATTTTCACTTAATACCATCTTTGGTCACATTGCAATGGAAAAAAATAGTCTTGAAAAATAATAATAAATTGACGTAAAATCATATAAAGGTTAATTTGTGTACAATGAAAGACCATGGAAAATTAGTCTCAATATAACACTAAAAAATATTCAAAAGGGAATAGATAAAATAAAAAAGATGTTTATAAAATCACCATATGATGGGATTCATATAATCTCATTTTTAATTGAGCATGAAGTAGTGATCCTCAATTCCACTTCTTAGTTGCAAGTTATATTGTTTGTTCTTGCTACCTTTGCTATTTATGACTCTCATGCTTTGTTGGAATTGATTCAATAGCACGTGTATATGAAAAGAATTATGCTTTCTTAGATGTGGATGCATCGAAGTGAGATTTTCACTCTATATGAGTAGAATTATAAAATTTTAAAAGGGTCCCCTTTTAGGGGGGAGCATAGTTATGGAGTTAACGATGTGACACTAATTCTTGGAGGGATTTTGAAAATTGTGAATTATTCTGGCTGAAACATTTTACAAAATAAATTTAAAAAGGTTACTTACTTTTGATTAAATAAAAAAGAATAAAAATTATTGTATTCTTAACAAGTCAATTTTTATTCATAAGAGTACGAATATGACGATGCGATACTTTACTTTTGATGAAATTTTGAAAAATATCACTTTATAAAACGAAAATTAAAGGAAATGTCACTTATGATATATACATTAAAAATGGGCCATTTTAAATAAACAGATACTAACAATATGACTTTCAAGAAAGAAAGAATTCTATTGACATAAATGCACAAATTTGATGGTGGAAAATAAACTATCTTCCTCAATTTCTTTAAGAAAAGAGAAAAACCTAGTGATGCCTAAAAAAGAGCTTATTCCTCCTAAAAAGTGCTCTAGTAAATATATTTCCTCTCCTTAAACAGGAATAAAACGAGAGGTTAATCTCTTAAAAATAGAAATTCTTAAAAGACCCATACAAAGTCCATTTTTTCTCCTAATGCAATTGTTGGAATATGATCAATATCTCCGATTATTGTTAGGCTATGCTAGCCAAGAAATGTTTATGAAAAGGGTGTTGTTAAAACAACATAAGGGGAAAAATAATTAGGGAAATCGACGAAAAAGATGTGAAATTGTGACTCTAGTGAGTAACAATAATTTGATCCTTTTTCTCATGTTTTAAATCCTAGGTTTTTATTTTTGTGGTGTCTTGAAAATAGATGTGAAATTGGTGTTGAAATGAAGATAAGTGCAAAGTTAGTGTTGACAAAAGAGTTCACTTTTTCTTAAAAGATTTTGAGATTGGGTGTGCAATAGGGCCGATAAGTTTGGCCCAAATATTTGGTTGATCTTTTGAGGCTCATTTAAAATGGTGGGACCCTTGTGGCATAGAGGCTTTCACATATCAATTTTAACCAAGAAAATTCCCTTCCATCCATTTTCACCATTTTCAAGTGTGCACATATCAATTACCAATCCCTTCAAGGAAGATGTTAGTTTATCATGCACATCCCTTTTTGTTTCCTTTCAAGTGGTACCTAGGAATCTTGACAAATAAGGAAAAAACATATATATTTATGGTTTGAGTGGACTTTTTTTTTATTTATAGTACTACATTTATAAATGTACAATGGAAAAAATTGGATGAATCCTTGAAAAACATAAATTCAACGTGGACAACTAATATGATATCCTTGTAGAATAATAAATGTTGAATTTCCCAAAGATTTTCATGTTCAGATGCTGCAATCAATTGAAGAAGAGTTCATCAAGAAAGAGGTGCTTTATGAGGAGATTCCGAACATTAGTTTACTCCTTTACATTAGATTAAAGAATTCTTTTTTGAATTGAGGGGCTAAAAAAGAGAGAAGAAAAGTTGATCGTGAAACCTATACCACAAAATGAAAATGGAAATGAACAATATGTAAAGACGTTCCTCCAAAAAGAGCTGGAGGACACAAATGTGGAAGAACGGAATCCCATGGTTAAGAAATCAAATTTTAAGGAAAAGTCCAGAAAATGCCACTTGGGGGTGGATGGTAAAAGTGGCCCGGGGGGGGGGTAACATTTCAAACACTGAGTTAGAGAAATAAAATATCCCAGAGATCTAAATAGCCCCTAATACAAGAGGTCAAGCATTTATTCGTTTCTCAATCCTTAATCATGTATAATACATCATGGTTTTCTTGTATAGATTGAACAGTTGAACAACTTAGTAAGCTTCCAAATGAAATGCACAACACAACTTAGTAAGCTTCCAAATGAAATGCACAATACATTGATATTGGGTCTAATCTTCCCTTTTTTTGTTCCTGAATCTTCAGTTTAGAACAGAATGGCATCAGGCATGAGATTTGAATGTTTATTGAAGGTTTTCAACATAAAAGTCAAATGCTAGGCGAATTGGGAGTATGATAAATAGAGACCTTTGAATGAATTGCAAGCTAAAAAAGCTTTTATTAGTTGAAAAGGAAATTCCATTTTCACACCTCAGGCAAAATATAGAAGATGCAATTCCAAAGCGAAGCTGACAGTTAGTCATTCGTGAAGTATCTGTTTGTTTTGGCATGATAGACTTTGAGCTGCTATCCTCATAAAAGCAAATTAAACTTTGATGGGGATAACAGCTCTAGGTTTATCATGCCAAAATGAACAGATATTTGACTGTACTGTTGCATGTTGCAGTGAAGTGCCAGAGGATGAGTACTTTCAGAAGTAATGAATTATCAGAGGTGTGACTTTGAGGAGAGCATAGCATGCTGGAGGTGTGACTCGCACATGCCTGGGCATACTTAACATAGAGTAAGGCATTTGCAAAGAGCACAAAGTTGATGATAGTGACTAGTCCATACACAACATGGTTCTTTTAGTATCGATGTAAGATATGGACTTCATAAGTTTACTGTATAATATAGAGCAGCAAAATCAGTTACAACGTTCATCTAGTAAAAAGTGGTTGCAATGGTAGTGTGAAACTGAATCTATACTATTTTTCTCTCTTATTGTTCCTTAACACAAAATCTCCAAACAGCCACTCAGAAATCCTTCCCAGCATATTGATGGCAAATTAACATTGTCAGACAGAGTCAAGGAAACTACTACAGACCAAAGGGCAATTATTTATTGAGGAAGAACCGAATAGCCAATCGAGTGCAAACCATAACTCACGTGGTGTTAAAATACATATTTCCAATCACATACAAACCTCATAATTTTATACGAGGGAGGGGGGCCCAAAGGCAAATAAATAAAAAGTGTGTTAACTGGATCATAATTATCTGTACAGTGTAGAGGAGAGAAGTGCAATAACGAATAGTGTTTCATATGGAGCATGTGAATCAGCCCAAAAAAATACCATCTAAAGACAATTTATTGTTTTACTCACCCCCCTTGAGGAAGAGAGGATAAGGAAAATAATCATTTGATAAAGCTGAAGAATGCTCAGCTTCCCTGAAAGAATTATTAGATCGCAAGTATGAACCCATACAAGAACCAACCACTGGACTCAACATGTGCTCATTCTACTTGAGCAATTGATAAGCAACCAATGAAAACACCAAAGCTACAGGATGGAGCGGAAAACTTAACAACAGTGCATCATAAAACGAACCATTGCATGGAGTCATGCAACCACTTATGAACGACATAATGCAGTCTATATGGTTCAAGGTTACAGAACGATACTTCCTGATTCTACAGCTTCTCAAACTCAAAACACAATGGGAAGTTTCCAAAATAGCATTGAGATGGAGTGTACAGCGGATTAGCAGGGTAGATATCATGTTTTTACAAACTTGAACTTGTTAGATAGTGCTTTCATCAGCACTACAGATTCTATTTTACATTTTCTAAAATCACAGTTTGATCATCTAAATCAATGTCGCATGGATCTTCTGAGGTATGCATTGTCAGAAATACATTGGCATCTTTACATTCTCCCTTCATTTAGGGATACGGATTAGAAATCTTCTCACTGCAAGTGACGATCAAACTGATTTTCAGTTGTGTTGCTTGCTTGATACAGACCTGAGGTCATGGCCTTCACATTCAATTGGACTTGATTTCCCTGCAGATAGTTTTAACTTCTTGAACAACCTGAATCTATTGCAATTGCAAATGACTGTTGTCTTCAGTTTGCTTTTTTTCAGCAGCCAAAAGCTTTTCAAGCTTCTTCTTGATGAATGCTTGCTTGAGCTTTTCCCTGTTCTTCTGAGCTATAATCTGCCGCCTTTGCTTCAAAACTGCTGCTTGTTCTCTTGCCTCAATTGTTTCCTCATTTACCTGCCTGCACAACACAAATCATGAGGAGATATTGTCAGTTCAAATCAAAACCTATATCGCACAACTCATAAAATCATATCCAGCATCTATGGCCAAGCCTTCATAAGAAGATCAGATAATAAATATGCATACTTGAACAAACACAATGAACCCTAAAACTTCTGATCTTATATGCTTCAGCTCCAGCATATTCATCAGACTTACCCACAGTTACCAGTATAATCACCTACAGTATAATTAGCATTCTAACTTCAATACTCAGAGCAAGATTTCTCAGTAAATGAAGTAAGCCATTTAAAAAAGATGCCCACCCCAAGATAATAGTAATAAAATTGACAACCTTTTTCTTTAATCAGGTTATAGTGAAACAAATCATCTGATTTTTGGACCCTTTCCATTTCTCAGAACTGCATCCAGAACCTTCGACATGCATACCACATGGATCGAGAAGGTGCTATAACTAGACAAGTTTCATGCATCTTTAGGAACTGTTTCATTCAAAAGCCTAGATATGTTGATGATACCCAACCCGATAATAGCCCCAGTGAACTAGGATGGGATGGTGACTTTTGTAACTGCTACAATTTTTGGATGATTCTAATTAAAAACCCTAAAATTTCCAAAACAAAAAATAATAAAATCTTGAATTTACTTTTTTCTTTATGTTTAAATGAACAGTTGGGAGCAGATTTTTTTCCAGTAGCAACTGCACGAGTTTTTCTCCCCTATTCCAATTGTCTAGTGCTCATCTCTTCATATTACACCCAGTTCATTGTTGGAAATGCAAACTTCCACAAGAGGGATTGCACATATTCTCAGTTTTGGCCAATTTTAAATGGGGTCAAAGACAGTCAAAATTGGTCAAAATATGGGAAAAAAAAACACACACACACACAATATATATATATATATATATATATATATATATATATATATATATATATATATATATATATATATATATATATATATATATATATATATATATATATATATATATATATATATATATATATATATATATATATATATATATATATATATATATATATATATATATAAGTACAAGTCAAGAGCTGTCCAACAATAGATCATATGCTGAATTTGGGACAGATTTAGAGGGTCAAAACCCTACCCCTAATTTCTTGTGAAAAGTTGTAACAAGTTAAAAACAAGTTAAGACTGTGCTTTTTGGCTAGCTTTTCAAGTTTGGACAATTACTATATAAAGACATGCTTGGTAGCTATTCTGATCATCATCATCTCCTCTTGAAGAGCTATCAAGAGCTAGACTTGGTGGAGGTCTTCTTCAACCTCGTGGAGTCGTCAAGCTAGGGTTTCATCTTCATCAAAGGATGAGAAGCAGCTAGGGTTCATGATTCATCTTCTTCAAAGGATGGGCAACAACTAGGGTTTATGATTCTTCTTCTACATCAAGGAGGAGATGAGTGAGCTTGGAGCTTATCTATACTTGATCATCTACACTTTATGGAGATTGTGAAGTTATAAATATAAGTAGCAAATTGGTGCATTTATATGCAAACTTTATGATTCTTTGGAACATTCATGTACTTCATATTCTGCAATGTATGGAATATATGTGGAGCTTTGCTCCATCTCTCTATTGTCTTGTCTATTCTATCTTATGTCTCTATTTCATTTTTGTCTCTATATTGTTTGTGAACCTTAAAAACCCACGATCATGACACCTCCTTCCAAGTTGATTGTTCTATGCATTCTTCTCTCATATCTCACAGCCCACAATTCAAACAACACACTATCATATGCTGTTGTATATTATCTATTTATTGGTATAGCTTCTTCCTTGTATGGTGCTATGTCCCCACGTCCTTCAAGATGGGTACCTCAAGTCATGTCTCACCAAGATTGTGAATGTGTGGCCACTATGTGTTGGAAATGTGGTAGGCCCAAACAATAATCACATGTCTATTCCAAGATCTTTCCAACACTTGACCTTAGCACATTACACACCTGAACTTGATCAACGTAAAAATATAGAGAGATGAGAAGATAATTATAAAAGTGCAGAAGTTTAATGCTACTATATACACTAATAAATACAAAATGTCAATATTGAATGTGTGTATGATACGAAAATCTGAATATAGACTGAAACTAAGGTTTCTAGTTACAAAAAATAATGTGTGTGTCTAAGAGGTATTATGTGAGTGACTACGTGGCAAAAAGAAGGATATAAACTTTCCATAACAATTATTATAGCAAACCCTAATCTGTAATTGAGTCTTACCTGATGTACTGCAGCAGCAATGGTGACTTCTCGTGATGAAGTGGTAGGTAAATACTAGTTACAAAAACTAATGTGTCTAAAAGGAATTATGTGAGTGAACATGTGCAAAATGAAAGATATAAACTGTCCAAAACTGTTATTACATCAAACCCTAATCTGAAATTAGATCTT
>CM035416.1:158946206-159063706 GCA_020310875.1 Ceratopteris richardii | reverse complement strand
TACCCTATAGTGCCATCTGTACAGGTTAATACATGGTAGACATCCGGCTTCACAAATCGAGACATACCAAAATCTGCTACTCAAGTGTTCATGGACTTGTCAAGGTCTATGTTGTTAGGCTAGGCATCTTGATGATAGATGGGTGAACATACAGAGTGGAGATAGGCCAGGCACTCTACAGATTGAATGGTTATTTGCAATCAAATTTTCCAGTCCTAGTCATTGCAATTGTCCAACTCTTAGAAGATTCTCGAGTCATCTCCTTGCTTTCACCAGGTCTTCATGTAAGAGTTGGAAATCAGATTGTTCAATATTCAAGCTGCCGACAAATGGTGTTTGCATGGGTCCTAATAGATAATGTTCCAAGGATCCCTAGTTGATATTGTTGTTGCATAGATCTCTCTGTTGATTGTTGCTACATAGATCTCTCTGTTGATGGTGAAGGCAATCTAAATCCAAGAAATCACCCTTGTCTTTTTCTCAATCATCATCTCTAGCATAAATTGAGCTATCGATCACAAGAGTATAACTCTAACGCAGGCAAAGAAAGACGATTTGAAACAAAATTCTAATGATGAGAGAGTAGGTCATTATATTTGAGGTAGAGAATTTTAATGAAGAATACAACTCTTCAAATTCTTGTGCATCTATCAAGCATCTCTAATGCGATACCTTCAACTCCTTTTTTATGACCAACCATAGTACAAATAATGGAAATTCATCTTCCATTGGAGTGGAACAGTTAATTGAGAGAGATGGAAGAGAAATTAATTCAATTTCTTAATATTCTCTAGTCATTCCCACTTTCTAAGTTTGAACAAGCATTGTACATATGTCTGCTTTAAGTTTCCATGCGATTAGACATTTTCCTCATCCTTGAGCAATAAGATCTTCTTGCTGAATAAAAGTTCATAAATTAAATGTTGTTGTAAGGAGTTAGACACTACCAAAGTGAGTCACTTTGGTAAGACCTCTCCAATATGAGTCAAGAGCCTCTTGATAAGTTTAATGGGCAAGGTTTCCACACATGCAAAACCAAAATCAAAGGTCATCTCATGACTAAACAATTATGGTATGTTACAAAACCTTGCACCAAATGAAACACTTGAGCATAGAAAAGGACTACCTCATTTCTTTGAAAAGAATGAACAAGACTTGGAATGTTACTTATATCCCTAGATGACAACTATGTACACTTCTTGGATGATTGCACTACTGCAAATCAAGCATGGATTACTCTAGAGAAAAACTTTGAAGCTATTTCTAGAAACTCCAAAATAGCACTTTAAATGCGACTTCATTCTCTTACATTGTCTCAATGAGAAGATATACATACTCCTATAAACAAGCTAAAAAGTATTTGTACTCAATTAGCTAATTATTTGCAATGCCTCATTGAAAATGAAGTCCAAGTAGCAGTCCTACTCAAAGCCATGCCCGATGATAAACTTTAACAAATTGTAGCTATTCTAAAAGAAAAAAGAGCCTATCCCTATACTAGATGATGTCATTAGTTCTCTACAACAACATAAAAATAAAGAGAAGAATCATGATGAATTCACCACAAATGCCTTGATCGTAAGAGCCACAAAATTTATTCATTATAATCGTACCAACCATTTATCAAAAGATTGTCTTCAAGTTAATCCATGCAAAATATGTGGCAAAACCAATCATGCTACAAAGAGTTGTCAACTATGTAACAACAACAACAACAACAATGAAAAAAAAAAACAAAAGAGCTTTCAACTAAAGGCGTAACAATGTCAGCATAGCAGAGGAAACAAGCAAAGAAGAAGAAGAAGAAGAAGAAGAAGAAGAGGAAGAAGAAGAAGAAGATTAATTCAATTTCACCTTTGAAGATGTGTTATAAAACATCCCCTTTGTACCATCCTCATATTTTTATAGGGAGATTTGTACCACCCATTTGTTTGTTGGAGAAAGGATATAAACATTGTACCAGCTTCTCTATACATGAGAATAAAACATATATGTGTACGACCCTTAGTTGTGAGGTAAGGATAGTTCCCAAATGTATAATCAAGCTCAAGTGAGGGATTGTTGGCAATGAAATTTAATATGAACCTTCTCTAAAGGGGAAGAAACCTTATCCTATCTTATCTCCTTTTTGGTTGTCCAAAGATCCATATGAAGTTGTATAAGAAAGACTCGTTTCTAAAAGAACTGGTAGGCACATTTTTGCTTCTCTTATCCATGCGTGGAAGACATAGGGAGAACTAATTTCCCTATCTTTTTCATGGACAAAGGAAACCATCATTGAAGTATTTTGATGGCGATGCACCACATGTTGATATATTTAGGTAGTGATGTGTGTGAACAAACTAGGACTGTCAGGGCACTTTTTTCCCTCTTTAGGAGGTTTTTTTCCCTCGGCTTATATATGCATATAGCCCTAACATGTTACTTATCTTTTGTACATTCTAGTGGTAATACATTCAGTAAGGTGTGTTGTGCTCCAAGCTTCTTCTTTTTCCTTGTGCTATTCGCGTGCTTCGGCATCTAACTCCAACAATTCATCTATGGCATCATCGACATCCCTCTAGTCACAGTCTCAGAATCACACGAAATTTCGTGAGCATACTCAAGCTAATTAAGGAGATCAAAACATGTTCGCTCTGTGGTGCCAAAATCGCGATCTGAGCTCGTTTCAACCTCCGAACGCACTATCGCAGTGCTTGTGTAGGTTATTTCGTCTTTTTGTGCCAAAGATATATACAAGTTTCGGCTCACCAGTATAAGCGTCTCAAAGTCAGCTACAGGTCTAGCAAAACGCGTCAGGGTACTTTTGTTGAACTTTCTCAGATATAGTCATTTTTCTACATCAAGGTATTTTAGTCAGTGGCCATGGCTTAAAGTAATGATGTATTCCATATGTTGGCTATTGAGGATAAGTTGGATGGTACCAATTACCCATTATGGGCTTATATGATGCGACATGTATTGGTTGCAAAAGGACTATAGAACATTGTGCAGGGAATCGAAAAACGTCCTATTACACTTGCAAACATAGGTATTGAAGCTGATGCATATGGTGTTGAAGATGCTGATATTCTTTAGATTCATGTTCATGTTGTGGTTCCTGTTGCACCTACTACAGAGCAAATTTGTTGGGATGGCAGAGATTCTCAAGCACATGCATTGATAACTTTGTTTGTCAAACGTGCCATTATTCCTCACATTCGCTCTTGCAAAATAGCTAAGGATGCTTAGGATACACTTACCACATTGTACCCGGCTAGGAATGAGGCTCGTGTGGCTTACGTCCGAAATTATTTGGAGAGTGAGCACATGAATGAAAGTGATTCTATGGACAGTTTTTTTAACAACGATCAGGGATTTGAAGGAATAGTTGATTTCTGTTGATGAAGTCCTTCTTGACACTTCACTTATGCAGACTGTTTTGAATGGTCTTCCTGACTCATATCAAAGTTTTGCTTCTACTCTTCGTTTCATGATGAAAGGCAATCCAAATGCCTTAACATTTGAAGAGTTAGTTTTGGTTCTGCTGCAACAAGATCACTCCATGCAGAATAGGTCTATTATGCGTGTTGCAGATCAAGCTTTCCTGGATAGTCAGAAGGGCCAAGGAAAATGGAGCTCTTCTGCTAGTAAGCAAAAATCTCCTAATTCTGCACAATCGAAGAAGGAAGACAAAGATGAGAAGTAATCAAAAAAAGAAATTGTTTTGCAAATACTGTAAAGAAAATGATCATGTCATTAAGAGCTGTCCAAAACTGGCTGCTAACGAGGCAAAGAAGAAAGAGGCCGGAATG
This sequence comes from Ceratopteris richardii, assembly GCA_020310875.1. Classification (NCBI taxonomy): domain Eukaryota; kingdom Viridiplantae; phylum Streptophyta; class Polypodiopsida; order Polypodiales; family Pteridaceae; genus Ceratopteris; species Ceratopteris richardii. The sequence goes on along the minus strand of CM035416.1, from coordinate 159,059,912 downwards.
GTTGTTGTAGAGGCCTCTACACCAAAAACAGAGTCAATTAATCTTGTGCAAGATGAAGAATGGGTGCTTACTACTGTTTGTAGTTTTGACCCATCTTCTCATGAGCAGTGCATGTCTGCAGTAGACTCATATGTTTGCTTCCAGCATAGTTTCTTCTCTTCACTCAAGCCTGCCCCTACAGGGAATACTATCACATGTGCCAACAACTCCTCTTATCCTATTATGGGAGTTGGTAACATCATTCTGACTACTACTGATGGTAGTTCTTTTACATTGTAAATTGCTTTATTTGTGCCAGGGATAAATAAGAATATGTTATCAGTTTCGGCCTTACCCAAGATTTGTTTGGTTGTGAAATTTAATTGATGATAGATGTACAATTCATGATCTATCAAATGGCAACATGGTCATTGCTTCTGGCATTTTATCTCATTGGCTGTATAAGCTCATAGATTATGAAAAATCTGTGAATGATTCAACATTTGGAGTACATGATTCTCAGGCTATGTCAGATGCAAAGCTTTGGCATGCATGCTTTGGTCATCTCAATTGTGCTAGTTTTGCTACGCCTACAGAAATTTGAAATGGTGTCCTTTGCCCAAACTTGAGGCACCTAGTAAACATGTATGGGAAGGCTATATTTTGGGCAAAATGCAATGTTCCTTGTTCCCAAAAGATGGTTCTGTTTGAGCTACATAGAAATTGCAGCTTGTTCACAGTGATGTATGTGGTCCTATGCAAATACCCTCTTTTGGAAATTTTCTTTACTTTGTGACTTTCATTGATGATTTTGCAAGGCATGCATGGGTATATCGATTGAAAGCAAAGTCCGAAGTGTTTATGTGCTTCAAACAGTTTTTGGTTTTGGCTAAAAATTTATCAGCATGTAAGATGGGCACCCTCCGTTCTGATCGAGGGGGGGAATTTATGTCTTCTGACTTTAATGCATTTTTGGCTAAATGTGGGATAAAACATCAATGTAGAGTGCCATATACACCTCAATAGAATGCAGTTGCTGAATGGAAGAACAGGTCACTCATGGAGATGGCGAGGTGCATGGTCAAGAGTTAGGCTTTACCACATAGTTTCTGGCTTGAGGCTGTCATGTGTGCAACATATGTACTTAATAGGTGTCCCACTAAAGTACTGCAGTTGATCACTCCATATGAGGCTTGGCATGGTTGCAAGCTATCTATTGCTCATCTGCATGTTTTTGGTTGTTTGGCACATGCATTAGTGTCTGAACAAATCGCAAGAAATTGGATGATAAAGTAGTAAAATGTATTTTTTTTTTGTACAATTCTGAAAGCAAAGGCTATTGTCTGTATCATCCACAGACTAAACACATTTTGGTTAGCTGTGATGTTGTTTTCATGGAAGATGCTATTCAGTTTTTACTTTCATGTACAAAGGAGACATCTGTTAGCTCCAAAGGCATATGATACTTTGCTTCCTCTTTTTACAGGTGGACAGTTCAGTGCTGGTCCTAATGAGGCAGCTTCTAAGCCATTGTAGGTTTCATGTGATGATGCAGATCATTCCATTTCTGATGTAGATTTTCATGATGCACTTGTTGATGAGAGAGTTGATATTGAGGAGGCAAAAACTATGCCAAACAGACTTTGGGTGATAGCAAATTAGATGCACCTTTGTCATACTATACTCATTTAGGCTCTCATAGTGCCTCTTTTGCATCAGATTGCTATGCTATGGCTGCATCTAGTCTCTGTGATGAGAGTGAACCTGTTTCATTTGATGAAGCAAAAAATTCCTAACATCGGATGGCTACAATGCAATCTAAATATGATGTTATCATGAGAAATGGTAGTTGTTCTTTATGTGACTTGCCTCCTGGCAAGAAGGCCATTGGCATTAAGTGTGTATAGAAGCTGAAGCATAAACATGATGGAATAGTTGACAGGTATAAGGCTAGGCTTGTTGCAAAGGGTTATGTGAAGCGTGCTTGGTATGAAAAGATACATGCCTATCTGATTGCACATGGTTTTGAGAACAGTCCAATTGAAAGCACCTTATATGTTAAGCATGCTAATGATGTGTTTCTAATCATTGTTGTGTATTTTGATGACATGTTGCTCACTCGTACTCATGAGAAGCATATCGTTGCTTTCAAGGCTGATTTTCATGCCTTATTTGAGATGTCTGATTTGGGGCATTTGCATCATTATTTGGGCATTCAGTTTATGCACGTTGATGGTGGAATGGCTTTGTGTCAAACAAAATATATTGACACATTATTGTAGCATTTTGGCCTTGAAGATTGTAAGTCTATTGCCATTCCTACGGAGGTAGGTTTACGATTGAGTATTCATGATGCTAGAGATGCATTTGATGTTGTTCTCTATCAATAGGTTGTTGGATGCTTGATTTACTTATGCAATACTCGACCAGATATTCAGTTTGTTGTCTCAGAGATGAGCAGGTTTATGCATTGCCCAGTGTCAAGCATTGGCTAGCAGTTAAACGCATCTTTCGCTACTTGCGTGGTACTCGGCTACTTGGATTGTTTTATCCCAAGGGGGGATTACTACCACCAGATTTGCATGCTTTTTCTGACTCTGAGTGGGCTGGTTGCTATTACACTCGTGTGTCCACTAGTGGCTTTTGCTTCATGCTTGGTAGCTAATGTATATCTTGGTTGAGCAAGAATCAACCTACTTTGGCCACTTCCAGTTGTGAGGCTGAGTATAGGGAAGCTTTCGCAGTGATTGTTGAGTGTGTGTGGCTTAGATGTCTTATGGTTGATTTGGTTGTTGTTCAGTCTTCTACCACCACCATCTTCACTAACAGTCAGAGCGCGTTGGGAGTTGCAAGGAACCATATGTTCCATGCTCCCACTTAAAACATTGAGATGCATTATCATTAGGTCAGGGAGAGCTTCTCTGTTGCAGAGATCAGCTTGGCATATGTGCCCATGCAGGAGAACATTGCATACCTTTTCACGAAGGCTCTACCTAGGGAGAAGTTTGAAGTTTTCCGCAAATCTTTGGGCTTACTTCCTTTTGTGGATTGATTCCACATAGCTTGGCACTTCCTTATACATGAGTGCTAGCTCCTTGTTCACTGCATCACTCCTAGGGGGGATTTGTTGATATATTTAGGTAGTGATGTGTGTGAACACACTAGGACTACGGGGGCACTTTTTTCCCTCTTTAGGAGTTTTTTTCCCTTAGCTTGTATATATGCATATAGCCCTAATGGATTACTTATCTTTTGTACATTTTAGTGGTAATACATTCAGTATTGTGTGTTGTGCTCCAAGCTTCTTCTTCTTCCTTGTGCTACTCACGTGCTTTTGTAGACGTCTAAATCCAACACCACAATGCGCTCTCTTCTCGAGATCTCCACGATGATATCCTCAGAGTAGAAAATTGAGCTCCTAGGGCCGCACACGGTACTCTACACAGAGGCTGCAGAATACACAAAAAACACACTACACAGGGAGCACGAACACAGACTTCTTAGGTGTTACAAATGCGGTCGAACTTACAGTCTGTGACTGACTAGGCTACTATCTGTTTTATTAAAGAGCATATACAAAGAAGTGTTCGATGGCCATTTGGCCTTTCACATGGACACGAACGACAACAATCTCCCACTAAAGCCAATATGGCCAAACTAACTATGGGAGAAAAATAAAGAATGATAAAGAATACTTGAGTGTAAGTATACAAACTATACCTCCCAACTGATGGGCATGTTACACAGTATACAAGTGACTGTGTAAGATCATGAATCAAGTAACCCCCATCAAGTGACAATAGTGTCGAAAGCTATCTTGTGGTAGAGCTTAAGTCAAAGCATCTACAACATTATCTCGAGTGTGAACCTTATCAAGAATAATGTGCTCAGCGGCTAAGCAATCTCTAATGAAGTGATACCTCACCTCAATGTGCTTGCTCTTTGCATGATAGACCGGATTCTTAGTCAAACAAATGGCACTCTGACTATCATTGAGCAAATGAAGTACATGCTGAGGTAAACCCATATCACAAGCAAGACGAGAAAGCCACAATGCTTCTTTACATGCCTCACTTGCTGCAACATACTCTACTTCTGTGGTGGAAACAACTGTACATTCTTAAAGACGAGATCTCCAAGAGATAAGACCTATAGCAAAATGAAAAATGTACCCTGATGTAGACTTACAATTGTCTACACAACCAGCATAGTTAGAATCTGTGTAACCAATAATGGACGCTTTCCCTCTACCTAAGCATAGATGCTTGTCCTTAGTGCCACTCAGATATCTCAAAATCATTTTTGACTGCTTCCCAATGTTTCTTGCCAGGAATAGACATATATCTGCTCACAACTCCCACTGCAAATGTAATGTCTGGTCTCGTAGCAACCATAGCATACATGAGACTACCAAGAACATATTGATAGGGAATTTTGGTCATGAATTCCTTTTCCTCATCTGATTTGGGGCAATCATCCTTGCTCAATTTCACATATGTGGGTAAAGGTGTGCTCAATGCCTTTACACCCTGGATATTGAACTTGTGAAGTACTTTGGATATGTACTCACTTTGAGACAAGTATATGCATTTTTTACTCCTATCACGAGTAATGCGCTTGCCAAGAATATGTTTGGAATCCTCCAAATCCTTCATATCAAATGTCTGACTCAAATTCTTTTTGAGAATTGAAAAGTCATAAGAGGACTTCCCAGCAGTCAACATATCATCGGCATAAGGTATCAAGCATAGCTGCCATCTGAGCATCTCTTTGTGTGGAGACAATGATCCTCATTGCTTGGAGAATAGCCTTGAGACTTCATAAAAGCGTCAAACTTTTGGTACCATTATCCTGGGGACTGTTTAAGTCCATACAAGCTCTTCTTGAGCTTAGAAACTAGACTTTCCTTGCCAAGAACTACATAGCCCTCTAGTTGTTCCATATAGATCTCATCTGTAAGATCTTCATGCAAGAAATCAGTTTTCACATCCATTTGGACTAGTTCTAAGTCCTCCATTGCAACGAATCCAAGCAACATGTGCAAGGTAGTCATCTTGACCACTGGAGATAAGATTTCCTCGAAATCAACACCATGTTGTTGCTTAAAACCCTTTGCAACAAGTCATGCTTTATACTTTGGAGAAGCACTATTTGATGTGAATTTCAGCTTATATACCCATTTACATGGTAAAGCTTTCCTGCCCTTTGGCAAAGGTACTAAATCACAAGTACCATTCTTGTGAATAGAATCCAACTCACTCTTCATGGACGCTCCCACTTGACATGATCCTCTGTCTGCATAGCCTGTTTGTGGCAAGAAGGCTCACCGACATCTGTTAGCATAACAAAATCTAAACCTGGAACATATCTATCAAGTGGATGTGAGACAGGTGCAGAGCGTCTCAATGGTTGCTGAACAAGAACATGTGTAGACTGATCTGATCGGATATTCTCTTGAATGTCCCTACTTGCAGCCTTTTTATGCATGCTAATTGGAGGACTAGTATCCTCAAACACCACTCTTCTCACTTCAACCTCCTTAATGGGCTCTTTATGCACCTTAGACTCATTGAAAATCGCATCACTACTTCTGATCACTGACCGTGTTTTAGGATCCCATAAGCGATCTCCAAATTTTCCTTCTTGACCATATCCAAGAAAAATATATTTCTTTGACTTATGGTCCAAATTTTGTCTAAGATTCTTGGGTATATGAACATATGCTTCACACCCAAATTATTTTCCCTACATGGGTGATGTTGTAATCAAAAGTATAATTCTAAAATCTTGTCTAGTCTAGTTAGAGGGCACAACCTAGTGCTCCCGTGACATTTTGGGAAGACTAGCTTCCATCCAAGACCAACTATGATGGAGAACACAATTGAATAAATTATGGCATCACTTCAGGGTCTCTAGTAACGAGTCAAGTACCTTACTCATCGACAAACACGAGTCAAGATGGGACATCTGATGCATGTAGGTGCACTCATTCAAGAATTATAAGAACAAATCAGGAATCTTCAAGAAAATCAAGGGGGCATTCAAGTGAATCAATGTTCTAGTTCATCCTTCATGAAGGAACCCAAGATTTGCATGGGAAAAAAGTTTGATGGTGATTGCACAAAGTTCTGTGGATTTCTCCAACAAGTTAAATTGTACATATGTACGCAACCTAATAGATACCTTGATGAGGCATCCAAGGTCGGAATTTCTTAGAACCTTGCTATGTGGTCAGGCATGCTAGACATGTTCAATGCTCCACCCTCATGGAGGACTTGGCATCATGCCAAGAAGGAAGTTCACCTTCAGGTGGACATTGAGGGGGGTGTTAGATATGCTCAATGCCTCACCCTTATGTAGCACCACCATTGTTCCATGACAGTCTATTTTGTAAGGCCCCCATTATGAGGAGAAGCCATGTGAGAGTTTTGGACCTTGGTAGGTTCTTGACTTTGAGGTCATATGATGTCTACTCTAGACTATAGATGGATACTTGGGAAGGTTACTTCTAAGCCATTGGATTTGGGATTGACCCTTTGTGAGGATCAACTTAAATCAAGGGTTAGAAAGAAAAGTAGCTTTGTTAAATTGGGGAACGGTCTATTTTATGTGAGCCATTGGATCTAGACTTGATCCTAAGTGTCTAAGTGTGGATTAAGCAAGATCAAGGGTTACAAACAAGTGGTTGTTGATCCTACCTTTCTACCATTGGATTTACCCCATATGGTGGAAATTATTTTGGGCATGGATCAAGCTACCACTAAGGAACTTATTGTAGGCTCAATGACGAGCCATGTAACTATCATATGTTAATCGTTGTACAGAATTCTGCATCCTCCCTGATCTTCTTGGTCCTGGGTCACTTCTCCTTGTATCATCTGCTTGTGCCTTTCTTACTCCTGGAGTCTTCACAGAGGGCAATCCAAGTTCCTCATCAAAACTCTTTTTTGAACCACTTGAATCTCCATCAACGTCTTCAAAACCTGCACATGTTTTATGACCAACAGAAAGCTTTTCTTTACCTTTCTTGGATGTATTTCATGAATTTGTTGGACTGAAATTTCCACGCAATCTTCCACTCCATGGGTTTGAGTTGGAACTATTGCTTGGTGATGCATCCGGTGCACTCAGAACTTGAGATTCTGCACTTGATTTTTCAACATTTTCTTTGTCATTTGGTTCAAGATTCAGTCCTTCTTTGGCATCGACATAGAAGCTTGACATTTCATCAAATACCACATCTCTGCTCACTTTCACCTATCGTGTGAGAGGGTTATAACATTTATATCCCTTTTGCTCAAAGGAGTATCCAATGAAGACACATTTTTCTGCTTTTGGATCAAGCTTCATCCTCAACTCATTTGGAACATGTACATATGCAATACAGCCAAAAACTTTCAGATGTGATAAGTTTGGGGCTTTTTACCTGTAAACTTGTCTTGAGGTGTAACTTGATGTACAACAGCAATCGGAATTCTGTTCATGATGTATACAACAGTATGAACATCTTCTGCCCAATAACAATGAGGCATATTCTTCTCATTCATCAAGGCTCTTGCTATTCCTGTAGTATGTCTATTTTTACATTCAGCAACACCATTCTGTTGTGGTGTGTACCTGCATGAAAACTAACGTCGAATTCCATGACTTTTTAGAGAATTGCTAGACTCATTTGACATGTATTCACCTCCTCCATCAGATCTTAATGTCTGAATATACTTCCCTGTCTGCTTTTCCACCATAGCTTTAAAATTCTTAAAGTGATTTAGACCCACACTTTCCGTGTATGGTCATCAATCAAAGTAACAAAAAACCTGCAACTGCCCATAGATGTGGTCTTTGCAGGACCCCAAACATCTGTATGTACTATTTCTAGCACATTCTCACTAACATGCTTGTCATGTGGAAACGATGATCTTGACTGTTTACCAAATTGACATGCTGCACATACCTTTTGCATCTCTGCAACCTTGAAATTTGGTAGTCCATGGACAATCTCCTTTGACTGCATCAAATTTAGCCTTTGCAGATTTGCATGTCCAATTCGTTTGTGCTAGATCTCTATATCAGCAATAACTCTTGCACCTTTTACAAACATGGCTGCATTCATTTTCAGGAATTTTCATATTTAAGGTGAACATCATATCCACGTTGTTTCCTTTGGCAATCAATCGTCCACCCTATTTGAACTCTTCTACATATAACCCATCAACATTGAACCTGACTTGTAATCCCTGGTCAACCATTTGTCCAACAAAAATCAGATTCCTTGTTATATTTGGAATATGTAGCACATTAGCAAGGTGTTTTACCTTCCCATACTCCATAGACAGTGCTATATTTCCTGTATGATCGACAGGGTGTGATATGTTATCACCTGTTTCAACATATCCAAGAACTTGCAATTTTTGCAAAGCACTAAACCACTCCACATGATTGGTCATGTGATTTGAAGCACCTGAATCAACATACCATGCATTATCATTCATTTTGGAACACCAGCGGACATTGTATTCATCACGTGATGTTGAACCACATGAACATCTTCTCAAAATCATCTACACTTATGGATGCATAGTTGTTTTGCTTCCTTATGTTATTTTGATTCTTCAACCTGCAATCATGTTCAAAGTGTCCAGGTTCACCACAATTCCAGCATCCTTTACTATCATTACGTGAATTTCTTTGGAAATTTTGTGACCTCTTTGGCTCCCCCTACCTCAAAACTGTCCTCTTCCTCCTACATGATTCTATTGTTGACCTTGGTCTTGGTTACTGTTTCCTCTTCCACTTCCGAAACCTATACCTGTGCCGCTTCCTCTGTGAGAGTAGAATACTTGCTCAAAACTGGGCTTTCCTTGGGAGTTTGAATCCTTACCAGGATTCTTTTCTTCAATAATCGACATGGATACCAGATCAGCAAAATTCATAATATTTTCTCTAGTCTATATAGAAGTTCTGAATTGCTTATATGAAGCTCCTAAACCACGAAGGAACACTTCCACCTTATCATCATAATTTACATTCACGCCAATAGATGCAAGTGACTCACATATGCTTTTGATTTTCAGAGTGCATTCACTTACCGACATGCTATTTTTTTCCAATGTATGCAGCTCGTTCCTGAGTTGCAATTTATGTGCCTTTGTATTGGTCTCATACAAAGTGGCCAAACTATTCCAAGCCTCTTTCGGAGTCTTGGCATCTTGTATGTGTCCAATCATCCTATCCTATATGCTAACAGATAGCCAATACATTACCTTTTGTGCTCCTTGATTCCATTCCTCATATGCTCTTAACTGTTCTGCAGTCCAATTCCTCTCTCGCAACTGCAGAGCATTTTCGTTCTCTCCTTCGATGTACTTCCAGTAGCCTTTTCTCATCAAGAAATTCGTCATTCTGAATCTCCAAGCATGGAAGTTGTTCTTGTCCAGCTTATCGCTCATAAGCTGACTCATTCCATCTGTGTTTGCCATTTCTACAGTAATTTACAACATTGGAAAACACTACAAGCAGCGCTTCTGCTTGAACACTGTCGCACTATGACGTGATAATTCGTTCTTAGAAAAACACAGTTTTCGTGTATCAACAATACACGGAATCGCTTGAAATTCTGGATCTAGAATATATGAGTGTTGCCAAACACGATGCAAGTTACGGTTTCTGAAACAGACCTGGTTTTTTTATGGACCCCACCTTGTGGACTCGAAACAAAGGTCGAGATGGCTCTGAAACTTTGATCTGACAAAAACGAGTGACCCTAAAGGAAGAACTTCGAAAATATTTTGAGGTCTTCTACCTTCATGCGGATTTTCATAGCAAACGGAGGTCGTTTGTGAATCATGTTTTCTCAACGCCTTGCTGCATACTCTTCACCGTCGCCTTCTCCACGAGCTCTCTACAGCCACGTTGGCTCTAATACCATGTCACGAGGAAGGGGATAAGGAAGAGAGCTCACACACACTCACAATCAAAGAGAATCACACACTCAAATTGAGGCAAGGAAGAATGATCTTCTTCTTCTTCTTCTATTACATAAAGAGGTGTTGGGATAGATGGATGGACACTCCAAGAAATGAGTAGGTACTGCCAAATCTTGCTTTGTACCAGCCCTTTGTAGTTTCAGAGTTGAGTTGTAGGCCCTCTTAGCTTCCCAATGACACTAAATAAGTGCCTATGTGCTTTGGAAATGATGTGAGAAAAGATTGAACCAAAACAGACTACTTCCAAATAGACGGATCAATGAAAACCTTCTATTTTTTTATCACACACCTGTTGCTTGTTATGCTCACTGCTACCAATACAGTAGGAATTAGAAAAATTCCTTTTACAGATATCTAATAAGCTTAATAAGCTAATGATTCCAAGTGAAATCACTTAAAATGATGCACTATACACAGAGCAATCAATTTAGCAATTGAATCATTACCCCCGATTTTTTAGGACCTTTGTAGAGTTTGACTAGTGAGTGATTCCATGCGATTTTCTCCAAATTGGATAAATGGATTTCCTTCAAAATTTGTCAGCCGGTAGACGCCGTGGAGCTGATTCCAACGAGCTTTAGATCATTGAAAATGGTGGAGAATTGACTCAGATATGAGCAACACAAGTTGATAGATATAAATGACTATAACAGAGAGACCATAGATGAACAATGTAGATGTATTGTACTAATGAGCAGTGTTGTACAAGATCATAGGCTTGACAATCATAGCCTAATGATGGAGAGTAGTGTAGGCTACAATGTAGTCCTCACACTCTTACAAAATGGCAGTGGAGAACTCAGGGATTGAGACTTCTACATGTGACTTTTTCAAGTCACTTTTTATAAGTGCCATATTCAAATTTGAATTTGAATTCAACTTTTCGCTCTCTCTAAAAGTAGTCCTTCAATCTAGGAAATATTCCCTCAATGAAGTCATTACTTTTCTATCTAACAATTCCACGAGTTTTTGGTAGGTGATTACAAATATTCTCTTAAGTAAAAAATAACTTTTACAAATGGTAAAGATAAAAAATCTTCCTAGCAATGGTTTCCATGGAGTTTTATATGTTTATAAACTTCAATCCAAATGTGTGGGCTTGGACTTTGCACCAACAGCTCCCCCTCAAGCCAAACATTTTGACTTGTTCTTCATCTTCAATCTTCATGAATGTCCTGCAATCCAATCATTGACTTAAACCTGCAAAGCTTTGTACCATCTAATGCTGTAGTCAATAAATCTGCACATTGCATATTAGTTGATACATATACCAATTGAATATCCTTGCTCAATAGCTTCTCTCTCACATAATGATAGTGGACCTCTATATGCTTGGTCCTAGCATGATAAATGGGATTAGCTGCAAGATGTAGTGAGCTGGTATTATCTCCAAAGATCATTGGAGATGTAGTATGCAAACCCAAATCTGTGTGTAATAATCTGATCCATATGGCCGCTTGAGTAGCATTGGCCAATCCTCTATACTCTGCCTCTGTAGAAGATAAAGCAATAGTAGGTTGCTTCTTTGAAGACCATGATATAGGTTTATTACCTGCAAAGGATAGGTATCCTAAGGTACTACTTCTATCATCTTTACATCCTGCCCAATCTCCATCTGAATATACCTTGATGTCCAAGTCTGATGTATAAGTAAAATACAATCCATGATTCTGAGTACCCTTAAGGTACTTCAAAATCCTTTTGGAAGCCTCCAAGTGAGGTGCCCTAGGCTTGTGCATAAACTGAATTAGAACACTTACTCCATAAGCAATATCAATCCTTGTCAATGTAGCATAGTTCAAGCTTCCCACTTTGCTTTGGTAACCTGCAATGTTATCAAGTATATCACCTTCATGAGCAATTAATTTTAGGTTTACCTCCATTCGAGTACTTGCAACTTTGGCATCCTGCAAATGAAACTTCTTTAACATATCCTGTATATAATTTCTCTGAGTAATATAAATTCCAGAGTCAGTATAGACTAACTCAAGTCCTAGAAAGTATTTTAGTGATCCAAGGTCACTAATTTTGAACTCCATCATTTGATTTTTTATCTGCTTGATACCATTAACATCATTACCTGTAAGTATGATATCATCAACATATACACATAGGTATATTACCTCCGAATTACTTCCCTTGATGAACAGAGAAGTATCTGCTTTACTCATGATAAAACCTTGATCCTGAAGGTATGTAGTCAACATATGGTTCCATGCCCTAGGTGTCTGCTTCAATTCATAAAGAGCTTTGTTCAATTTACATACATATGTTACCTTGTTTGGGTCCTCATAGCCAGGAGATTGAGACATGTACACCTCCTCTGAAATCCAGCCATTTAGAAATGCATTTTTTACATTCAACTGATACATGTTCTAATTTTTTGATGCAGCCACACTTACCAATACCCTGATGGTTGGCATTTTGGCCACAGGTGAGAAAGTTTCTTCATAATCAACTCCTTGGGTTTGTGCAAAACCCTTAGCCACAAGTCTAGCTTTGTACCTGCTTATTGATCCATCAGAATTCCTTTTGATCTTATAGATCCATCTAGAACCAATTACCTTCATAGACTCCTTCTTTGGTACTAGTTCCCAAGTATCACTCTCCTTGAGTGCTTCAATTTCCTCATCCATAGCTTCCTTCCATTCTGCCTTGGTCTTTGCCTCTTCATATGATGCTGCTTCTTCAAATGACAAGTCTTTTGCAAGATAAACAGAGTGCTTAGTAACTAGGGAAGTGTCATACCCATATCTGATTGGTTTCTTGATTTTCCTTTGTGATCTTCTGATTGCTTGGTTGGATGATTCAGGTATATCCTCCAACTTCTTCATCTTGACTTTGCCTTTGGACTTCCATGCCTTGAACTCTTCTAGGTTGATGATGTCTCATCATCTGAGTTAATATCTTGATTCTGAGTAGGCTCCTCCTTAGTGAGGCTTGGAAACTCCTCTTCCAAGTCATAAGGTAGTTTTACTTTCCTGCATTCACTATCAAACCAAGAGTCATTCCCATCAAAGATAACATCTCTACTGACCATGAATACTTTGTTTGAAGGATTGTAGAACCTGTATCCTTTCTGATTCAAGTCATACCCTATGAAGATGTACTTCTCTACCTTAGGGTCTAGCTTACCTCTTATCTGAGAAGGAATATGCACATAAGCTACACACCCAAAGATTCTGCAATGATCAAGTGAAGGCCTTCTACCATGCCATGCTTCATATGGGATCATCCCATCAAGAGATTTGGATGGCAACCTGTTTACAAGATAAGTGGCAGTAGATACACTCTGTACCCACAAGTAATTAGGTAAATTTTTCTCATTTAACATTGATCTAGTTGTTTCAACAATTAATCTATTTCTCCTTTCTGCCACCCCATTTTGCTCAGGGGTATACCTTGTTGTGATTTCTCTTTTGATTCCTCTTTCCTGCAAGAATATATGAAACTCATTTGAAAGGTACTCACCTCCTCCATCCCCTTAGTCTCTTTAGGTTTCTCCCTGTTTGGTTCTCAACAAGTGCAAGATACTTTTTAAAGCAATTGAATACTTTATCTTTGTGCTTCATAAAGTACAATACAGTCCACCTACTGTAATCATCAATGAAAGATACATAATACCTTGATCCAGAAATTGAGGGATCCTTACTTGGTCCCCATACATCTATATGGACAAGCTCTAGGTAGTCCTCATGCATGTAGCCTTTCCTTGAGAAGGGCAACCTGTGAGATTTTCCAAACTGACAAGCACCACATTTATAAATCATGTGTTGCTTGGATACATTAGGTATCCCAAGCACACATTGGTCTCTACATATTTGTTTTAAAGTTCTTTCACCAATATGCCCTAATCTCTTGTGCCAAATTTCAAGCTCTGAAAGTGTTTGATCTTTGTAGCTATAGAGTGCGATATTTCTTGTATCTTCAAGTTCAAAAGTGAATAATCTATGTGTCTTTTCTCCTTTGGCAATTCTCTTGAATCCATGTTGGGAATCCTCAGTAAATGCTCCATATTGGTTGAACCTGACCTGCAAACCCTTTTCCACAATCTTTCCAACACTCATCAAATTCTTGGTAATTGTAGGTACATATAAAACCCTGCTCAACAGATTCTTGTTTCCATCTGAGGTCTTAACATTTCCTACTTTAATCACTGAGTGCTTGGTGTCATCACCTGTTTGTACTTGATGCTTACCATTTGGTTCATCAAGGTCAAAGAGAAGAGCTACATTGCCTGCCACATGGTTTGAGCATCTTGAATCAATGTAGAAGAGATGGTCATCATTTATACCTGGTTTTGAAGTCATATTCATAATCAGAAGAGAATCTTCTTGATCTTTTGTGTAGTTGTTGTAATCCTTCCTTGATTTGTAGCATCCTTGATAGTTGCTATTGTAGTTGTTGTTGTAGTTGTTATTGTATCCTTGATGGTAATTAAACCTTCATCTTGATTGTGTATATCCACCTCTTTGATATCCTCTACCTCTCCGATTCTTGAAGTTCCTGTAACACTCATCTATAGTATGATTTGACAATCCAAAAATATTGCATGGTGAGGAGTTATAAGGTCTCCTCCTACCTTGCTTACCTCCTCTACCCCTTCCTCTTGCGGTTCTACCTCTCCCTGCATAGTTGGCTTGGGAGGTAGTTCCTTCATCTTCAACCTTTTTGTTCTTCCCTTTCTCTTTGGATTTACTTTTATCAGTGTATAGGGCAAAAGAGTTATTACCTCTTGATGAGTCTCCATTCTTGTTGAGCTTGGCTTCATGGGTAAATAGTTGCTCCATGAGTGTGGTAAGGTTTGGAATCTGCATGTCCATGTACAGGTCCATGGCAGTTGTGAAGCTCTCCCATTTGTCATCAGCTTTAATACCATTGATTACTTGTCTTACAATCTGTTCTTCTTCAATTTCTTCTCCTATGCTTGCCAACTGATCTGCTACATCTTTGACTTTGGTCACATACTCTGAGATACCTTTCTTAGGTTACTTTCTTTGAGTGGTAAAATCAATCCACAATTGGTTCTTTCTAGCCCTTGTGTTGGAAGAGAAATAAGAAGACAATGTTTCCCAAGTCTCTTGGGATGTCTTACAGTTCCTTATATGAGGAAGAAGAAAATCAGAGATTGAGTTAAGTAGGACCTTGCCAATGCATCCTTGGCACACCATGTGTTGAGTCTTTCATGCTCCTCTCTTGTAGGTTGTCCTTTGCTTCTAAATATGGGCACCTCCTCATCTCCTGAGATGTATCCATAGAGGCTCCTTCCTTGTAAGTATGTCTTCATCCTCAAAGACCATGCTTGATAGTTGTTCCTGCCCAATTTATCAATGAAATAAGGAAAACCATCTCCCATTCTTATGTTAGCTTTGCTCTAGTACCACTGTTGGGATAGATGGATGGACACTCCAAGAAATGAGTAGGTACTACCAAATCCTGCTTTATACCAGTCCTTTGTAGCTTCAGAGTTGAGTTATAGGCCCTCTTAGCTTCCCAATGACACTAAATAAGTGCCTATGTGCTTTGGAAATGATGTGAGAAAAGATTGAACCAAAACAGACTACTTCCAAATAGATGGACCAATGAAAACCTTCTATTTATTATCACACACCTGCTACTTGTTATGCTCAGTGCTACCAGTACAGTAGGAATTAGAAAAATTCCTTTTACAAGTATCTAATTAGCTTAGTAAGCTAATGATTCCAAGTGAAATCACTTGAAATGATGCACTATACACAAAGCAACCAATTTAGCAATTGAATCATTACCCCCGATTTTTTAGGGCCTCTATAGAGTTTGACCAGTGAGTGATTCCACGTGCTTTTCTCCAAATTGGCTGAATGGCTTTCCTTCAGAATTTGTCAGCATGTAGATAACTTGGAGCTGATTCCAACAAGCTTTAGATCATTGAAAATGGTGGAGAATTAACTGAGATATGAGCAACACAAGTTGACAGATATAAATGACTATAACAGAGAGACCATAGATGAACAATATAGATGTATTGTATTAATGAACAGTGTTGTACAAGATCATAGGCTTGACAATCATAGTCTAATGATGGAGAGTAGTCTAGGCTACAATGTAGACCTCACACTCTTACAAAATGGCAATGGAGAACTCGGGGATTGAGACTTCTACACGTGACTTTTTCAAGTCACTTTCTATAAGTGCCAAATTCAAATTTGAATTTGAATTCAACTTTTCGCTCTCTCTAAAAGTAGTCCTTCAATCTAGGAAATATTCCCTCAATGAAGTCATTACTTTTCTATCTAACAATTCCACGAGTTTTTGGTAGGTGATTACAAATATTCTCTTAAGTCAAAAAATGACTTTTACAAATGGTAAAGATAAAAAATCTTCCTAGCAATGATTTCCATGGAGCTTCATATGTTTATAAACTTCAATCCAAATGTGTGGGCTTGGACTTTGCATCAACAAGAGGAATGTACAAGAATGACCTAAAACAAGAATAAAAGAAGTGGAATATATAAAGACCAGTACATAAGGAAAAACCTAATGTCCACGAATGAATGAGCTAGCAAGAAACAAATGTGCCATCTGTTGGAGATAGACGTCTGCGGAAGCACGCGAACAACACAAGGAAGAAGAAGAAGCTTGGAGCACAAACACACAATACTGAATGTATTACTAGAGAATGTACAAAGATAAGTAGCCCATTAGGGCAATAGGCGTATGTACAAGCCGGGGGAAAAAAACCTCCTAAAGAGGGGAAAAAGTGCCCCGGCGGTCCTAGAGTGTTCACACACATCACTACCTAAATATATCAACAAATCCCCCCTGGGAGTGATGCGGTGAACAAGGAGCTGGCACTCATGTATAAGGAAGTGCCAAGCTATGTGGAAATCACTCCACAAAAGGAAGTAAGCCCAAAGCTTTGCGGAAAGCTTCAAACTTCTCCCTAGGCAGAGCCTTCGTGAAAAGGTCTGCAATGTTCTCCTGCGTGGGCACATATGCCAAGCTGATCTCCCCAGCAGAGAACCTCTCCCTGACATAGTGATAATGCACCTCAATGTGCTTAGTGCGAGCATGGAAAACAGGGTTCCTCGCAACTGCCAATGCGCTCTGACTGTCAGTGAAGATGATGGTGGCAGAAGACTGGCCAACACCCAAATCAGCCATAAGGCGTCTGAGCCACACACACTCAACAGTCGCTGTGAAAGCTGCCCTATACTTAGCCTCACAACTGGAAGTGGCCACAGTAGGCTGCTTCTTGCTCAACCAAGATATACATGAGCTACCAAGCATGAAGCAAAAACCACTGGTGGACACACGAGTGTCATAGCAACCAGCCCAATCTGAGTCAGAAAAAGCATGCAAATCTGGTGGTAGTGATCCCCCCTTGGGATAAAACAACCCAAGTAGCCGAGTACCACTCAAGTAGTGAAAGATGCGCTTAACCGCTTTCCAATGCGTGACTCTTGGGCAATGCATAAACCTGCTCATCTGTGAGACAACAAACTGAATATCTAACCGAGTAATGCATAAGTAAATCAAGCATCCAACAGCCTGTTGATAGAGAACAACATCAAATGCATCTCCATCATCATGAAGACTCAATCGTAAACCTGTCTCCATAGGAGTGGCAATAGGCTTACAGTCTTCTAGGCCAAAACGCTACAATAATGTGTCAATATATTTCGTTTGACACAAAGCCATTCCACCATCAACGTGCATAAACTGAATGCCCAAATAGTGATGCAAATGCCCCAAATCAAACATCTCAAATGAGGCATGCAAATCAGCCTTAAAATCAGCAATATGTGTCTCAATAGGACCAGTGACCAGCATGTCATCAACATAGACAACAATGATCAGAAGCACATCATTAGCACGTTTAACATATAAGGTGCTTTCAGTTGGACTGTTCTCAAAACCATGTGCAATCAGATAGGCATGTATCTTCTCATACCAAGCACGTGGTGCTTGCTTTAAACCATATAATGCCTTCTTTAACCTGCAAACCTGGTTTTCATGCCCTTTCTACACAAAGCCACGGGGCTGAAAAACATACACTTCTTCATGCAAGTCACCATTCAAAAATGCTCTTTTAATGTCCAACTGATGTACATTCCAACCATGATGGGCTGCAAGTGCACAAATGCTCCGAACACTAGTCATACGGCATGTAGGTGCAAAGGTCTTATCAAAATCAATGCCTCTTTCTTGTGCATAACCCTTTGCAACAAGCCTAGGCTTATACCTGTCAACTATACCATCAGGTTTACGCTTCAGCTTGTATACCCACTTAGTACCAATGGCCTTCTTGCCAGGAGGCAAGTCACATAAAGACCATGTATCATTCTTCATTATAGCATCATATTCAGATTGCATAGCAACCATCCAATTTTCTGAATTTTGTGCTTCATCAAAAGAAACAGGCTCATTCTCATCATAGAGACTAGATGCAACCATAGCATAGCAATCTAATGCAAAGGAGGCACTACGAGAGCCTGAACGAGTACGATATGACAAAGGTGCATCTAATTTGCTGTCACGCAAAGTCTGCACCAGCCATTTTGGCATAGTTTTTGCCTGCTCAATATCAGCTCTCTCATCAACAAGTGCATCATGTAAATCTTCATCAGAAATGGAATGATCTGCATCATCATATGAAACCTGCAAAGGCTGAGAAGTTGCCTCATTAGGACCACCACTAGCATGTCCACCTGTAAAAAGAGGCATCAAAGTATCATACATGTCTTTGGAGCTAACAAATGTCTCCTTAGTACATGAAAGCGATGGCTGAATAGCATCTTCCACAAAGACAACATCACGGCTAACCAGAATGCGTTTAGTCTGTGGATGATACAGACGATAGCCTTTACTTTCAGAACTGTACCCAACAAAAATACATTTTACTGCCTTATCATCCAATTTTCTGCGATGTTGTTCAGGCACTAATGCATATGCCAAACAACCAAAAACACGCGATGAGCAACAGATGGCTTTCGGTCATGCCAAGCCTCATATGGAGTGATAGACTGCAACGCTTTAGTGGGACACCTGTTCAGTACATATGCTGCACACATGACAGCCTCAAGCCAGAAACTATGTGGTAAAGCCTGACTTTTGACCATGCACCTCACCATCTCCATGAGTGACCTGTTCTTTCGTTCGGCAACTCCATTCTGTTGAGGTGTATACGGCACTGTACACTGGTGTTTTATCCCACGTTCAGCCAGAAATGCATTAAAATCTGAAGACATATATTCCCCCCCTCGATCAAAACGGAGGGTGTCCATTTTTACATGCTGACATATTTTCAGCCAAAACCAAAAACTGTTTGAAACACATGAACACTTCGGACTTTGCTTTGAGTGGATATACCCATGCATGCCTGGAAAAATCATCAATGAAAGCCACGAAGTAAAGGTAATTTCCAAAAGAGGGTGTCTGCATAGGACCACAGACATCACTATGTACAAGCTGCAATTTCTGCATAGCCCGAACTGAACCATCTTTTGGAAAGGAAGAACGCTACATTTTGCCCAAAATGCAGCCTTCACAAACATGTTTTCCAGGTGCCTCAAGTTTGGGCAAAGAGGACACCATTTCAGATTTCTGCAGGCGTAACAAACTAGCAAATTCAGATGACCAAAGCGTGCATGCCAAAGCTTTGCATCCGACATAGCCTGAGAATCATGAACTGCACATGACGAATCATTCACAGATCTTTCATAGTCTATGAGCTTATAGAGCCCACGACATAAAATGCCAGAAGCAATAATCACATTGCCATTTGAGAGATCATGGACTGTACACCTGTCATCAACGAATTTCACAACCAAGCCAATCTTGGCTAATGCAGAAACTGATAACAGGTTCTTTTTGATCCCTGGCACAAATAAAGCATCTAACAAAGTGAAAGAACTACCATAAGCAGTAGTCAGAATGATCTTACCAACTCCCATAACAGGATAAGAGGAGTTATTGGTGCATGTGACATTATTCCCTGTAGGGGCAGGCTCGAGTGAAGAGAAGAAACTACGCTGCGAGGTAATATGTTTGGTCGCCCCACTGACAAAGTACCAAACATCTGAGTCTACTGCAGACATGCACTGATCATGAGAAGATGGGTCAAAACTGCAGACAATAGTAAACGCCCATTCTTCTTCCTGCACAAGATTTGCAAACTCTGTTTTTGGTGTAGAGGCCTCTGCAACAACCATTCCAGCCTCTTTCTTCTTTGCCTCTTTAGCAGCCAGTTTTGGACAGTTCTTTATAATATGATCATTTCCTTTACAGTACTTGCAGAACAATTTCTCTTTTCTGATTTCTTCTCATCTTTATCCTGGTTCTTCGATTGTGCAGCATTTGCAGATTTCTGCTTACTAGTAGAAGAGCTCCATTTTCCTTTGCCCTTCTGACTAGCCAAGAAAGCTTGATCTGCAACACGCATAATGGACCTGTTCTGCCTGGACTGATCTTCCTGCAACAGAACAGAGACTAATTCCTCAAATGACAAGGCATTCGGATTGCCTTTCATCATCAACCGAAGAGTAGAGGCAAAACTCTGATATGAATCAGGAAGACCATTCAAAACGGTCTGCACAAGTGAGCTATCTGGTATAACCTCATCAGCAGAAATCAATTGTTCCTTCAGGTCTCTGATCTTTGTAAGAAAAATGTCCATAGAATCACCTTCATTCATGTGCTCACTCTCCAACTGTTTTTAGAGGTAAGCAACACAAGCCTCATTCCTAGCCTGGTACAAAGTGGTAAGTGTATCCCAAGCATCCTTTGCTGTTCCGCAAGAGCGAATGTGAGGAATAATGGCACGTTTGACAGACAAAGCTATCAATGCATGTGCCTAGGCATCTCTACCATCCCAACGAATCTGCTCTGCAGTAGGTGCAACAGAAATAGCAACACGAACAGGAATCTGCGGAATATCATCTTCGACACCATCTTCATCAGCTCCAACACCTATATTTGCAGTACCTGTCGTTACAAGTGTAACAGGACATCTTTCAACACCCTGCATAATGTTCCGCAATCCTTTTGCAACCAGTACATGTCGCATCATATAAGCCTATAATGGGTAGTTGGTACCATCCAACTTATCCTCAACAGCCAACATACGGAATACATCACTGCTTTCAGCCATGGCCGGTGACTAAAATACCTTGATGCAGAAAATTGACTGTATCTCAAAAAGTTAAACAGAACTTCCCAGACGAGTTCTGCTAGACCTGTAGTAGACTTCGAGACGCTTAAACTGGCGAACAGAAACTGGTATATACCTTTGGCACAAAAGGACGAAATAGCCTGCACAAGCGCTGTGATAGTGCGTTCGGAGGCTGAAACGAGCTCAGATCGCGATCTCGGCACCACAAAGCGAAGCCGTTTTGATCTCGGAAACACCCTGAGTATGCTCACCAAATTTCGTGCGAATCTGAGACTGCAAACGGAGGAGTGTCGACGGCGCCCTAGAAGAAGCGACGACCTGCTCTGATACCAATTGTTGGAGATAGACGTCTGCGGAAGCACGCGAACAGCACAAGGAAGAAGAAGAAGCTTGGAGCACAAACACACAATACTGAATGTATTACTAGAGAATGTACAAAGATAAGTAGCCCATTAGGGCAATAGGCGTATGTACAAGCCGGGGAAAAAAACCTCCTAAAGAGGGAAAAAAGTGCCCTGGCGGTCCTAGAGTGTTCACTACTAAGAAAGTATGGATGCACTTCATGAAGGGGAAAAATGAGGTTTTCAAACAATTTTTTAATTTCAAAATTTAGGACTTTAATAGTTTGTTGAACGAGCAAAAAAATGAAAGAGATTTTAACATATGGTCTTGTTGAATGGGAAAACAAACATGTTGCTAAAATAGCAATAGCTTTGGTGATACGATAATAAGAATAAGAACATGCCCCATTTTTATCAGATAGAAGACGTGTTTTACATTATGATCAAAACTCTAATTACAATTGTACATCCAATTCGAGGGAAAGTTTGGGGCAAGAATTTGAATTTATCACAGTTGAAGGTATTCGGATGCATTGCCTATGTACATGTTCGAAATGAGCTAAAAAAAAAGGCTCAACCCAAAACCAAAGAAGATATGCATTCATTGGATACTCCCTTGCACTTAATGTTACAAGTCTTATCACATGCCAAGTGGAGATAAGTAGAGATGTGGTATTTGATAAGGTGATACTTGGCATGCTATAAAAGATGGCATTGATATTCAATCCAATGACTAAGTGATTGAAGATGACATAAAACAAAAGTGTATATTCAATGATCGCAAGTTGGTACAATGAAAAAGATGGCACAAATATTGAATCAAGTTATGAAGTGACCAAAGTTAATACATCACCAAAGCATAAAGATATCGTCATAAAAAAGGCTACACTACTCTAGGTAGTATTTTGAGAACAAGATCAATCCTATTGTGAAAGTTGACAAAGGGATATGACATAACTTCCACATATGGGACTAACCTACTTTTGTGAGTAATAATTAAGCTAAACATCAGTAGGAAGGATTGAATTTCAATAGTTAAATCATGGTGCAAAAAAAGAGACAAACAACGAAGAGCAAGATCAACCTATTATTTAGGTTACCAAAGGATATGACTTGTATATACAAGATTATCCTATCCTACTTAGATGATTAAATGAATACTAAGTTCTACAAACATTAGGGATGGAATTTAACTAGTTAATCAAATTCTGAAAGAAGTATTACATTATGCAACAAACAAAATTTGAACAAGCAAAAGAACATAGCAAACAAGAGGAAAAAAAATTCATATTCTCTGAACATTTGATACAAAGATGCATGCAACTACCTCTATCCACTAGTGTGAAGCTTAGATGATGATCTACACAAAGGATAGTGACATTCTTTTGTTAGGTACAATAGTTTTTTTTTTTTTAAATAAAGGAAGTTCAACTTTAGCCTACTCTCCCGGACTTGAATTAATTAAAAGAAAAGTACAAGGGAAGGGGACTAGTACCCACGAGATCCCCCGAATCCCACAAAGGAGGGGTAGCTTTTACAAAGTTTAGATGGCATTACAAAGAAGGTTAATCACCCTCTCATCACCCTCATGCGAGGCTCACATGGGTTTAAGCTTGTTGTTGATCAAAATGAGTACTTGATGATGCCTGAAGGGGGGGGGGGGATTTCTTACAATTAGCAATCCTTTTGCCAAGGAGGAACAACAATTTCTCAATCGACCACTCTTTGGGAGAGTCACCAAAGTTAAAAGCACATCTTTTCCGCCAAATCTTCAATAGGACCTCCCCTCTGATGGCGTTCCAAAGAGTCGTAGAGCAACCGATCGCTTCTCCCAACAAAGCTTGCTTCCAACTGATATGTTTCTGAAGTCTAATTTTCTTTCCGACAATTTGGAGTTGGAACAAGTAAAGAAGATGTGAGAAACATCTTCAACAGACTGGTAGCAGTGTTTGCACTTGGGAGGTATCCCACAAATTTTGCTAGACTTAAGGTTGGTCCAAATTCCACGATGAAGAATTTGCCATAAGAGGACATACTTTTCTATTTCTAAGAGGGGGTGCCAGGTAGGCATGAACTTCATGTCCCACCAAAGCCGCATCCACGACAGGCACCACTTCTTGTTGAGGTTAACCTAATAATCAATGGTTTCTTTGATGTTCGGGACTTTTGATTGGCAATTACCATTGTGCCTGCCATCTGAGACCAAGCGAGCTCAACGCATCGTGCCCCATAAGAAGGCGAACTTTAGAGTGGTCCCAAGCAAGATGTCTACTTTGCAAAGTGTTCCATTCTTCATAGGAAATGTTGATGCTAGGGTCAATGTCCTCAAAGTTGATCCACTGGTTGGTGTCTTGCTTCCAGAGATGTTTCCATTTTTTGAAGCCTTTATTCCATAGCCTCTTGGCGTTTTGAATGTTCCAAGATTTCATGATCCGGATGCCATGGATCGGGAACTAGATAGTCATTTTGTTTGATACCAGCTGCCCACTTCAAATCTTCGCTTATTCTTGTGAAGCTTTTGACTTTATTCCAACTCTTCCATAGGGAGCACACAAGATTCGAGCCTTTCAAGAAGACCGGGATCGGGGAAACAAAAGGGTCAAAATGTCAAGATTCTTCCAGCTCGGGAATCCCATGAAAGCCAACTCGTTCTTATTTTTGAAGATCAACTTGGCCCATGAGGCCTGCCCATTGCACCACGCCTTCATCATTCATTTTGCCGCAAGTTTGTTAGTCATGCACCCAAAATCTAGAATGCCAAGGCCCCTACAAGTAGGTCGAAGTTAGATGATCATGTCCATGCAAAGGTTTCTCTCTTTATAATCCACGGTGGCACTCAAGTCTTCCTCTAAACAATCATCCATACCTGCACTGCCCAGGGCCAAACAAGGAATATGCTAAAGAATGTTTTTTTTTTTACCATCAAACCAAGGACATTAACTTCGAATCCCCACCATATAGGGCATAGGTTCCTATATGATCCCCCCTCCCAACTAGGGGCCACCTTTGCAAAATAGGCCAAAGCAATATGCTATAGAATGTTATTTTTGTCGTCAACCCAAGGACATTAACTTTGAACACCCACCACATAGGGGATAGGTCCCCTTAGGATCCCCCTCCCAACTAGGGGCCACCTTTGCAAGATAGGTCCTTTGATGACTCACTAACCCCACGGCTCAATGCAATGCACCTCGAGTTGCTACCTACTTATTTACCTTGTTAACCCAAAAGTCAGGCTCACAAAAGTCGCCCTTTTTCACCAGCCAAGTACATGCACTCAAGGTTCAAAATAAACTTTGAGGAGAAAATAACCTACTCTATCGCTTAAGTGCTTAAACACCGAAGATTGACACTTGACAGTTACGAATATCGACCTGACCCATTTCAATGACCATACACTAAAGTTAGATATCACTCACAATTTAGCAATCAACTAGCTCACCAAAACTCAATGGGAATGTTTCATACATTCAAAAGTGAAAATGAGAGAGAGGATTAGTGTTCATAAACGCCAAAAGGCTTGTGAAACCATGTCACGTCATTCTCAAACCAATAGTTGTTTGTCGAGATGTGGAGGTTGTCAGTCAAGAATTTCTTACACACGAGCAAGATCAACAGACTAGTATCAAACATTGCGAAAAGCTCTAGGAAAAGCTACGCTTGTGCATGGACTCTGTTCCATATTTACACAGTTTGAGAAGGCAACTGCTCTACTACAGAATTCTTTAGGAATTTGATAACATTTGTAAGTATGGGGTGCATGAATGTTACATAACCCCCTTAGGTAGTGATTACCCAAAATCTGTACCAGAGTAAAGACTACGTTCCAATAATGTCCTATATGCTTGGAAAAGAAAGCAACTGGAAAGCTAAGTTTAACCACTGGTATCTTTTAGGCTGTAAATTGCACACGTGAAAATAAGACTACAAGTCATTTTGAGCCAGCGTTAATTATACAAAGATAGTTGAAAGGGTAGACTAGCATGAGAGAATGAGCATATAATTTCCAATTGATATTTTTACTTCCCACCCCAATTCTTCTAAGCTGAAGTAAATGGAAAAGCACTCCTTGCAGCTACAACAAAAGGGCCAAATGGACACTACCATATGATGCTTAAGAGTGCCAACGACCTTTTCGCACTTCTGATTGCACTCCCAAAAGACATCTAATGTAGCTGGGTGATGAATAAGAGAGAACCTCCAAGTGGTAGGACTCCAGGGCATTCATCATTTCTTCTCATGGAAGCCAACAGAAAGAGCTACAAGTAACGTCTACCATTGGCCCATCTTTACGACTGTATATTTGCATAGCATTCAGTGTGATCACTTTCATCCTGATATTGCATCGCCCGAGGTAAATGTTGTGCAGAATCCCACACATTCTTATTCTCTCACAATGGTAGTTTGACACATACCACATATAATTTCCTCAAGGGTCAACTCTCCCTCTCCCCCTCACTCTCCCTCCTTCCCTCCCTCCCCGCCTGGGGTGTGGGTATAAACTTCATTCATCTTTATTCCTCCACAGCTAATTGTCAACAAAAGCCGAGCATCTGCAACCATGAACAAACAGATTCACGAGCACACTTTCACAACTGGAGCGAGAACATACTGGTCTAAAAACCTGCACATAAAAGGCATGCATCAAACTAAAAGAGACCAAACTTATATGACTAAAAGGCTATTCAGAGATGCTGCATTCATGACAAAAGCTAGCCAATTCCTGACACACCCTAGCTATAGTAGATGTAAGGACAGAAGAGTGTATGCTGCAAACAATATGGAATAACTGAGCAAAAGTAGTCAAAGTACTCACATAACAATGAAGAAAAAGACTTGAAAAAGACGAGCAGGCACTAAAGCAACACAGGCCTGGGCCATGACCTCTGTGATTACAATGATAAATAACTG
The DNA here is from genome assembly GCA_020310875.1 of Ceratopteris richardii. Classification (NCBI taxonomy): domain Eukaryota; kingdom Viridiplantae; phylum Streptophyta; class Polypodiopsida; order Polypodiales; family Pteridaceae; genus Ceratopteris; species Ceratopteris richardii. The sequence continues at coordinate 159,033,546 of CM035416.1, read as the reverse complement.
CCCAGAAGTCAAACAAACTTTACTGAAAGAAAGGAGATTTCCAACTCAAATTTCTACAAAGCTAGGAACATACTTTGGAAAGAAAGAAAGAAAAAGGGCACCAGGGGCCGGGGGGGAGAGGGATAAGACTTGAAACAGTTCAGCGGTCAGCATATTGGAAGCAGCCTACCAACCAAAGCTAGCACTCCGGATATAAGCAAATATCATACTTTGCAATGCTCAATGTGGATCTATATTCGGTGAGAATAGAGAGGAGACCATTGCCCATGATCGAATATAACTGTACTGTAAGAGAAAACAATCATAGATAGCATCAAGTGCATTCCATTGTCGTAAAATTAAATGCAGACTATAGAAAAGTCAGGCAGACACGTAATTAACAGATACAAAGACAAACTCGATATCGATCTAAACACGTAATTGATAGGCAAGTGTGCATAAATACATACTTGAAAGTATTGTTCTCCACCCAATCACCAATAAATTTGCTTAATTATTTGCATGATAATACTGCTAACTATAACCATTCTCACAGTATCACATACTAAGATATATTGAATAAAAATCATTCACAGCAGAGATACCATATTGAATCGTACGAGTAAGACACCATAATAGCCAGACACTGATAAAATGCTGAAATCTGACCCTATCATACAAGGAGTCTCAGTGCAAACTTGTACAGAAAAAAGGCATGCACAAAAAAAGAAGCACATCATGTGCTGCATATGCATGACCCAATGACTGATGAGAATAGAATTTACTTATCCTTTGAAAGATTGGTGAAAATGTAATGACACTGAGACAGAGACTTATTTCAAAATGGACCAATGTCTTCATGAATAGTTGGATTAATTTTCTTTCTGTCAACCTCTAAGGTAGCTGCCGATTGTAGGGCATTTCAGATCCTAACGATTCTCTTTCCTTCCGCTCAGCTTTTACCTGCAAAAAATGTGGCCCATGCCTGTCAAGACTCGGAAGTAGTATCATCAAGAATCTCATGGCTATCTTCCATGTTATCCTGATTCATTAAGAGTGCTGATTGGGATACAAAAACATTGTTGATTTATACTTTTTCACACTAAATGTCCATATAAGCACACCATTTTGAAACGTAAAAATTGCACCATGCATAACACATGGTACCACCTCAATTATTACCATGACTGTACAGGGCTTGCATATCTATAACCAGTGAAGAGTTCTAACACTACTTTTGGACATCCAGGATGCAAGAGATCATGCAAACAAGTGACAACTGAATTTCTCACATGCTTCACATTTTTAAACATTGTCATGCCTGGTGAAATGACCTCTCTCTGTTATTTTTCCATTCCACGTCCAATTGTAATCTTTGTGATGAAAAGGAATTTTTATCTTAATTAAGACGTATTGGTGGTACGAAAAACACTTGCCCCAAAAGCAGTTCGGGTTCCCCTTTTCTACTACAATCTCCTTAATTGCATCAAAATTGAAAGCATGATGACAATTCTACTTTAGGTGATTACGAAATCTGATTGATCCTCAGGAAAACTTACCAGCGCCAACATATCCTGCAGATATGGTTCCAAAGGTGTTTGCTTTTCCTGTCACCAAACAGAGAAAAAGAAGAACAAAAGGTTCAAACAAAGACCCATTTCAATTAAAATACATAGAGAATATTCTATCAATTCTGCAATCTATTGTGTCAACTAAATATTGATATACTTGACAGTAAACAGAGTTTATTTATAGAAGACCTGTCATTTCCAATCACCTGCAAAAGAGATCTTAAAAATACTTGGAGAATATTATCCACAAACATGAAATGATGCACACCAAATTCCCACTGCCGGTTACGAGAAGAATGTAAGACATAAAAAACATGCGAGCAACCTTAGTTGACATATAAGACAAAACGTAACCATTTTGCCATCACGTTGGAGATGAATATCCATGATATCTTTACTAGCATCATCAATGCACTTGACCTCAATGGTCAGTTTGTTTTAGAGCAAGGCATCAATACATGTTCCACAGTAAGAACAGAAACAAGCAAACTTTCCAACTTTAAACCAAGAAAATGCATCGAATTAAATGGGGGACAAAACTCCTGACAGAGAAAATGCAACAGTCACTATAACAGAATCATCACTCCATTAATGATTTTCTAGATCATATTTTGCATCACATAAAGAGCTTAAGGCATTATGAGATTCACTTCTGCAACTAAATTTGCATATGATGGAGGGTAGACTCAACAGCGATAAAGAGAGTTTCACCAAACCAAGAAATGCATAGAACTAAATGAGGAGAAAAACTCCTCACACAGAAATCACAACAGTCACCTACAACAGAATCATCACTCCATTAATGATTTCCTAGATCACATTATGTATCACATAAGGATTATAAGATTCATATCTGCAACTACCCTTGTTTATGCAAACATAAATTTCAATTAAGTACTTGACAGGTATAGCCCAAACGCACCTGCAGCTCCTTTGGGAGATGTGAATGTTTCATCGACAGGTCCATAGCACGCTTGAGGCGTTGATTGCGTGCATCAACAACTGATTGAGGAAGACGAGACAATGCTTCCTTGACATCCAAATCTTGTAATTCATCATAAAGGTCATCATAGCGCAGTCCTGAAAACAGGCAAGTATATAAGCAAGAAGTCTTCTTTGCAAATAAAAACAACCAACCATTCCATCAGCAAGAATCAACAATAAATGATTCTTCTATCAAAGAAGACCAGTGTTGATAGGCAAATCTGGCAATGTATACACCTTCAAAGCATCAAAAAAAGACAAAAGTGTGTGCAAATACACGTGCAGACATTCGTACAAATAAATTAAGTGGACAACACCAAGATATACATATGCACATTTAAATAAATGTATACATATACACATACATACATCTGTATGTATGTATCTCTACATGCACAGATACAAGAAAACAATAAGAATAATATTGAGCAAACAAAAAATAAAATCAAAAAGTCTGCAGCACATCTTTATTCATGTATCTATCGACATGTACACATGCATGCGCACGTGCACACGCATGTGCACATGCACGTCCACACATGCACGTGCACTTGCACGCACACATAGATACATAGATAGATAGAAAGATGAAGCTAAGAGAGCTTCGTTTCCATACCGCTAGCTGTCCAAGAGCCATTGGAAGGGGAAGCACAAGAGGAGAGACGTATAGATAGATAGATAGAGAGAGAGATGACACTAAGAGAACTTTGTTTGGTACTACTAGCTGCCTAAGAGACCCCTTGGAAGGGAAAGCACAAGAGGAGAGAAAGAACTAGAGAGAGAGAGAGAGAGGCTTGTTAGCACAAGCCAGGATAGATATAAGTATACACACCAAGAGAGCACATATGGACAAGAGAGAGATCAAAAATTGTAACAACTCCAATTAACTAAAAGTGCTACAAGATAAATGAATGTACAAGCAAAAGTAAAGGAACTATAACATCGAACTCACACAACCCATACTAGCCAAAGAGAGCCATCCAAGGTGTTGATGAAGACGCTAAAGGAAGAAGAGGCTGCTGACAACTCCAAAAGCTCCTCCAACTCAGATATGCAAAGAAACAAAGCACATACACTTAAAAGGAGCTCCCAAACTACTGCTGCTGCTACAGATCCACACTCCAGGAGAAAAGAACACTTAAAAGGACGAGTCTATGAGTTGAGTGCCTACCTGCTGCCTTTATATGGACATAACCTAAAAACGCCAAAAAAAAAACAGATTCCACGATTTGCAATAGATGATGTGGCGCATAAATTTGCTTTTCACTTGTACTTGCTCTTCATAAAATTTTATTGTCTTTTTGCTGACTGTTGACTTCTTTAATCAAAGATTAGGGTTGGATTTTCATGAGGTTAGAGGTGTCAAATGGTGAAGTATTGTATATGGATGGATAGCTCTCTTCGAATAGTAAAAGATGGTGAAAAGAAATGGCTGACCAATTTTTTACCTTTTTTTACCTAACCTAACCAAAGAAAAATAAACCTACACAAACTAAGCAAATACGTCCTAAATACATACATTATATACAAGTGAATTTATCCTTCCAGGCTGTGCAAAATGATCAAGGAGAAGGTGAGAGAGAGCTGCATGTAATATATTTTAAGTTCCATCAAATTCTATGTGATAGGTATAAGGGAACTTATGTTTTATCAATAGGTGACTTTAGGTCATTTGGGCATGTTCACATATGCTCAGTGACCAAAATATAGAAATAAGTTAAGTGCCTATCTATGCTGTAAATGTGGGCCAAAAAATACATTAAAAAAACAAATATGTACCTCTTTCAAAGAGCTCCCATCTAATAGGCTAGAAGTATACAAAAGGGGGCTCCTTGGGGCCTTTATTACCAACAACCTCCCACTTAAATAGCCAATGAGGTTTATTTAAGCTTAGTGACTCCCACCATCTGTATACATGGCTGATGTTGCCTTTAGTAGGCACATTGTGAGAACATATGCAAGAATTATGGATACGTTGACCTTGATCAATGTGATCGGGCCATCTTTAAGTATTTCTTTGAAGAAGTGATACTGCACATCAGGTATGAAATATGGCATCATTTGCGAGAGAAATTGCACTCCAGCTCTTGTAACCTCACTCCCAATGTCTTTTGGTAGACATTTTAACTTCTTACCCATCTGAGTGGTTACAAATAGATAAGCCTATCTAAATGCAACAAATGTTCCACCTTTTGACGTCAAGAGGTAAACCTAAAACTTATGTAGAGAACTCGAGTAATATACATCTTTCTTCACAAGGGGACTTCCATTTGGGTCGGAATTCGACTTAGTCCAAGAAAGCTTTACTAGCCCGTTAGTCATGGCTGCCTGAGTACCCACATGATTCATGACTCGCTACCACAAGAGGAAGATGATAGGAAAGTATTACACCACCGGTGTAATACAAATCTGTGCTAGGAAAGTCTTCTATCGACAAATCCATCTCATCCTTGTATGTAAAATACACATTGACCCTCATTGATCGATATTTCTATAAGGTTTCATATGCTAACATTCATTAGAAGGTATCCCTTAAGGTGCATAGTGTGTGCAAGCAATAACAATTAAAAAAAAATGCATTGGACAAGTGTGTAGGTATTTTCTCGTGCCAAAACCCCACCTAAAAATGCTCCTACTCCTAGGCAAGCTTGTACAAATCAGAAAAGATGCGATGTGAGAGATACACAAGCTTTAGCCATCATATTCCTTTCCTTAAAGAGATTTGTTGTCCCTCATCTTAGACCTTGTAAGACATCTAAAGAAGCTTGAGAAAGGTTAGAAGATTTGTATTATTAATTGCACATTGCAAAAAACAATAATTGAAGCGTCAACTACATAAGTTGGGTATGGAAGAAGGTGGTTTTGTCCAAAAACATCCAACTCGAATTCAAGATCTAATAGATAAGTTAGATAACATCAATGTTTTTACAGAGGATGATGAGCTTGTGCCCATCACTCTAAATTCTTAGCCTCGTTCTTACATGTATTTCTTGACAACTTTCTCTCTCACTGATACACTGGTCACATTTAGAAAGCTACAAAACCTTTTCCTTCAAGAAGAAGGACCTAAACTTAATCTAAAAATATAAGAAACTATGAATGACCTAGCCCAAACGATGAAAGCAAAAGGCAAAGGTCATGACAAGGATAGTACAGGTAGCTCTAAATATAAGAAGAATTGTAGTTCGGATTCCATTTTCAAATCTAGTAAAGATCATCCTAGTGACTTTGATTTTGATGATCTTGATGATTTTGATAAGAAGAAAAGAGCTTTAGGAAAGGAAATTGTTTCTATTGTAAGAAATCTGATCATTACATAAATGAGTGTAGACTTAGATTAGCGAAACAAAAAAGTCATTATGGTAATGCAATAGATGATGATCAAAAATTTGATGAACAAGTTGAGACATCGAATACCATAGACTTTTATGACTAAGATTTTGCGCTCTCCACAGTTTTTGAAGATTTTGAAAAGTCTATTGATTTGTTGTTTGATATTGGTGCATCATAGCACGCCACAATTGACCTTAGCTTGTTCTAGTCTATTTCATGTGCTTAGCCAAATTTGATATCTTGTGCTAATGGCCATACTCTTCCAATGAAAGGCATAGAAACAATAGTCCTTACTACTCAGTGTGGACACACATTCCAACTTTTTGAGTGTTTTATATGTGCTTAATGTTTCCAAAGCTTATCGTATGTGCCTGCATTGTTGAAAAATCATTTGTGTATTGTATTTAACATAAGTGCATTGTATATCGTAAAACTAGAGAAGTGATGTTTTCTCGAGTGCTTAGAGATAATTTGTTTGTCCTCAATATGCATCATACTCAACACACTTGCACACCATCTATGAAAGCATAAGAAAAAATTTTATTCGGTACTTCTTGTGATCTTACAAATCTTATGTATGATTTTTCTAATGTTCATTATGTGAATGTGAGAAATGTGGATCTTGCAACTCATCTTGCTAAAGAGACTTCTTACACATAAGATAATACCCAGCTTGTTTCACATGATTCACTTGCACTTGTTCCTTCTCTCTCTCTCCCCCCCTTCACTACACAAACTCTTAGTTTGCTACCTAAACCTCTTCAAGGATTAAAAAACAAAGATACATTTCAAAATACTTTTTTGCATTGTGACATATTTATTGATGATATTTGTTTGAACCTTTTGATAGAGACAGTTCTATTTGAAGACAAAAAAAAGGCCAAAAAAAGTCCAATCTTTGAATTTTTCAATAAAATGTCATTCACCTTTCTCTTGGTTTTTAGGCCCACAATTAATATAAAAACAGAGAATAAATGAGACTGTAGACATGAGATAAAGAAAGAAGCCAAGCTCCAAGAATATTCCATACATACGAATGATGTACATGCAATTACAAGGTAGCATGAAGAATATGCTTGAGATACAAGCTCCCCGGAACTCCACAATCTCCATAGCTAAAGGTAACCTTCTCCAAAAATAAGTTGTAAAGTTGTTGCACATTTTATTGAAGATGAAGAGATCACAACCCCACCTTGGGCAAGTGGAAGAAGATCTTCCCGAACTCTCCATCAGCTCAAGCTCCAATATGATGAATTATGAGCTATAAGCCATGTCTTTATACAATTTTTGTTAGGACATGCTTTTCATAGCTTTTACTAGTGTAAAAAAGCTAAAAATCAAGGTTCCACAATTTTCAAAAATCCTAATTCTCAAAATTACAACACCCTAATTTTAGAGTTTTATATTATTTTTAATATTATCTGACCATATAATATGTTACATATTAATTTTCGCTTATAAAAAGTGCTTTTCAAGCTTTAAAAAAAGCTTCTCATTGTTTTTCACAACTTGACCCTGAAATTAGAGTTTCACTTTTGACATTCCATATGGTTCCAAACACGCAAATGTTATGTAGCATTGTAAAGCTCTTGATGAGTACTTTCACAATATGTAATAAAGAATTCCTCCACATTTTGACCATTTTGACCTGATTTGACTACATAGTTGGAAAAAAACGTGTTTTTTATCAAAAATAAAAAATGTTTAGTACTTAAAAACATACTAAATGTTTTTTTTATGTTTTTTATCATAGTTTGCATCATAAAAACGTTTTTCATTATAGTGGGATCATAAAAATGTTTTTTCATTCACTTTGGACAATTGACATTAATGTTTCATGGTTCATTGACATTGATGTTTCATGGTCCATAGATTTATGATTTATGGTGCATATTGAAATTGAATTTGATTGTTCCATGTTAAGTTTTTTACTTTTAAATGTCATGTTTGGCTTCTACGACTACTTAAGTTATAACCATGATCCATGTATGATGTTGCATACTTGCGAGCCGACACCTATAGGTCACGGTGTGTATTGTGTTTTATAAGGTGGTAGATCAAGCTTTTCGTGTGTTTTTAACAATAGATAGGTAAAGGAGTACTACATATGCATTCCTCATGGATTACAAAAAAATAAAAATAAAAATGTTGCAACGAAATATACTAGTCATTTTTTGTTTCTATTTTTATGATACTCTACTTACTAAATGTTTTAAAACCTGTTTTTAAAACTCTCATTGTCCTATGTTTGATAAACCTTTGAAGTTTGATCATATGTTGACCATTATTATTTAGCCTTCTTTAACCTACAAAGTGGAGTCTCCTAGAGAAAGGTTACCCCATAACATCATTTTTTCCAACAATCCCCTAAACGAGACACCAAAGGAATATGCCATTAAGTATATCATTAATTATTAATTATTATGGTTTAGGTTAGGTACCTTAATTTTTTCACATATCATGCCAAGTATCCACCAACCCACAAGGATCTTGAACACGAAGAGCACTCCTACAACACACATCACAAGGAGAGCTCACACATCCCATATTCTTCTCAACCAAGTACTACTTGGAAAGATAGAGACAACAAAAGGATGCTTAGTAATGGATAGTATATAGACTTAAATATACTCCATCAACTATCAAGGTTGGCCATGTCTATCAAGTCAGAGTCATATGCTCTCATCTAAACCTATCAAACAAAAACACACACACATACAAGAAGATGTAAAATGTCCACCATAAAGTTCAGAATGTAAATATATAACCCCTCCTTGCTCACGCAAGTCTTCCTCCATAAGCACCAAGTTGAGCATGCAAGCTGTCAAATACATGGACGAGCGACAAACCCCAAGGAGCACTTGAAAGGTTGACTAGTAGGTTGAACACTTCTCAGGTGCACATGGAAGCAATCCTCTTTAATCTTGCAAAATTATTTGCATTCTTTGCAAACTCATCTACAATTCGAGCATAACCAACACAAGTTTATGTTTTGTTGCTTTGACATATGCTAAAATTGTTGGTGATTGTTGGTGCAATCCTTCAAGGTCGAGCTCTATACTCAGCTTTTGCATCAAGATATGTCATTTGCTATAGATAAAATTGAGCTTGATCTGCATTTGCCATGAGATTTCACTCTTCTACATGTAGCCCTATTCTCTATGCACACTAGTTTATTTTGCTTTGATACAATTGTTGGGTTTTTAAGCCCACAATTAATATAAAGACATAGAGAAAATAGAGACAAGATGGAGAAGATAGAGAAAGGAGCCAAGGTCCAAATATATTTCCATACATAACAATGATGAAGTACATGAAGTTACAACATAGCATGAAAAGTATGCTTGAGGTACAAGCTCCCCATAACTCCACAATCTCCATAGCTGAAGGTAACCTCCTCCAAAAGAAAATAAGCCATTAAGTTACTCCACACTTCGTTGAAGATGAAGAAATTACACGTCCACCTACAAGTGGAAGAAAATCACCATCCCAAGCTCCCCATCAGCACCAATTTGATGAATTGTGAGCTATAGACCATGCCTTTATATAGTTTTTGTTAGAATATACATTTAATAGATTTTAATAATGTAAAAAAGCTAAAAATTAAGGTCTCATAATATTCAAAAACCTAAATTTTGAACATTATAAAAACCCTAATTTAAGGTTTTTTATTATTTTATTATTTGACAATGTAATATGTTATACAAAGAATTTTCTCTTATTAAAAATGCTTTTCAAGCTTAAGAAAGCTTTTCATTGTTTCTCACAAGTTGACCCTAAAATTAGGGTTTGTCTTTTGACCTCCATATGGTTCTAGATACCTAAGTGATATACCATCGTAAAGCTCTTGATGAGTACTTTCAAGACATGTACTAAAAAATTTATTCACATTTTGACCAAAGTGAACAAGAAACTTCATTGCCTTATTCTTACGAGCATCATGAATTGCTTGCATGACTTATTATCAAATATGTTGCATTGAAAGCTATGATATTCCTACTAGGATTGACTCACCAATAACCCTCGGTAAGTCCCCAAGCTTTAATGAAGTGGCTAGACAAACTAATACTATTTTAGACAACAATGAGTGAGTTTTGATGATTTCCAAAAGCAAGCCGCTAAGAGCCTAAGAGGGTGAGAAGGCAACATCTTAATGTCATGCTCAGATGCTCAAGGCTTTTTTTTGAGAGAGAGAGAGAGAGCGAGAGAGGAGAATAATTCATCCAAAGACTAGATAACATGCCATAGGAGGACAAAATTGGAACATGATCATAGGATTATTCCTCAACAATAACCAAAACTACCAAATATGAGATAGAGTTAATCCTTCTTTGAAAGGGATGGAAGGGATGGAACTAACAGGTACTCTTTTCAACATGATCCATTTGTTCAGCCATTTACCTTATGTACGTCAACCTTTCAATTTATGCTTCTGCCAATAAAGGGCCTTCTATTATTTCAATAACTTTGTCGACCAACTCAGACTTTCTAAAGCTTGCAGTAAATGTCTATCAATCCAAGATTATCAGCTTCCGAATAGATCAGATACTAGCACTTATGTAAGGATAAGAGATGCAAATGCTTTTCTGATCAATCTCATATAAGAGATGATAAGCGGCACATGATCATCACATATTCCAGCTTTAAAAAAAATATTCATCAAAACAACACCACCCAATCCTCTGAAATGTATAACCAATTTTCCATAACCAATACAAGGACATCTGATTAATCCCGATCAGTATATAGATTAGCATGATACTACTTGAGAATAAGTATCCAAAATCACTACGTTCAGTTGGATCCAATAACTAGCACAAATAATCACAGGATAAAACCTCCCGTCACATGCAAATTTATTACTCATGGGTGACAGCGAAATAAGATAATCACTGCCTCATGTTTGAGGTAGAGCTACACCTGAAGTGATGTGCCAATCACAGTATTCTTTTGGGAATACTCTAGCAAATCCATCATGCAACTCTGAGTCCCCGTACACACAGACCTAATGCTGCATGGTCAGAAGTTGTAGTATTTCTTATAGCCTAGCAATCCAAGCATCAAAAGATGCTAACAGACATAGTCATCGCTTCCTTCAGAGGCAGCGTACTTCGAAATGGGGAACCCAGAAATTTTTCAAAAAACAAAAAACAAAAGCCTCGCAACCCGATGTAAACTTCAGATTGTAATTAGTAAGTGCAGATATCCATTTCAAATGAACGACATCGTATGATTACGAACGAACTCGAAAACATATTCAATCAATGCAACAACTATGAACCGTATACGCAGGCCTGCTGCTCGTAAGGGGTTGTTATAAAACCTCTCTTCAACCAAATGAAGGGATCAAGGAAAGTGTGCGACGACAAATGTTTTACCATATGCACTGAGTCGACGAGCCATGTCGGCCTGGTATTTCTTAGCTGCCCAAGAGATCACAGGCTGGAACATCTTTTTCAACATGTTCGCCATCGCTATGTTCACCTCGCCTTGCTCTCGCACGCTGTGTCCGTCTCTGTGAAGGGCACGCGAAACTCGACCACGTCTTTATAGTTGTTGTTTATATTTTCATAGTTGTTGTTTATATTTTCAAGCCTTTTCCTTAAAAGGAAAATACGATGGAAACGCTCGCATGGTTTTCTCCGAGGAATGCAAGCACAAATCAATTAAGAAATGAAAATACATAATTTCTCGCTAATAAATCCGTGATATACACAAGGCATGCATAGGTTCATGAATGAAAACAGAGCCTACCGTACATTTTTGGAAATGGTTAAAAATGTGTGTGATTGTAAAAAAAAAGTTCACTTCATATTTGGATTTGGATCAAAGAAGGAGACCACATGTGCGAATCCTTCTCCGCATATGTTGATGGTAGTGTTATTGGGGCTTTGATAATCAACTCCTACTATTATCAATTACAATATTGCTCCCATAAAACCATGTAAGGATAAAAATACATCAAATCATCTTTTCACAACATAAGGTATGGGGCCTTGGGGACTTTCTACCCTCATTAAAGAGTTTCTGTCCTCGAAAATTGTATGAGGACATATTGAAACTTCGTCTTTTTGTTACTCTTTATTAGAGTTTGATAGAGTTTATCAATGTTTTATTGTTCCCCTCGGTTCAAACAAGTACTCAGAGCTTTTTTCTTCATTTCCTCCAAGCTCAATGAACATATATCCCTAAATTCAAGCTTTGATTGCCCATAAATGTGACATTCCATACTACCAAATCCACTCCAGTGGTAGTGTAAGCCTAGACATCCCATACCTTTTGTCTTACACTCCCACTTTAGTGAAGGTAACTTCAGCTTTACCTTTGGGATCAATCCTTCTTCTAGTGTAATCAAGTAAGATTTGTTACTTTGAAGTACTATATCAATCTTTATGAGAGAGAAACTAAATTCTCATAAAGATTCTTTTTATTTAAGTTAATCCATCATCCAACCACCAAACTCTATAGTGGTATCAAACATCAGCATCTAGAGCCACCAAGATTTATAGCCACTTGATGAGGTTTTACTTAACTTTCAAAAAAATAAAATTTAACTATGTTGATTACTAAGTTTATCTCTTAAGAGTTCTTTATACAAGAATACCAATCTCGTGTATATCTTTAACTTAAAGGATTGATTCACTTGGTTATATTATCAACAAGGTTGGTTGGAATTACTTATTATAACTTACCTTGAAAGGATCTTTCAAAGTTCTTTCTCTTCAAAAAATGTTTAACCCCAGTTTGTATATACACCTATTTCCCAAATGGGTTACTTATGTATGTAAATTCTAGTGGTAATACATTCAGTATTGTGTGTTGTGCCCCAAGCTTCTTCTTCTTCTTCCTTGTGTTGTTCGCGTGCTTCCGCAAACCTCAAACTCCAACAATTGGTAACAGACAAAGTCACCGCTTCATCTAGGGCATCGTCGACACCCCTCCGGTCATAGTCTCAAAATCACATGAAATTTGGTGAACTCATTTTGGCCTTCGAATGCACTATCACAACACTTGTGCAGGCTATTTTGTCTTTTTGTGCCAAAGATATATACAAATTTTGATTCACCAATATAAGCATCTCGAAGTCTACTAGAGGTTTAGCAAAACTCGATAGGGTGGTTCTGTTAAACTTTTTGAGATACAGTCAATTTTTTGCATAAGGGTATTTTATTCAGTGGTCATGGCTGAAAGCAGTGATGTATTCTGTATGTTGACTGTTGAGGATACATTGGATGGTACCAATTACCCATTATCAGATTATATGATGCATCATGTATTGGTCACAAAAGGATTGTGGAATAGTGTGTAGGGTGTTAAAAAAACATCCTATTACACCTACAAATACAAGTACTAAAGATGATGTAGATGTTGGAGTTAGACGTCTATGAAAGCACATGAACAGCACAAGGAAGAAGAAGAAGCTTGGAGCACAACACACAATACTGAATGTATTACCACAAGAATGTACAAAGATAAATAACTCGTGAAGTATTTCGATGGCGATGCACCACAAGGCGCTCTCCTTCTCGTAAGCAACATGCCGATATCCTCGGAATAGAAATTTGAGCTCCTATGGCCGCACAAGGTACTCCGCACAAAGACTACAGAATACGCAAAAAACACAGTACATTGGGAGCACAAAGACAGACTTCTTAAGTCTTACAAATGCGGTCGAACTTACAGTCTGTGGCTGATCACGCCACTATATGTTTTATTAAAGAACATATACAAAGAAGTGTACAGTGGCCATTTGGCCTTTCACATGGACACTAACGGTAACAATCTCCCACTAAAGGCCAATATGGCCAAAGTAACTATGGGAGAAAAATAAAGAATGATAAACAATACCTGAGTGTAAGTATACAAACTATATCTCCCACCTGATGGGCATGTTACACGGTATACAAGTGACCGTGTAAGATCATGAATCAAGTAACCCCCATCAAGTGACAACAGTGTCGAAAGCCATCCTGTGGTAGAGCTTTAGTCAAAGCATCTGCAGCATTAGCTTGAGTGTGAACCTTCTCAAGAATAATGCGCTTAGTGGCTAATCAATCTCTAATGAAGTGATACCTCACCTCAATGTGCTTGGACTTTCATGATAGACCGGATTCTTAGCCAAAGCAATGGCACCTGACTATCACATGCTGAGGTAAACCCAAGCAAGACGAGAAAGCCACAACGCTTCCTTACATGCCTCATTTGTTGCAACATACTTTGCTTCTGTGGTGGAAACAACTGTACATTCTTGAAGACGAGATCTCCAAGAGATAGCACCTCCAGCAAAATGAAAAATGTACCCTGATGTAGACTTACGATTATCTACACAACCAACATAGTCATAATCTGTGTAACCAATAATGGATGCTTTCACTCTACCTAAGCATAGACACTTGTCCTTAGTGCCACTCAGATATCTTAAAATCATCTTGATTGCTTCCAATGTTTCTTGCCAGGATTAGACATATATCTGCTCACAACTCCCACTACAAATGCAATGTCTGGTCTCGTAGCTACCATAGCATACATGAGACTACCAACAGCAAACTGATAAGGAATTTTGGTCATGAATTGTTTTTCCTCATCTGATTTGGGGTAATCATCCTTGCTCAATTTCACATATGTGGGTAAAGGTGTACTCAATGCCTTTCCACCCTGCAAATTGAACCTGTGAAATACTTTGGATATGTACTCGCTTTGAGACAAGTATATGCATCTTTTGCTCCTATCATGAGTAATGTGCATGCCAAGAATATGTTTGGCATCTCCCAAATCCTTCATATCAAATGTCTAACTCAACTTCTTTTTGAGAATTGACAAATCATAAGAGGACTTCCCAGCAATCAGCATATCATCGACATAAAGTATCAAGCATATCAAGCTGCCATCTGAGCATCTCTTTGTGTAGAGACAATGATCCTCATTTCTTCAAGAATAACCTTGAGACTTCATAAAAGCATCAAACTTTTGATACCATTGTCTAGGGGACTGTTTAAGTCCATACAAGCTCTTCTTAAGCTTACAAACTAGACTTTCCTTGTCAGGAACTACATAACCCTCTAGTTGTTCCATACAGATCTCATCTGTAAGATCTCCATGCAAGAAAGCAGTTTTCACATCCATTTGGACTAGCTCTAAGTCCTCCATTGCAACGAATCCAAGCAACATGCACAGGTAGTCATCTTGACCACTCCAAACAAGATTTCCTCGAAATCAACACCATGTTGTTGCTTAAAACCCTTTGCAACAAGTCATGCTTTATATTTTGGAGAAGCACTATCTGATGTGAATTTCAACTTATATACCCATTTACATGGTAAAGCTTTCCTGCCCTTTGGCAAAGGTACTAAATCCCAAGTACCTGGCATCTATAGCATAACAAAATCTAAACCTGGAACATATCTATCAGGTGGATGTGAAACATGTACAGAATGTCTCAATGGTTGCTGAATAGGAATATGTGAAGACTGCTCTGAATGGACATTCTCTTGAACATCCCTATGTGCAACATTTTTATGCATGCTAACCAGAGGATTAGTATCCTCAAACACCACTCTTCTCACTTCAACCTCCTTAATGGGTTGTTTATGCATCCTAGACTCATTGAAAATGACATCACTACTTCTGATCACTGACCGTCTTTCAGGACCCCATAAGCAATATCCAAATTGTCCTTCTCGACCATATCCAAGAAAAATGCATTTCTTTGACTTATGGTCCAACTTTTGTCTAAGATTCTTGCATATATGAACATATGTTTCACACCAAAAAACTTGAGGATGATCAGAATACGGTGGCTTCCCTGTCCATAACTCTTGTGCCACTTTAAAACCTTTGGCAGCACTAGGTGAAAGGTTAATCACATGAACTGCAGTCAATACTACTTCTGCCCAAAAACCTTGTGAGAGGTTTGCATGATGCAACATAGAGACTAATTTATCTTGAATAGTTATATTCATCCTCTCAGCTACACCATTTTGTACTGGTGTATAAGGAGCTGTAAACTCTCTACGAATCCCTCTAGAATGACAAAAAAGGCTAAATTCATGTGAGGTATACTCACCCCCGTTATCTGAACGTAAAGCCTTAAGCTTAGTTCCTTTTTCACTCTCAACTGAAGCAAGCCATTTTTTGAAAGTAGGGAATACCTCATCCTTCAATTTGATAGGATATACCCAACTTTTCTAGTAGCATCATCTATGAAAGTGACAAAGTAAAGAGAACCACCTAGGGACCTAGTCAGCATAGGACCACACACATCTGTATGAACAAGATCTAAAGGCTGAATTGAAGAGTCAATGTGTGTTCTATGCACATTTCTAGTTTGCTTTCCATATTGATAATGCTCATAGACTGAGAAATCGGAGAAAGATAACACATGTAAGTAGCCAAAACGAGAAATATTTTCCATTCCACTATGAGATATATGGCCCAAACAACCATGCCAAATACAAGCCATAGGCTGTTTAGTAATAGCTAACAAATGTTCTTTCTGTGATACAAATAAAGGGTAAAGTGAGCCAACTTTGCTTCCTTTTGCAATAACCATATTGCCCTTTGATATGCAAAAGGATTGAGCATAGAAGATCACCTTGTAACCAAGGTCATCAAGTTGACCAACTGACATCAAACTGCATGATAACTGAGGTACATGGCATACATTATGCATAGTAAATTTTGAACCATCAATGAACTGCACAACCACATCTCCAATCCCCACAACATCACACTGATAAGAGTCACCAAGTCTCACGATACCAAGAGACTTTGCTGCATAATTAGAGAACCATTCTCTGTGTGGTGTCACATGGAAAGAAGCACCAAAATCTAGTAGCCAGGTGTGGGAAAGAGAATCAGCCATAAGAGCCTCAGTTGGCACAGTACTATCAAGTGTCAACACATCAGCATCATCAAAAATAGCATTAATTTCTTCAATCTTCACAGTCAAAGTAGATGGTGCAGGTAACTATTTAACTTGCCCATCGACATTCTATCCTTTACCTTTAGCATTCTTTAATGCATAACAGTCTTTCTTCATGTGTCCTTTCTTATGAAAATAATGGCATTCAATATCCCTCTTCCTTGATTTACTTCTACTCTTATTCCATTGACCATTCTTTTCCTTGTTCTTGCTCCTTCCATGTTGTTGATTCTTTCCTTGGTAAGAATCACGAACATTATATGCATCTCCACTCTGAGTGCCAACCATATATTTTCTATGAATCTACTCACTCAATAGTGCTCCACATATGTCATCATAGATGAGTTTACCACGAGGTGCATTATTGCTAATAACTATGCAAAATGTATCCCATGATGATGGCAATGTGCATAACAGCAATACTGCTTTCATTTCATTATCCATATCCATTTTCTGAGCCTGTAACTGAGAGAATATAGCATCGAACTCATTTAGATGAGCAGCAACACTATTTGTGTCCTTCACATGAATGTCATATAATTTTCTCATCAGATAGACTTTATTTGATGCCGTCTATTTCTCATATGTATTGCATAACTTCTTCCAAAGCTCCTCTGCACTTTCACAGTCTAATGCTGTAAAATAAACATTATCTGCCAGGTGCAAGCGAATGGTAGACCTGGCCATTTCATATAACTCATCCCAATCATCTTCATCCATATCAGCAAGCTTCTTTGAAATTCCATTTACTTGCTTCCATTGCCTCCTTTGAATCAACACACCTTTAATCTGATTCTTCCATAAAGCAATGTTTGTGCCATCAAATTTTCGGATCTCAAAATGGTCTTTTCCCCACAAGTTATACCTCCTCCTCGGAACACTAGCACTAGACCCTGATCCACAAGATGTGCCTGAGACCTCTGATGCCATGATGGTAGAGAACTGAATAGAATGATAATGGAGATAGAAAAGTCTGAACACCAACGAATAAGTGTATCAAGGAGTAAATCGACCACTGCATAGTTGAATTTTGCCAGAGTATTCTTTGCAAAATGAGCGTATGACTAGTGTCAAAATATCATAAAACTGCAAGTAACTAACATGTTTTCCTACATAGTGAATTACTGACTCCACTGCATATAATCAGTTACCCAATAGAAGCCAACTACGCTTATCGAGCACCTATGAACAACTATCATACATCTCCTATGGCGAGGCTGGGTAAGTGTTCCACCTGCATCACTGAAGAGACCCCGACATGTGGGTGTCTCCCAGTTAAGAAAACCTCACCACGACCCTATTTATCAAACGTAAAAGGCTTTATGCAAAGAACGTAACCACTATATCAATAACCACATGGACGTACATAAGCGGTATCCACATAAGCGTACATGGTGTGTATGTGCTCAATATATGCGGTAAAATGACACTAAAAGGTTGAGTGCACAGCCCAAAAAACTAGCCAATAACACCTGCAAGTGTCTGTCAACTCTGATGTTTTAGGCTCAAAAAACCTGCATAAATTTATAGCAACTGCTCCAACCAAAACTGAGACCTTTCAAGAAATGTGTAGTTTTACGAGTGTGGCTGAAAACACAGCCCCAAAGGTTGATATTTATTGTCGGGGAAGTATAGAGAACACTCTTCTTGATGTTCTTGGACCTGTGTGAAGAGAACTATGTGTAGAAGTACTCCAAAATGGCTCCAAAAGACACACCACAAATGCTTCAAAAATAGGCTTTGAAAGCAAAGAATGAAGCTTTGAGGGACCAAAACATGTTCAAGGTAATGCCAACCTTAGTCTTTCCCCTTCTTCAAACACCACAAGTGTGTAGCTTAGTGATAAGAGATTGCCACAATTAAGCGAGCTCCGGGGGGAATAGTACTGGGATGGGTGACCTCTCGGGAAGTATCAGGAACCTCTATACTCCTTGATCATTGAGGTCCTCCCTTGCGCGCAGCCAACGACGCCAACGGTGACTTCGGTGACTCGGATGACAAGGTATGCCTTGGTCGCCGCCTTAGTCGTAAGCCTTGGAGAAAGCGGAGGGAGGATGCTCGCTTTGCTCGCATAAAAGGAACAAAGCTTTTGCATCGAACTGCTCTGATACCAATGAATTATTTCGATGGCGATGCACCACAATGCGCTCTCCTTCTCGTAAAGCTCCACACCAATATCCTCGGAGTAGAAATTCGAGCTCCTATGGCGGCACACGGTACTCCACACAGAGACTACAGAATACACCAGTGGCCATTTTGCCTTTCACATGGAACTAATGGTAACAACTCGTTAGGGCTATAGGCATATATACAATCTGGGGGAAAAAAACCTCTTAAATAGGGAAACTAGTGCCTCGACGGTCCTAGCGTGTTCACACACATCACTACCTAAATATATCAACAAATCCCCCCCAGGACTGATGCGATGAACAAGGAGCTAGCACTCATGTATAAGGAAGTGCCAAGCTATGTGGAATCAATCCACAAAAGGAAGTAAGCCCAAAGCTTTGGCAAAAGCTTCAAGCTTCTCCTTAGGCAGAGGCTTCGTGAAAAGGTCTGCAATGTTCTCCTACGTGGGCACATATGCCAAGCTGATCTATCTAGCAGAACCTCTCCCTGACATAATGATAATGCACCTCAATGTGCTTAGTGCGAGCATGGAACATAGGGTTCCTCGCAACTGCCAATGCACTCTGACTATCAGTGAAGACGGTAGTGGCAGAAGACTAACCAACACCCAAATCAGTCATAAGCCGTCTGAGCCACACATACTCAATAGTCACTATGAAAGATGTCCTATACTCAGCCTCACAACCGGAAGTGGCCACAGTGGGCTGCTTCTTGCTCAACCACAATATGCATGAGCTAGCAAGCATGAAGCCAAAACCACTAGTGGACACACAAGTTTCATAGCAACTAGCCTAGTTAGAGTCAGAAAAAGCATGTAAATCTGGCAGTAGTGATCCCCCCTTGGGATAAAAAAATCCAAGTAGCAAGGTACCACTCAAGTAGCGAAAGATGCGCTTAAGTGCCTGCCAATGCTTGACTCCTGGGCAATGCATAAACCTGCTCATTTGTGAGACAGAAAACTGAATATATGGCCGATTAATGCATAAGTAAATTAGGCATCCAACAACCTGCTAATAGAGAACAACATCAAATGCATCTCTAGCATCATGAAGACTCAATCATAAACTTGTCTCCATAGGAGTGGCAATAGGTTTACAGTCTTCAAGGCCAAAACACTGCAATAATGTGTCAATATATTTTGTTTGACACAAAGCCATTCCACCATCAACGTGCATAAATTGAATACCCAAATAATGATGCAAATGCCCCAAATCGGACATCTCAAATGAGGCATGCAAATCATCCTTAAAATCAGCAATATGCTTCTGATGAGGACTAGTGAGCAGTATGACATCAACATGCACAACAATGATAAAAAGTACATCATTAGCACACTTAACATATAAGGTGCTTTTAGTTGGACTGTTCTCAAAACCATGTGAAATCAGATAGGCATGTATCTTTTCATACCAAGCACGTGGTGCTTGCTTTAAACCATATAACGCCTTCTTTAACATGCACACATGGTTTTCATGCCCTTTTTGCAAAAAGCCACGGGGCTGAAAAACATACACTTCTTCATGCAAGTCACCATTCAAAAATGTTGTTTTAATGTCCAACTAATGTACATTCAAACCATGATGAGCTGCAAGTGCACAGATGCTAAGAACAGTAGTCATTCGACAAGTAGGAGCAAAGGTCTCATCAAAATCATTGCCTCTTTCCTTAGCATAACCCTTTGGAACAAACCTAGCCTTATACTTGTCAACTGTTCCATTAGGTTTACTTTTCAACTTGTATACCCACTTAGTGCCAATGGTCTTCTTGCTAGCAGGCAAGTCACATAAAGGCCAAGTACCATTTTTCATGATAGCATCATATTCAGATTGCATTGCAGCCATCCAATGTTCAAAATTTTATGCTTCATCAGACGAAACAAGCTAAATCTCATCACAGAGACTAGAGGTAGCCATAACATAGCAATTTGATTCAAAAGATGCACTATGAGAGCCTGAACGAGTACGGTATGACATAGATGCATCTAATTTGTTGTCACACAAAGTTTGCACCAGCCATTTTGGCATAGTTTTTGCCTCCTCAATATCAGCTCTCTCATCAATAAGTGCATCATGTAAATTTGCATCAGAAATAGAATGATCTGCATCATCACATGAAACATGTAAAAGTTGAGAAGTTGCCTCATTAGGACTAGCACTAGACTATCCACCTGTAAAAAGAGGCAGCAAAGTATCATACATGTCTTTGGAGCTAATAGATGTCTCTTTTGTACATGAAAGTAAAGGCTGAATAACATCTTCCGCAAAAACAACATCATGGCTAACCAGATTGCATTTAGTCTTTGTATGATACAGACGATAACCATTGCTTTCAGAACTATACCCATCAAAAATACATTTCACTGCTTTATCATCCAATTTCTTGTGATGTTTTTTAGGCACTAATGCATATGCCATACAACCAAAAACATGTAGATGAGCAACAGATGGCTTGCAGCCATGCCAAGACTCATATGGAGTGATAGACTGGAGTGCTTTAGTGGGACACCTATTAAGTACATATGTTGCACACATGACAGCCTCAAGCGAGAAACTATGTGGTAAAGTCTGACTCTTCACCATACACCTCGCCATCTCCATGAGTGACCCGTTCTTCCGTTTAGCAACTCCATTTTGTTGAGGTATATACGACACGGTACATTGATGTTTTATCCCACGTTCAACCATAAATGCATTAAAGTTAGAAGACATATACCCCCCCCCTCGATCAGAACGGAGATGCCTATTTTACAGGCTGACAAAAATTTCAGCCAAAACTAAAAACTGTTTGAAGCACATGAACACTTTGGACTTTTCTTTGAATGGATATACCGGTTTCCAAAAGAGGGTGTCTGCATAGGACCACAAACATTACTGTGAACAAGCTGCAATTTCTGAGTTGCTTAAACTGGACCATCTTTTGGAAAGGAGGAACGCTACATTTTATCCAAAATACAGCCTTCATAAACATGTTTACCATGTGCCTCAAGTTTGGGCAAAGAGGACACCATATCAGATTTTTGTAAGCATTGCAAACTAGCAAAATTCAGATGAGTCAAAGCGTGCATGCCAAAGCTTTGCATCTGACATAGCCCGAGAATCATGTACTACACATGCTGAATCATTCATAGATTTTTCATAGTCTATGAGCTTATACAACCCACAATATAAAATGCCTGAAGCCATGATCATGTCACCATTTGATAAATCATGAACTGTACATCTGTAATCAACAAATTTCACAATGAAGACAATCTTGGTAATGCAGAAATTGATAATAGATTTTTCTTGATCCCTGGCACAAATAAGACTAGGCTACTTGCTATGAAACGCATGTATCCACTAGTGGCTTTTGCTTCATGCTTGATAGCTCATGTATATCTTGGTTAAGCAAGAAACAACCTATTGTGGCCACTTCCAATTGTGAGGTTGAGTATAGGGAAACCTTCATAGTGACTATTGAGTGTGTGTGGCTCAAACATCTTATGGCTCATTTGGGTGTTGGTTCGTCATTTGCCACCACCATCGTCATTGATAGTCAGAGTGCATTGGCAGCTGCGAGGAATCCTGTGTTCCATGCTCGCACTAAACAAATTGAGGTGCATTATCATTATGTTAGGGAGAGGTCCTTTGCTGCAGAGATCAGCTTGGCATATGAGCCCATGCAAGAGAAATTGTGGACCTTTTCACGAAGGCTCTGCCTAGGGAGAAGTTTGAAGCTTTCCACAAAGCTTTGGGCTTACTTCCTTTTGTGCATTGATTCCACATAGTTTGGCACTTCCTTATACATGAGTGCTAGCTCCTTGTTCACTACATCATTCCCAAGGAGGATTTGTTGATATATTTAGGTAGTGATGTGTGTGAACACACTAGGACCACCAAGGCACTTTTTTCCCTCTTTAGGAGGTTTTTTTACCTTGGCTTGTACATATGCCTATTGCCTAATGGGTTACTTATCTTTGTACATTCCAATGGTAATATATTTAGTATTGTGTGTTGTGATCCAAGCTACTTCTTCTTCCTTGTGTTGTTCACGTGCTTCCACAAACCTCAAACTCCAACATATGCTAGCAATGTTGCTATATTTTTGAGACCCCTTTGGAAGTTCCAAAATGTCTTCCAATTCAATACATCCTTTTATGCACTTGTCCACTATTGATAGTATTCTAATAAGCACAAACCACATTTTGCTACTAGTTAGACATCTATGAACATAGACCATCTTTTCTTTAGAGGGTAACACTTGAAGTGGACTTCTCCATATGTATTGCTTGAAACTCCATGCACACAATCGCACAATCTCATAAATTGATTGTTTGAAGTTGTGGATTAAGGAGGATGTGTCATGTCTAACTCCTCGCTTAGAGAATTCTATGATGAATTCCTCTACTAATCTATCAAGATATGTAGAGTTCTCAACCCCTAAGGGTTGGAATCGTTACACTTATGTGTTCCTCGAGTAGCTTTGATGTGAACCTTTTCCCTATACATGGGGAATTTTTACTGTAGTGCTGGCTAGAGGTTTTTTCCCCATCTTACCACATACTTGATACTCTCATATGTGGTGGTACTTTGTACTTAGGGATATTATTCAGCTCTTACTTCAGTTCAGTTCATCATCAATAGAGAGAGCTATTCCAACCATCATCTTCTCCGTGTGTCTTGCTGCGTTTGTGCTCCTTGTGTGAGCTTTTCGTGTGTCTCTCACACTTCTACACACACCCAACAGTGGTATTAGAGTAGGTTCAGCTCCTTCTCAAGTTTTGGTTTTTCACATCGCATGGTGCGCGCACTTTTACCAGTGCAAATCAACTTCGGAGCATAGAAGAGTGAATTTTAGCAGCCAAGAAACATTTCCACCAGGTGCTTGGAGTTGTACCCCCATTTCAAAGCCATTCGTGCAGTCAAAATCGCCATCAAAGTGACGGTTTGTGAGCTGAAATTTCAGCATTGATTTCAACTTTCGTCGAAGTAAAGTTTTTGTCACTTTCTTGTTCCTTAGTGAAATGGCGGGCAACAATGACTTGTTTGGCATGCTTCAAGCTAAAGATAAGCTTGATGGGAACAACTATTCGATGTGGTCTTACATGATGAAGCATGTTCTTGTTGCAAAACAACTTTGGAACATAGTGGCAAATGTAGATCGAAGACCGACAGGTGCTTCTACTTCACAGTCTACTATCATAGATGGAGCTTCTTCTTTGAGTATAGTGGTTTCTCCTTCTCCACCTACACAGGAGCAGCTTAGATGGGATGGAAAAGATGCTCAAGCTCATGCTTTGATTGCGCTTTTGGTGAAGCGTCATATAGTTCCACACATTCGGTCATGTTCTACATCGAGACAAGCATGGGACACTCTTGCTTCTTTGTATGCCATGCGTAACGAAGCACGTGTTGCATACTTGAGGAAGCAACTTGAGGATGTATGTATGGCTGAAAATGAGTCGGTGGATATGTACGTGACATGCATCAAGGACTTGAAAGAGCAATTGGCAAACATAGATGAGATTATTCCAGATGCATCACTCATTTCTACATTGTTGAAAGGATTACCGGAATCTTTTCAAAGCTTTGCTACTACCCTCCGTTTGGTTGCAAAAGGAAATCCTAATATATATGCATTTGATGAGGTTGTTTCTCTTCTTTTGCAAGAAGATCAATCTAGATTGAAAAGGAGTGGTTTGATTGAGGGAACACAAGCACTTGCTATCTCACAAAAAGGGAAAGCAAGTATGGTTCAACTTTGGGTTCATCAAAACCAAAGCCTCAAGCTTCCTCTTCCACTCATTCCTCTAATGATGCCGATTTGCAAAAGAAGAAGAGATGCAAATATTGCCGAAAGGCTGGTCATACTATTTGTTGGAGTTAGACGTCTACGGAAGCACGTGAACAACACAAGGAAGAAGAAGAAGCTTGGAGCTCAAACACACAATACTGAATGTATTACTAGAGATTGTACAAAGATAAGTGGCCCATTAGGGCAATAGGTGTATATACAAGCCGGGGGAAAAAAAACCTCCTAAAGAGGGAAACAAGTGCCCCGGCGGTCCTAGTGTGTTCACACACATCACTACCTATATATATCAACAAATCCCCCCTGGGAGTGATGCTGTGAACAAGGAGTTGGCACTCATGTATAAGGAAGTGTCAAGCTATGTGGAAATCACTCCACAAAAGGAAGTAAGCCCAAAGCTTTGCGGAAAGCTTCAAACTTCTCCCTAGGCAGAGCCTTCGTGAAAAGGTCTGCAATGTTCTCCTGCGTGGGCACATATGCCAAGCTGATCTCCCCAGTAGAGAACCTCTCCCTGACATAGTGATAATGCACCTCAATGTGCTTAGTGCGAGCATGGAACACAGGGTTCCTCGCAACTGCCAATGCGCTCTGACAGTCAGTGAAGATGGTGGTGGCAAAAGACTAACCAACACCCAAATCAGCCATAAGGCGTCCGAGCCACACAAACTCAACAGTCCTTGTGAAAGTTGCCCTATACTCAGCCTCACAACTGGAAGTGGCCACAGTAGGCTGCTTCTTGCTCAACCAAGATATACATGAGCTACCAAGCATGAAGCAAAAACCACTGGTGGACACACGAGTGTCATAGCAACCAGCCCAATCTAAGTCAGGAAAAGCATGCAAATCTGGCGGTAGTCATCCCCCCTTGGGATAAAACAACCCAAGTAGCCGAGTACCACTCAAGTAGCAAAAGATGTGCTTAACCGCCTTCCAATGCGTGACTCCTGAGCAATGCATAAACTTGCTCATATGTGAGACAACAAACTCAATATCTGGCCGAGTAATGCATAAGTAAACAACATCAAATGCATCTCCAGCATCATGAAGACTCAATCGTAAACCTGTCTCCATAGGAGTGGCAATAGGCTTACAGTTTCAAGGCCAAAACGCTCCAATAATGTGTCAATGTATTTCGTTTGACACAAAGCCATTCCACCATCAACTTGAATAAACTGAATGCCCAAATAGTGATGCAAATGCCCCAAATGAGACATCTCAAATGAGGCATGCAAATCAGCCTTGAAATCAACAATATGCTTCTCAATAGGACGAGAAAGCAGCATGTCGTCAACATAGACAACAATGATCAGAAGCACATCATTAACACGCTTAACATATAAGGTGCTTTCAGTCGTCCAAGCCACACAAACTCAACAGTCCTTGTGAAAGTTGCCCTATACTCAGCCTCACAACTGGAAGTGGCCACAGTAGGCTGCTTCTTGCTCAACCAAGATATACATGAGCTACCAAGCATGAAGCAAAAACCACTGGTGGACACACGAGTGTCATAGCAACCAGCCCAATCTAAGTCAGGAAAAGCATGCAAATCTGGCGGTAGTCATCCCCCCTTGGGATAAAATAACCCAAGTAGCCGAGTACCACTCAAGTAGCGAAAGATGTGCTTAACTGCCTTCCAATGCGTGACTCCTGGGCAATGCATAAACTTGCTCATATGTGAGACAGCAAACTCAATATCTGGCCGAGTAATGCATAAGTAAATCAAGCATCCAACAGCCTGTTGATAGAGAACAACATCAAATGCATCTTCAGCATCATGAAGACTCAATCGTAAACCTGTCTCCATAGGAGTGGCAATAGGCTTACAGTCTTCAAGGCCAAAACGCTCCAATAATGTGTCAATGTATTTCGTTCGACACAAAGCCATTCCACCATCAACTTGAATAAACTGAATGCCCAAATAGTGATGCAAATGCCCCAAATGAGACATCTCAAATGAGGCATGCAAATCAGCCTTGAAATCAGCAATATGCTTCTCAATAGGACGAGAAAGCAGCATGTCGTCAACATAGACAACAATGATCAGAAGCACATCATTAACACACTTAACATATAAGGTGCTTTCAGTTGGACTGTTCTCAAAACCATGTGCAACCAGATAGGCATGTATCTTCTCATACCAAGCACGTGGTACTTGCTTTAAACCATATAATGCCTTCTTTAACCTGCACACCTGGTTTTCATGCCCTTTTTGCACAAAGCCACGGGGCTGAAAAACATACACTTCTTCATGCAAGTCACCATTCAGAAATGCTGTTTTAATGTCCAACTGATGTACATTCCAACCATGATGGGCTGCAAGTGCACAAATACTCCGAACAGTAGTCATACGGCATGTAGGTGCAAAGGTCTCATCAAAATCAATGCCTCTTTCTTGCGCATAACCCTTTGCAACAAGCCTACCCTGTCCATTGTACCATCAGGTTTACGCTTCAACTTGTATACCCACTTAGTGCCAATGGCCTTCTTGCTAGGAGGCAAGTCACATAAAGACCATGTACCATTCTTCTTTATAGCATCATATTTAGATTGCATAGCAGCCATCCAATTTTCTGAATTCTGTGCTTCATCAAAAGAAACAGGCTCATTCTCATCACAGAGACTAGACACAGCCATAGCATAGCAATTTGATGCAAAGGAGGCACTATGAGAGCCTGAATGAGTATGATATGACAAAGGTGCATCTAATTTGCTGTCACGCAAAGTCTGCACCAACCATTTTGGCATAGTTTTTGCCTGCTCAATATCAGCTCTCTCATCAACAAGTGCATCATGTAAATCTGCATCAGAAATAGAATGATTTGCATCATCATATGAAACCTGCAAAGGCCGAGAAGTTGCCTCATTAGGACTAGCACTAGACTCTCCACCTATAAAAAGAGGCATCAAAGTATCATACATGTCTTTGGAGCTAACAGATGTCTCCTTAGTACATGAAAGCAGTGGCTGAATAGCATCTTCCATAAAGACAACATCACGGCTAACTAGAATGCATTTAGTCTGTGGATGATACAGACGATAGCCTTTACTTTCAGAACTGTACCCAACAAAAATACATTTTACTGCCTTATCATCCAATTTTCTGCGACATTCTGCGACGTTGTTCAGTCACTAGTGCATATGCCAAACAACCAAAAACATGTAGATTAGCAACAGATGGCTTGCGGTCATGCCAAGCCTCATAGGGAGTGATAGATTGCATCGCTTTAGTGGGACACCTGTTCAGTACATATATTGCACACATGACAGCCTCAAGCCAGAAACTATGAGGTAAAGCCTGACTCTTGACCATACACCTCGCCATCTCCATGAGAGACCTGTTCTTCCGTTCAGCAACTCCATTCTGTTGAGCTATATATAGCACTGTACACTGGTGTTTTATCGCACGTTCAGCCAGAAATGCATTAAAATTAGAAGACATATATTCCCCCCCCCCTCGATCAGAACGGAGGGTGCCCATTTTACATGCTCATAGATTTTCAACCAAAACCAAAAACTGTTTGAAGAACATGAACACTTCGAACTTTGCTCTGAGTGGATATACCCATGCATGCGTGGAAAAATCATCAATGAAAGTCACGAAGTAAAGGTAATTTCCAAAAGAGGGTGTCTGCATAGGACCACAGACATCACTATGTACAAGCTGCAATTTCTGTGTACCCCAAACTGAACCATCTTTTGGAAAGGAGGAACGCTGCATTTTGCCCAAAATACAGCCTTCACAAACATGTTTTCCAGGTGCCTCAAGTTTGGGCAAAGAGGACACCATTTCAGATTTCTGTAGGCGTAGCAAACTAGCGAAATTCAGATGACCAAAGCATGCATGCCAAAGCTTTGCATCTGACATAGCCTGAGAATCATTTACTGCACATGCAAGATCATTTTCAGATCTTTCATAGTCTATGAGCTTATACAGCCCACGACGTAAAATGCCAGAAGCAATAATCATATCGCCATTTGATAGATCATGAACTGTACATCTGTCATCAACAAATTTCACAACCAAGCCAATCTTGGCTAATGCAGAAACTGATAACAGGTTCTTTTTGATCCTTGGCACAAATAAAGCATCTGACAAAGTGAAAGAACTACCATCAGCAGTAGTCAAAATGATCTTACCAAATCCCATAACAGGATAAGAGGAGTTGTTGGCGCATGTAACAGTATTCCCTGTAGGGGAAGGCTCGAGTGAAGAGAAGAAACTGCGCTGCGAGGTAATATGTTTGGTCGCCCCACTGTCAAAATACCAAACATTTGAGTCTACTGCAGACATGCACTGCTCATGAGAAGATGGGTCAAAATTGCAGACAGTAGTAAATGCCCATTCTTCTTCCTGCACAAGATTTGCAGACTCTGTTTTTGGTGTAGAGGCTTCTGCAACAACCATTCCAGCCTCTTTCTTCTTTGCCTCTTTAGCAGCCAGTTTTGGATAGTTCTTTATGATATGATCATTCCCTTTATAGTACTTACAAAACAATTTTTGCTTTTCTGATTTCTTCTCATCTTTATCTTCCTTCTTCGAATATGCAGAATCAGCAGATTTAGATTTCTGCTTACTAGTTGAAGAGCTCCATTTTCCTTTGCCCTTCTGACTAGCCAGGAAAGCTTGATCTACAACTCGCATAATGGACCTGTTTTGCCTGGACTGATCTTCTTGCAATAGAACAGAGACTAACTCCTCAAATGATAAGGCATTTGGATTGCCTTTCATCATCAACCGAAGAGTAGAAGCAAAACTCTGATATGAATCAGGAAGACCATTCAGAACGGTCTTCACAAGTGAGCTATCTGGTATAACCTCATCAGCAGAAATCAAATGTTCCTTCAAGTCTTTGATCTTTGTTAGGAAACTATCCATAGAATCACCTTCATTCATGTGCTCACTCTCCAACTGTTTTCGGTGGTAAGCAACACGAGCCTCATTCCTAGCTTGGTACAATGTGGTAAGTGTATCCCAAGCATCCTTAGCTATTCTACAAGAGCGAATGTGAGGAATAATGGCACGTTCGACAGACAAAGCTATCAATGCATGTGCCTGGGCATCTCTGCCATCCCAGCGAATATGCTCTGCAGCAGGTGTAGTAGAAACATCAGCACGAACAGGAATCTATGGAATATCATCTTCATCAGCTCCAACACCTATATTTGCAGTACCTGTAGTCAGAGGTGTAACAGGACGTCTTTCAACACCCTGCATAATGTTCCACAATCCTTTTGCAACCAATATATATTGCATCATATAAGCCCATAATGGGTAGTTGGTACCATCCAACTTATCCTGAATAGCCAACATACGGAATACATCACTGCTTTCAGCCATGGCCGGTGACTAAAATACCTTGATGCAGAAAATTGACTGTATCTCAAAAAGTTGAATAGAACTGCCCAGACGAGTTCTGCTAGACTTGTATCAGACTTCGAGATGCTTAAACTGGCGAACAGAAACTGGTATATACCTTTGGCACAAAAAGACGAAATAGCCTGCACAAGTGCTGTGATAGTGCATTCGGAGGTATGCTCAAACACACAATACTGAATGTATTACTAGAGAATGTACAAAGATAAGTAGCCCATTAGGGCAATAGGCGTACATTACTAGAAGAAGAAGCTTGGAGCTCAAACACACAATACTGAATGTATTACTAGAGAATGTACAAAGATAAGTAGCCCATTAGGGCAATAGGCGTACATACAAGCCGGGGGAAGAAAACCTCCTAAAGAGGGAAAAAGGTGCCCCGGCGGTCCTAGTGTGTTCACACACATCACTACCTAAATATATCAACACTATTGATGAATGTAGAAAGCTTGCTAAATGCAAAGAAAAGAAGGAATCTGGCATGTCTATTGATGAAAATTCAGCAAATGCAAAGAATGATGAAGCTAACATGGCTCAAGATTTTTGGGCATGTGTTGTTACATGTCATTATGATGCTTCTTTGCATTCTAAATGTATCATTGTGAGTGAGGCTGATTGCGATTGGTTCTTTGATAGTGGTGCTTCAAAGCACATAACATCATGCAAAAGATTTTTTGCCTCTTTGAAAGATGCACCCAAAGGAGGACATGTGGTGTGTGCAAACAATGCCTCTTATCCTATCATTGGAGTAGGAGAAATTGAGCTTACGGCTGCAAATGGAGGTGTGATTCTCTTGAAAAATGCATTGTATGTGCCCGATATCAAGGAGAACTTAATTTCACTTCTGTTGATTGCCAAAGCTGGATTTCATGTACACTTTGTTGATGATAAGTGTATGGTTCATGATTTCAGCAATGGTGATGTTATTGTGATGTCTGATACATTATGTAATGGTTTGTATCGCATGAATACATAGAAGAGGGCTGCCTCGAATGCCTTGGTTTCTCATACTTCTTCCATGGCTGAAATGGAGCTTTGGCATGCTCGTTTTGGTCACTTGAACTTCAATATTTTGCTCTACTTGCAAAAGAAGGACATGGTTATTGGCTTTCCTACACTTGAGTCCATTGAAAAGCATGCATGTGAGGGTTGCATTCTTAGAAAAATGCATCGTGCTTCTTTTCCAGAAGATAGTCACACACACACTACAAAAAAATTGCAGCTTGTTCATAGTGATGTATGTGGTCCCATCAAGACTCTATCTTTTGGGAAGCATGTATATTTTGTTACCTTCATCAATGATGCTACTCGCCATACATGGGTGTATCCTATGAAAGCAAAGAATGAGGTATTTTCTTGCTTTAAAGCATTTTTACCTATGGCTGAAAATTTTTCGTCACAAAAGCTTTTGACTCTACGCACGGATCGTGGTGATGAATACATGTCACATGAGTTTAGTGTTTTTCTTCGTGAAAGAGGTATTTCACACCAATGTACGGTGCCATATACACACTCAGCAAAATGGTGTTGCCGAGCATAAAAATAGAACTCTACTTGAAATGGCACGATGTATGGTTAAAGGAAAGCATCTTCCTGATAAGTTTTGGATGGAAGCAGTCATGTGTGCAAATTATGTGTTGAATCACTGCCCTATAAAAGCATTGAGATTCATCACTCCTTATGAGGATTGGAATGGTCATAAGCCTATGGTTAGTCATATGCGTGTGTTTGGTTGTTTGACATATGGTCTTGTGCCATCACAACAACGTCACAAACTTGATGAAAAGGCAAAGAAATGCATATTTGTTGGTTATAGTGCAGAAAGTAAGGGATATCATTTGTACCATCCATTGACGAACACAATTATTGTGAGTCGATATGTGGTATTTGCTGAAAATTCAGTTTTCCCTCTACTTGAATGCAAAAAACAGCCAACAGTTAGCTCACAAGATGTGTTCGATACACTCATGCCTTTGTTCCAAAATGGTGCGCTTGACTATGGCCATGTAGACCAACCAAATGAGGCTCAAAGGGCTGAAAAATTCTAGCAAAATAGTGCTGAAAGTGCAAAGAATTTCCAGCCAAACATGGCTGAAATTTTTCAGCCAAAAATTATCAAAATTGCTGGAAATTTCCAGCCACATATGGCTCAACATTTGCGTCAAAATATGGCTGAAAATGAGCATGAAATTCAGCCCACACATGATGTACATATTGAAGATGTTTTACATAATGAACGCATGTCTATCAAGAGTGCACAAACTATGCCAAACTAACTGAAACAAACTTTGCAGGACAACAAATTGAGTGCACCTTTACTTGGTAGAACAAGATCAAGCTCTCACCATGCATCAAGTAATTTTGTGGATTATTCTCTTATTGCTACAACATGTAATGAAGAGCCACTTTCTTTTGAAGATGCATGTGACGATCCACAATGGATGAGTGCTATGCAATCAGAAATGGATTCCATACATAGGAATGGTACTTGGGAGTTATGTGAATTGCCAAAAGGAAAGAATGGCATTGGTACAAAGTGGATTTATAAGATTAAGAGAAAATCTGATGGTAGCAAGCTAGATTAGTTGCCAAAGGATATGCACAATAATATGGCATTGATTATGAGGAAACATTTGCACCTACTTCACGCATGACTACCATTCATACCGTGGTTGCATTGGCTGCCCATCGAGGTTCGAAAGTGCATCATCTGGACATAAAAGCAACCTTTTTAAATGGTGATTTGCAAGAAGAGGTTATGTGAAGCAACCTCATAGATTTGCTATGAAAGGGAAAGAGCATATGGTTTGTCACTTGCATAAAGCCTTGTATGGTCTCAAGCAAGCTCCACGTGCATGGTATGACAAAATCCATAAGCACTTGATTGCTCTTGGCTTCACATGTAGTCCGATTGAAAGCACACTCTATGTACGCAAAAATGGGGCTGATCTTATAGTGCTTGTTCTTTATGTCGATGACATACTCTTGACTGGGTCATGTGATGCAAAACTTGACATTCTTATGGCTGATTTGCAACATACTTTTGATGTCACTTATCTTGGTCTTTTGAGCTACTATCTTGGCATCCAGTTTGTATCCGTTGAGGAGGGAATTGTTATGTATCAAGCAAAGTATGCTAAAAAACTACTTCAGTGTTTTGACTTTGAGGATTGTAAGCCAGTTTCCACACCAGTTGAGAGAGGATTCAGGTTCTCAGTTGAGGATTCAGTGATGCATTTGGCACTTCTCTTTACCAGCAAGCTGTGGGATGTCTTATATATGCATGCAACACAAGGCTGGATATACATTATGCAGTTTCCCAGTTGAGTCAATTCATGCATGGCCCTGGCACTAAGCATTGGCAAGCGATGAAACGTGTGTTTAGATATCTCCGAGGCACTTTGAGCTTAGGTCTCTCTTATGGCAGAGATGTTTCAACCATGCTTGCATGCTTTTACAGATAGTGATTCGGCTGGTTGTTATGATACTTGCGTGTCCACTAGTGGTAATTGCTTTTTCTGTGGAGACTCATGCATATCTTGGTTAAGTAAGAAGCAATCTACAGTGGCGACATCGAGTTGTGAAGTTGAGTACAGGGCAGTTTTCACAGCTACAGTGGAGTGTATATGGCTGAGACGCCTATTGATGGATCTTTGAATGGAGATTGATGTTGCTACGCCTATTCTCACTGATAGTTAGAGTGCTTTGGCTGTTGCACGAAACCCAGTGTTTCATGCACGGACCAAACATATTGAGGTGCATTATCACTATGTGAGAGAGTGCCTTCATGTAGGAGACATTGATTTGGTATATGTGCCTACACAAGATAATGTGGCAGACATACTCATCAAAGCTCTTCCACCGGAAAAGTTTGAAGCTTTTCGCAAAGCTTTAGGCTTATTACCTTGTGGGGCCTGATCTATCACTCCCTGTATGTGTTCACATCATTTTCTCCAGGGGCTTTGTTACACTTATGTGTTCCTCAAGTAGCTTTGATGTGAACCTTTTCCCTATACATGGGCACTTTTTACTCTAGTGCTGGCTAGAGGTTTTTTCCCCATGTTACCACATACTTGATACTCTCATATGTGGTGGTACTTTGTACTTAGGGATATTATTCAACTCTTACTTCAGTTCAGTTCATCATCAATAGAGAGAGCTATTCCAACCATCATCTTCTCCATGTGTCTTGCTGTGTTTGTGCTCCTTGTGTGTGCTTCTGATGTGTCTCTCGCACTTCTACACACACCCAACAGAAATCAAGCCAACATAGATCCTTTGAGTGTTAGCCCAAAGGTTTCAAATCGGATGACTAATCATCGACTCGCTTGGCATGAAGGATTTTTCTAAATTCAAGGACATGGTTTCCATCCAATGATTTAATCATCATGTCTACAAATTGTTGTTGATTTGAGATATATGAAAGCTCCATTTCTTTGCTTGTAATCTTTTCCCTAACAGAGTGATAATGGACCTCCATGTGTTTGGTCCTTGCATGATGAATAGGGCTTGCTGCAAGATGTAAAGAGCTCATGTTATCACCAAACATGTGAGGAGTTGAAGTCTTGATTCCAAAATCAACATATAGTGTCTTAATCCACATAGATTCTTGAGTTGCATTTGCCAATCCTCTATACTCAGATTTTCTAGATGAGAGAGAACACAATAGGTTTCTTCTTTGATGATGAAGAGATGAGTTTAGAATCTAAACCTACAAATGGAAGATATCTAGATGTACTTCTCCTATCATCTTTAGATCTTGCCCAATCTGCATAAAAAAAGATTTTGATGGCTATGTTATAGGTATATGAATAGAATAAGCCTTCATTGATTGTCTCTTTGAGATATTTGAGTATCCTTTTTGCTACATCCATGTTTGCCTTCCTAGGTGAGTGCATAAACTAACTTTAACACTCACAATATAATTGATGTCTATTCTTGTGAGACTATCATAATTGAGGCTCCCCACTAGGTTTGATATCTTATCACATCTTCAATGAGATCCCCTTCATGAGCACTCAATTTGGAATTCACCTCTGTATGTATACTTGCAAACACTCACAATATAATTGATGTCTATTCTTGTGAGACTATCATAATTGAGACTCCCCACTAGGTTTGATATCTTATCACATCTTCAAAGAGATCTCCTTCATGAGCACTCAATTTGCAATTCACTTCTGTAGCTATACCTGCAACCTTTGCATTTTCCATTTTGAACTTTGTGAGCATATCTTTGAATACTTCCTCTGACTAAGATACATACCATGCTCTATGTACATGACTTCCAATCCAAGGAAGTACGTTAGCTTCCCTAAATCACTTATCTTAAACTCCTTCATCATATGATGTTTGATCCTTCAACATCATTACCTATCACAATAATGCCATCCACATATGCAAAAAGCTACATGACTCCTCCATGTGATCTTTTTGTGAATAGGGAAGGATCTATCTTTCTCACCAAAAATTCTTTATCTTGTAGATAAGTAACTAGTCTATGATTCCAAGCTCTTCAAGCTTTCTTTAGCCCATATAGAGCTCTTCTTATTCTGCAAACATTACAGGGAATTATGGGTGTTGAGAACCAGGGGGTTTATCCATATATACCTCCTCTCAGATCCATCCATGCAAGAAGACATTCTTGACATATATCTAGTGTATCTTGCAATTCTTGGCAATTGCAATACCCATGAGTACTCTGATTATCGTCATCTTTCTTATAGAAGAGAAAGTCTCTTCATAACCAATGCCTTGAGTTTGAGCATATCCATTCGCTACTAACTTAGCCTTGTACATGTTTATGGTTCAAGCAGAGTTCTTTTTTTTTTACCTTGTATATCCATCTGTATCCAATGAACTTCATGGTTGATGTCTTAGGCAATAAGTCCCAAGTGTTGTTCTCTTACAATGTTTCAATCTCTCCCTCCATGACATGCTTCCATTCTGGCTTCTTCTTGGCTTCCTCATAAGATAAGGGTTCTTTAGAGTGCATGTCCTAAGCCATGTATATATAATGCTTAGTGACCAATGAGGTATCATATCTGAAGAATTTCAATGGCGATGTAGCACAATGCGCTTTCCTTCTCGAGAGCTCCACCATGATATCCTTAGAGAGGCTGTAGAATACACAAAAAAACAGAGTATAGAAGGAGCACGAACATAGACTTCTTAGATGTTACAAATGCAATCGAGCTTATAGTCTGTGGGCTGACCAAACCACTATATGTTTTATTAAAGAACATATACAAAAGTTTCCACTATCACTGAGCAAATGAGGTACATGCTGAGGTAAACCCATATCACAAGCAAGACGAGAAAGCCACAATGCTTCCTTACATGCCTCACTTGCTGCAACATAATCTAGTTCGGTGGTGGAAAGAACTTACATTCTTGAAGACAAGATCTCCAAGAGATAGCAGCTCCAATGAAAAGAAAAATGTACCCTGATGTAGACTTACAATTGTCTACACAACCAACATAGTCAGAATCTATGTAACCAATCATGGATGCTTTCCCTCTACCTAAGCATATACACTTTTCCTTAGTGTCACTCAGATATCTCAAAATCATCTTGACTGCTTCCCAATGTTTCTTGCCAAGATAAGACATATATATACTCATAACTCCCACTACAAATGCAATGTTTGGTCTCATAGCTACCATAGCATACATGAGACTACCAAAAGAAGACTGATAGGGAATTTTGTTCATGAATTCCTTTTTCTCATCTGATTTGGGGTAGTCATCCTTGCTCAATTTCGTATGTGGATAAAGGTGTACTCAATGCTTTTCCACCTTGCATATTGAACCTATGAATTACTTTGCAGATGTATTCACTTTGAGATAAGTATATGCATCTTTTACTCCTATCACGAGTAATGCGCATGCCAAGAATATGTTTGGCATCCCCCAAATCCTTCATATCAAATGTCTAACTCAACTTCTTTTTGAGAATTGACAAGTCATAAGAGGACTTCCCAGCAATCAACATATCATCGACATAAAGTATCAAGCATATCAAGCTGCCATCTAAGCATCTCTTTGTGTAGAGACAATGATCCTCATTGCTTTGAGAATAGCCTTGAGACTTCATAAAAGCATCAAACTTTTGGTACCATTGTCTAGGGAACTGTTAAAGTCCATACAATCTCTTCTTGAGCTTATAAACTAGACTTTCCTTGCCAGAAACTACATAACCCATTGGTTATTCCATATAGATCTAATCTCTAAGATCTCCATGCAAGAAAGCACTTTTCACATCCATTTGGACTAACTCTAAATCCTCCATTGCAATGAATCCAAGAAACATGCACAGGGTAGTCATCTTGATCACTGGAGAGAAGATCTCCTCGAAATCAATATCATGTTGTTGCTTAAAACCCTTTGCAAGAAGTCGTGCTTTATACTTTGGAGAAGCACTATCTGATGTGAATTTTCAGATTATATACCCATTTACATGGTAGAGCTTTCTTGCCCTTTGGCAAAGGTACTAAATCCCAAGGACCATTCTTGTGAATAGAATCTAAATCACTCTTCATGGCACGCTCCCACTTCACATGATCCTTTGTCTGCATAGCCTCTTTATAGCAAGAAGGCTCACCGACATCTATTAGCATAACAAAATCTAATTCTGGAACATATCTATCAGGTGGATGTGAGACATGTGCAGAGAATCTCAATGGTTGCTGAACAGGAACATTTATAGATTGATATGATTGGACATTCTCTTGAATGTCCCTATGTGCAACATTTTTATGCATGCTAACTGGAGGACTAGTATCCTCAAACACCACTCTTCTCACTTCAACCTGCTTAACGTTGTTTATGCAT
Source organism: Ceratopteris richardii (assembly GCA_020310875.1). Lineage (NCBI taxonomy): Eukaryota > Viridiplantae > Streptophyta > Polypodiopsida > Polypodiales > Pteridaceae > Ceratopteris > Ceratopteris richardii. The sequence continues at coordinate 158,995,631 of CM035416.1, read as the reverse complement.
CCTAGACTCATTGAAAATGACATCACTACTTTCGATCATTGATCATGTTTTAGGATCCCATAAGCGATATCCAAATTGTCCTTCTCGACCATATCCAAGAAAAATGCATTTCTTTGACTTATGATCCAACTTTTGTCTAATATTCTTGGGTATATGAACATATGCTTCACATCCAAAAACTCAAAGATGATCATAATATGGTGGCTTTCAGCTACACCATAATATTCATCTTTTCAGCTACAGCATTCTGTACTGGGGTATAAGGAGCTATAAACTCTCTACGAATTCCTCTAGACTGCTAAAAAAGACTGAACTCATGTAAGGTATACTTACCCCCATTATCTGAACGTAAAGCTTTGAGCGTAGTTCCTTTTTTATTCTCAATTGAAGCAAGCCATTTTTTGAAAGTAGGGAATACCTAATCCTTTGATTTGATAGGATATACCTAAAATTTTTTGGTAGCATCATCTATGAAAGTGACAAAGTAAAGAGAACCACCTAATGACCTTGTGGGCATTGGTTGAGATAGACGTTTGCGGAAGCACGCGAATAGCACAAGGAAGGAGAAGAAGCTTGGAGCACAACACACAACACTGAATGTATTACTAGAGAATGTAAAAAGATAAGTAGCCCATTAGGGCAATAGGCGTATATATAAGCCAGGGGAAAAAAACCTCCTAAAGAGGGAAAAAAGTGCCACGACAGTCCGAGAGTGTTCACACACATCATTACCTAAATATATCAACAAATCCCCCCTGGGAGTGATGTGATGAACAAGTAGCTGGCACTCATGTATAAGGAAGTGACAAGCTATGTGGAAATCACTCCAAAAAAGGAAGTAAGCCCAAATCCTGGCGGAAACCTTCAAACTTCTCCCTAGGTAGAGCCATCGTGAAAAGGTCTGCAATGTTCTCCTACGTGGGCACATATGCCAAGCTGATCTCCCCAGCAGAGAACCTCTCCCTGGAATAATGATAATGCACCTCAATGTGCTTAGTGCGAGCATGGAACACAGGGTTCCTCACAACTGCCAATGCACTCTGACTGTCAGTGAAGATGGTGGTGGCAGAAGACTGACCAACACCCAAATCAGCCATAAGGCATCTGAGCCACACACACTCAATAGTTGCTGTGAAAGTTGCCCTATACTCAGCCTCACAACTGGAAGTGGCCATAGTGGGCTGCTTCTTTCTCAACCAAGATATACATGAGCTACCAAGCATGAAGCAAAAGCCACCAGTGGACACACGAGTGTCATAGTAACCAACCAAGTCTGAGTCAGAAAAAGCATGAAAATCTAGCGGTAGTGATCCCCCTTGGGATAAAACAACCCAAGTAGCCGAGTACCACTCAAAAGCGAAAGATGCACTTAACCGTTTGCCAATGCTTCACACCTGGGCAATGCATAAACCTACTCATCTATGAGACAGCAAACTGAATATCTGGCTGAGTAATGCATAAGTAAATTAGGCATCCAACAGCCTGCTGATAGAGGACAACATCAAATGCATCTCCAACATCATGAAGACTCAATCGTAAACCTGTCTCCATAGGAGTGGCAATATGCTTACAATCTTCAAGGCCAAAATGCTGCAATAATGTGTCAATATATTTCATTTGACACAAAGCCATTCCACCATCAACTTGCATAAATTGAATGCCCAAATAGTGATGCAAATGCCCCAAATCAGACATCTCAAATGAGGAATGCAAATCAGCCTTAAAATCAGCAATATGCTTCTCAATAGGTCCAGTGAGCAGCATGTCGTCAACATAGACAACAATGATCAGAAGTACATCATTAGCATGCTTAACATATAAGGTGCTTTTAGTTGGACTGTTCTCAAAACCATGTGCAATCAGATAGGCATGTATCTTCTCATACCAAGCACATGGTGCTTGCTTTAAACCATATAATGCCTTCTTTAACCTGCACACCTGGTTTTCATGCCCTTTTTGCACAAAGCCATGGGGCTGAAAAACATACACTTCTTCATGCAAGTCACCATTCAAAAATGCAGTTTTAATGTCCAACTGATGTACATTCCAACCATGATGAGCTGCAAGTGCACAGATGCTATGAACTGTAGCCATTCGGCAAGTAGATGCAAAGGTCTCATCAAAATCAATGCCTCTTTCTTGTGCATAACCCTTTGCAACAAGTCTAGCCTTATACTTGTCAACTGTACCATCAGGCTTACACTTCAGCTTGTATACCCACTTAGTCCCAATGGCCTTCTTGCCGGTAGGCAAATCACATAAAGACCAGGTACCATTCTTCATTATAGCATTATATTCAGATTGCATAACAGCCATCCAATTTTCTAAATTTTGTGCTTCATCAAATGAAACAGGCCCATTCTCATCACAGAGACTAGATGCGGCCATAGCATAGCAATCTGATGCAAAAGAGGCACTATGAGATCTTGAACGAGTATGATATGATAGAGCTGCATCTAATTTGCTGTCATGCAAAGTCTACACCAGACATTTTGGCATAGTTTTTGCCTGCTCAATATCAACTCGCTCATCAACTAGTGCATCATGTAAATCTGCATCAGAAATGGAATGGTCTGCATCATCACATGAAACCTGCAAAGGCTGAGAATTTGCCTCATTGGGACCAACACTAGATTATCCACCTGTAAAAAGAGGAAGCAAAGTATCATACATGTCTTTGGAGCTAATAGATGACTCCTTAGTACATGAAAGCAATGGCTGAATAACATCTTCCACAAAAACAACATCACGACTAACCAGAATGTGTTTAGTCTGTGGATGATACAGACGATAGCCTTTACTTTCAGAACTATACCCAACAAAAATACATTTTACTACTTTATCATCCAATTTTCTGCGATGTTGTTCAGGCACTAATGCATATGCCAAACAAGAAAAAACATGCAGATGTGCAACAGATGGCGTGTGATCATGCCAAGCCTCATATGGAGTGATAGATTACAACGCTTTAGTGGGAGACCTGTTAAGTACATATGCTGCACACATGACATCCTCAAGCCAGAAACTATGTGGTAAAGTCTGACTCTTGACCATATACCTCGCCATCTCCATGAGTGACCTATTCTTTCGTTCAACAACTCCATGCCGTTGAGGTGTATACGGTACTGTACATTGGCATTTTATCCCAGGTTCAACTAGAAATGCATTAAAATCAGAAGATATATATTTCCCCCCTCGATCAGAAAGGAGGGTGCCCATCTTACATGTTGATAGATTTTCAGTCAAAACCAAAAACTATTTGCAACACATGAATACTTCGGACTTTGCCTTCAATGGATATACCCATGCATGCCTGGAAAAATCATCTATGAAAGTCACAAAGTAGAGATAATTTCCAAAAGAAGGTGTCTACATAGGACCACAGACATCACTATGTACAAGCTGCAATTTCTGAGTAGCGCGAACTGAACCATCTTTTGGAAAGGAGGAATGCTTCATTTTGCCCAAAATACACCCTTCACAAACATGTTTTCCTCGTGCCTCAAGTTTGGGCAAAGAGGACACCATTTCAGATTTCTATAGGTTTAGTAAACTAGCAAAATTCAGATGAGCAAAGCGTGGATGCCAAAGCTTTGCATATGAGATAGCCTGAAAATCATGTACTGCACATGCCAAATCATTTACAGATCTTTCATAGTCTATGAGCTTATACAACCCACGACATAGAATGCCAGAGGCAATAACCACATCGCCATTTGACAGATCATGAACTGTACATCTGTCATCGATAAATTTCACAACCAAGCCAATCTTGGCTAATGCAGAAACTGATAAAAGATTTTTCTTGATCCCTGACATAAACAAAGCATCTGACAAAGTGAAAGAACTACCATCAGTAGTAGTCAAAATGATCTTACCAACTCCCATAACAAGATGAGAGGAGTTGTTGGCGCATGTAATAGTATTCCCTGTAGGAGTAGGATTGACTGAAGAGAAGAAACTGCGCTACGAGGTAATATGTTTGGTCGCCCTACTGTCAAAGTACCAAAACATCTGAGTCTATTGCAGACATGCACTGCTCATGAGAAGATGGGTCAAAACGATAGGGCGAAGATGTTTTGATCTCTGAAACAGCTTGAGTATGCTCACCAAATTTCGTATGAATCTGAGACTGCAACTGGAGAGGTGTAGATGATGCCCTAGATGAAGCGGCGACCTGCTCTAATACCAATTGTAGATGACGCCCTAGATAGACGTCTGTGGAAGCACGTGAACAACACAAGGAAGGAGAAGAAGCTTGGAGCACAACACACAATACTGAATGTATTACTAGAGAATGTATAAAGATAAGTAGCCTATTAGGGCAATAGGCGTATATATAAGCCGAGGGAAAAACCCTCCTAAAGAGGGAAAAAAGTGCCCCGGCGGTCCTAGAGTGTTCACACACATCACTAGCTAAATATATCAACAGGCATAGGACCACACACATCTGTATGAACGAGATCTAAAGGCTGAATTGAAGAGTCAATGTGTGTTCTATGCACATTTCTGGTTTGCTTTCCATATTGCCAATGCTCACAAAATGAAAAATTAGAGAAAGATAACGCAGGTAAGTAGCCAAAATGAGAAAGATTTTCCATTCCACTACGAGATATATGGCCCAAACGACCATGCCAAATACAAGCCATAGGCTGTTCAGTAACAGCTAACAAGTGTTATTTCTATGATACAAATAAAGGATAAAGCGACCCAACATTGCTTCCTTTTGCAATAACCATATTGCCCTTTGATATGCAAAAGGACTGAGCATAGAAACCACCTTGTAACCAAGGTCATCAAGTTGATCAACTGACATCGAACTGTGTGATAACTGAGGTACATGACATACATTATGCATAGTAAATTTTGAACCATCAATGAACTGCACAACCATATCTCCAATCCCCATAACGTCACACTAGTAAGAGTCATCAAGTCTCACAGTATGAAGAGACTTTGTTGCATAATTAGAGAACCATTCTCTGTGTGGTGTCACATGGAAAGAAGCATCAGAATCTACTAGCCATGTGTGGGAAAGAGAATAAGAGCCTCAATTGGCAAAATAATATTAAGTTTCAACACATCAACATCATCAAAAATAGCATTAATTTGTTCAATCTTCACAGTCAAAGAAATGGTGCAGGTAACTGTTTAATATGCCTATCAACATTCTGTCCTTTACCTTTAGCATTCTTTAAAGCATAACAATCTTTCTTCATGTGTCCTTTCTTATGACAATAATGACATTCAATATCCCTCTTCCTTGATTTACTTCTACTCTTATTCTGTTGACCATTCTTTTCCTTGTTCTTGCTCCTGCCACATTGCTGATTCTTTCCTTGGTAAGAATCACGAACATTATATGCATCTCCACTCTGCATGCCAACCATAGATTTTCTACGAATCTCCTCACTCAAGAGTGCTCCATATATATCATCATCAGCGAGTTTACCACCAGGTGCACTATTGCTAATAGCCGTGCAAAACATATCCCATGATGATGGCAAGGTGCATAATAACAAGACTGCTTTCATTTCATTATCCATATCCATTTTCTGAGCTTGAAACTAGGAGAATATAGCATCAAACTAATTTATATGAGAAACAACACTATTTGTGTCCTTCATGCGGTCATATAACTTTCTCATCAGATACATTTTATTTGATGCCATCTCTTTTTCATATGTATTGCATAACTTCTTCCAAAGCTCCTCTACACTTTCACAGTCTAACAATGTAAAGTAAACATTATTTGCTAGGTGCAATCAAATTAGGTCTACCCATGTCAACATGCTTCTTTGAGATTCCATTTACTGAGTTTCATTGCCTCTTTTAATCAACACATCCTTAATCTGATTCTTCAAATAGAGAAAAGTCTGTGCCATCAGATTTTCGAATCTCAAAATGGTCTTTGCCCTGTAAGTTATGGCTCCTTCTTAGAACACTAGCACTAGACCTTGATCCACCAGATGTGCTTGACATCTCTGATGCCATGATGGTAGACAACTGAATAGAATGATAATATAGCTAAAAGAGTCCAAACACCACTAAGGCTCAAAGAAGGATAACCGTGTCAGATTCAGGGAGAGAATTCAACAATCTCCCAAAAAATGAATTAATGAATAGTAATGACCAACTAGAAGGATTATGTGAGACTAAATGTGCTGACACCAATAAGTGTATCGAGGATTAAATCGACCACTGTATAGTTGACAAATCCAAAAAAATTGGAAAAAGTTTGCCAGAGTGAATCACTCACTTCACTGCATATGAATATGCTCCAAGATGTCTTCATGAATGTATCCCTTTTTTGTGAAAGGTTGCATGTGAGACCATTTTTTTTTAAAGAGGAAGTTCAACTAAAGCTTAATCTCCCTTGCTTGAGTTGATTGAAAGAACTATTGTGCAAATGAATGGGTATAGTACCCATGGGACCCTTGTATCCCATAAAGCATGGGCAAAAAATGCCCAAAGGCGATACAATGATGATAATCAGAAAGCAATAAGGAAACTCGTTTTGGACCAACCTAAGGCCCAATACATGTCAACCGCAGATAGTAGGGGTTGAAACCCCCACCCCCCCTCAAGAGACAAGGGCTCAAAATGGCTGAAGTAATGCCTATCAAGCTCTCCAAAGTGGCATGCACTACGTTTATTAATCGTGTGTTGTTTATGATATTTAATGCCTAAGTATAGTTTGATCTCTGCTGATTTGCTTCAAGATCCTTTCTCCAATGTGGGCTTCAAGGTTCTCTCTCCAATGTGGGCTAACCTTTTGTGCCAAACTTCTAACTCTAATAGAGTTTGTGTACCATAATTGAACAATGCCATGTTCTTTGTGTCTTGGAGTTCAAAGGTGAATAGCCTACCTATATTTTCTCTTTTGGCAATCTTCTTGAATCCTTGGTATGGATCTTCTACATAGGCTCCATACCTTGTGAACCTCACCTGCAATCCTTTCTCCATAATATGATCTACACTTATCAGATTCTTGGTAATGCTAGGTACATAGAGAACTCTACTAAGCAAATTCATGTTACCATTTGATGTCTTCATATTTTTTTATCTTTACCACTAGATGCCTTGTGTCATCTCCTGTTTGCACTTCATGCTTGTTCTTGGGGTCTTCCAAATCTATGATTAGTGCTACATTCCCTCTTACATGATTTGAACATCCAAAATCAATATAGAATATGTGCTCATTTGATTTACCTTCTTTCATAGTCATACTCATGAGTAGAAGAGAGTCTTCTTATGATTGATCATCAATATAATTGTTATCATCTCTCCTTCCTTTTTAACCTCCTTGATAGTTTTTGTTGAAGTTGTTATTTCTATTGTAGCCATAGTTATTGTTGTATCTGCCTCTAGGAGCTCCGTATCCTCTTCTATTGTACCCTCTTCCTCTCTGGTTCCTTGGGTTCTTAAATTAATGCTTAGTGATATGATTGGTAAGTCCACATATAGCACAAGGTGAGGAGCTTTGAGATCTCCCCCTTCCTTGTCTACCTCCTCTAGCTCTTCCTCTTGAACTTCTCCATCTACCTCCAAAGTTAGCTTGGGAGGCACTTGTTCTTCATCAAACTTCTTCCCTTTTGCTTTAGCATCTTTACTTCTACTTTTATCAGTGTATAAGGTGGAGGATTTGATTACCTTTTTTTGTATCTCCATTCTTCATAAGCTTGGCTTCATGAGTGAAGATTTGTCCCATAAGTGTGTTGAAATTTGCACTTTCATGTCCGTATATAAGTCCATGGAAGCGGTGAATGCCTCCCACTTATCACATGCTTTGATACCATTGATGATTTGTTTCACTATTTGGTCTTCATCTATGAACTTTTCAATACTTCCTAAATGATAAGCTATACTTTTTGACAAAGGTAGTGACATCTTTTTTGGATTGCTTCTTGAGAGATGTGAACTCCATCCATAATTGATTCTCTTGGTAGTGGCGCTTGAAGAGAAGAATGCTTCCAATGCATTTTAGGTTTCTTGTGAAGTCATACAACCCCTAATGTGTGGAAGTAAGAAATCAAAGATCAAGTTTAAGATATATGACCTTTCGAAAGGATCTTTTGCAACCATGTTTTCAACCTCTCTTGATCTTCTTGTGTTGGTTTTCCTTTAGTCCTTAGCATAGGCATCAACTCATTCCTAGAGATGTATCCATACATATTTCTTCCTTGCAAATATGCTTCCATCCTTAGAGACCATATTGCATAGTTACCTTGATCCAATTTATCAGTTGAAGAAGGAAAAAATCACCCATAATATATATACCATGATGATGCTCTGATACTAGTGTGAGGAGGTGATGTACGAGTACAGAGATAAGGTCTTTGCAAAAACTTGCTTCTAGACTATCCTATTTCTTACCTGGACACTCTAGTAGACTCCTTAAACTTGCAAATGATACACAATTATGACCATAGTGTTTTGGAGCATTGATCTCAATGTATGGGCCGAGACATACTACTTTCAAATTTTGAAATGAAGTATAAACCTTCTATTTATGGAAGAAGGCACTCAGGAAAGTGTTGAGTGCTCCTAACTTGATAGGGATTAAGGAAAATCCTTTTGCCAAACCTCAAAAAGGAAGGTAAGTGAGCTATTCCAAGTTATATCACGAATTTAGAGTGACTAGATAGTGAGAAATATACATAAGAACTCAAGGTGTGATCCCAACATTTCACAAAGCAAATGGTGTATATATAGAGTCATAGAGATTGATGCCTATCTCTACACAAAGATCTCTAATGATCAAAATATTGCAAATATGAGCTCACAAGGGTATTACTTATATGATCCAACCATTGAATGAAAGAATGAGACCATAGGTTCACCAAAAGTGAGGAGACTTGAACAGTAAGCAGACAACAATGTAGAGTAGCTCAAGAAGATGATGAAACTTCAAGTATATGTATAGATATTTAAAGTACAATGCTTGGAGGTGTTGGAGGACTCCAATGGCTATGAGATATGTACAATGATCACTCTAGAAGTGTGTGAAAGCTCTGCTTCCTTTTGCAACTTCTTCATTGGAGTATATTATAGCTTTTCTCCTTGATTTTAGTAGGTAGTTGTTGATTGATTCTACAAAAAAGAAAATTCAATCACTTTTAGCTATATAATTGAATTTTCAATTCAAATGTGACTTGCGGCTTTTAGCTCCCTTTAGATCTACTTTGAATCTCGACTTTTCATCCTAAAAGACTTTTACAATAGGTAAAAATATGTTGAGTCTTATCCTTAGGAATGAACTAAGGATATATATACATACACTTCTAAGACTTGGGATTAGTTTTTGTCGAATCTGTCTTGGCATATGCACATAGGCCTTGCAACCAAGGACCTTCAGGTGATCATAATCTAGGGACTATCTTGGTCATAACTTCTTGGTTACCTCCAAACCTTTTGGGGTGTTTGAAAGCTTCATGCCGAGAGTCGAGGAGCCATGCTTGAGAAAGAGATTTCGTGGAGAACATTGCAGTGATTCCATCTTCGTAAGTTGATAGAATCTCACCGATCACAGCTTCACTACCTGGAACTATGTTGCGGATTTGAGAATGGTCTTGGCCTTCAGTATTCTGTTAACCGTAATTGCGATCCCCATCGATATTCTGATTTAACCCAAAAAATCGAGTTCAGCTCTTTGCTTTTGGCATCAAACTCATTGACGTGAGTCAAAATACCATCCATGTCCCACATTTAAAGCTCATACAATCTTCTCATGTGATACACCTTATTGGATGCAAGCGTCCTTCTTGACAACTTCTTCCAAACCACTTCTATAGTTTCAAACTCAAGGACAGAAAAAAAAAAACATTATCGGGTAAATGTAATTGAATCATCAACCTAGCCATCCGATCAAGTTCTTCCCAGTCTTCATTGTCCATACTTGCAGGTTTCCATGCCCTGCCTTCCACCAGCCTGCACCGTCTCCTTTGAAGCAGCACATCCATGCTCTGATTCTTACACAATGCGAAATTTGAACCGTCAAACTTCTTGATTTCTAGACTATATTTTCCTAAAAAAGATAGTTCTTTCTCATTCTCTGGGAACTTCGAACCCACCAAATCTCCGTAGACGAAGCCATTCCAGTAACCTGGACCTGACGAAAGCTTTTCCGACCACAAATGCATTCTTGTGAGAAAATGAATGTCGTTGCTTAGCTAGTCTACCCATTGAGATGCAACCCTGTACGTTTCACTGCAAACTCCACAACTGAAGCGAAGCCTGCTCCCACTAGAGCTTTCGCTCTCCTTGGACAGATGCTCCCACCAGAGCTGCACTCCAGCCTCTGTTGTGAAGTCACTTCCTTCTCTTCTTCTTCACTTCTTCTCTGCAACAACTTTCTACCTCTGGACCTTGGAGATGAAACAAACCTGAGTCGAACCCGACTGTCTTCCACTAACTTGCCCGTGTCGCAGAACCACAAATGATCTTCATTCACCACTAGTAACACTACTAGCATAAATAGAAGAACAAGCTCTCAAACCTCCAAGCTTTCTTGAGCTCACGTGCTCTGATATCGCTTGTTGGTTTTCAACCCAGGAGCCGATGGGCGGCCACCTGCATAGAGTTGCTTCGCACCGGGAAGTAGCTTACGGAGTGTGCCACAAGCCATGCAGCAGGACCACATAGAGAAATGCGGTGCTCTTGTGCTAGGGATTTCTTTAGTCTTTCTAGCAGGTCAAATGAAAGTCTTGTTGGTGATACTTATGGAATAAAGCTAGGCTAGTGGCTAAGGGATGTGCCCAAAAATATGGCATAGATTATGAGGAAACTTTTAGTCTATTAGCTAAGATGGTCATGGTAAGAACTTTTGTAAGTTCATTTATTTACTAACCGAGTTGTATTTTTTAATTTGTTTATCTTCAATGGGTGTTTCCAATACTTTTGACATTTGTGATACTACTCTTACACCCTGATATCCCAATATTTATCATGGAGCAAAAAGGAAGTCATAATTTGTCATTCAATATTCATTAAAGCATATAACATTGCTTTAAGTAGCGAGTAGATTTGCTAACAAAATCTGCTTCCATCAGTAGGGCAGATCCCAAACTGCAGATTTAGTTTTGTCGTTACCTTGGCATGTCCCTTGATGATATGAACCTGATAATCAGTGTTGTGAGTTCACCTTTGAGTATGTACGTCTTCCATAAATTTATGTCCTTGATAAAATTAAGGATCCCATCAATTCAGCATACACACTTGACATCAAATATGGGGCGAAATGAGCCCCAAAGGCCACTTAATTATTCAATCCAGGGCAGATTTGTGTTGGTGTCAATTTGTGTTCCTCCTCCCATGCAGATATTTGGAAATAAGGCTTTCTTTTTCTAATCTGATTTTGAATCCTTTTGTAAAAGTCTCCAATTGACCTTTGTGCAACTGGTCAAAATCGCATCCGCATAAACTTTATAAAAGATGTCACAAATTTCAAGACAAAAACGAAAAGGATCAAATAGGAAATCAATGCTAGTGTAATTAGAACAATTCATATGGCTGATCTCCACATCAATTTACACCTGTGGCAGCACTGCATCAGTTCAAAACAGTCTCCTTATCTGGCTTCAGGCACTCCATAGTTCAAACCAGTCTCTTCATCTGGCCTGAGGCTATTCATTCCCAGTTCCTATCCTTAGCGGGCCTTCCGGCTCTGTACATTCCTAGTAGGTGCTAGATGTTCTACCCCTGCTTGTGTGGGATTTTGGGGGTCCCATGGATACTATGCCCTTCCTTGCACAGTCGCACTTTCAATCGATTCAAGTGTAGGGAGATGGGGATCATATGATTGAACTCAACTTTAAACAAAACCTCTTTACATTGATGGAAAAGGTTGCAAAGTCTTCAGTTGGGTAAATATCTTCTCTTCAGCTCTATTATTTTGGCAATCCAATTGCACTTCTGTACACATCAATTTCCATAATTCTGCAACATTTCCATGAAGGCAACACTCGCATAACTCCTTTAAGGCCTGCCGAAATGAAAGAATTTGGGATTTTGTATATGCTTGTTGCATTCAGAAGAGAACACAAGTTACCTTGAAGCAAAACAAGGAGAAGTGCATCCCATCCCAGATTAGCATACACATCTAACAAGTGATATAAAAAATATCCACATTCAACACACGATCCTAGCAGTTTCTCTGATCAGCATAACAGCAGCATAGTAAATTGCCCGATATCATTCAAGCTGCTGATGGATATCTTGATAAATTGCATGCTTGCCTATCAACAGCAGTGCCTATCTCTTCAACTGATGCACACTGTGAAGCCTTTTCATGGAGGTCCTTGCTGCATCTGATCACAGTGCTTCTTGACCATAAAAACTTTAACCCATTGCTATTCAGTTGGAATATAATCAACAGATTCATAAAGATTGAAAAGTGTGCCAATATTTATTCCAATTTGAATCAATTGAAGTTTTCACAGCAGCAACTACCATCTTTAAAATGGTGTATGCAATAAGTATCCTTTATTACAATGTCTCGTCTCTCCCTTATCGATATTAATTTGGCCACATCATGGCAGTCTGCACAAACGCGGAGATTCTTTGCTACACGGATTGTTGTGCCTTCTGGCATGCACAATAACCCAAAAGCTACAGCTAACTTTTCACTATGAGCCCACAAGTTCATTTCTTTTTCCTTAATTGATAATCCCTTGTGGATTAAACCTACATGAGGTTCATATCCCTCTTCATTCTTGAGTTCTGAATGCAAAGTTCGAAGCTTGGAATAGATCTCCTCACATTTTGGATGAGAAGTATCTCCAACAATGAACTCATGAATCTGGTTATCGACCTCAATGTATGATTTTGCTGGTTGCTTCCAAGCATCAGCATGTTTCCTTGATCTAACAACATCTTCAACGGCATTTTCCATACCAGCCTCTTCAAAAATATTAGACAGAAGTACATAACTGCTTGAGCTTTTTTCTCTCATTTCCATTAAGTTAGCAAAGCACCGTCTTGCCAACTCCACAGACCTGTGTTTTTTACATGACCCAAGCAATGACATCCATCCTACAGGTTTAGAGCTCCATGGAAGAGTCTCCAGTAATTCCTCTGCCTCTTTCAATAACCCAACCTTCCCAAAGAGTTCAACGAGTATCATAAAATGCTCCAATGTAGGAGTAACACCATGTTGTAGACTCATTATTCTGAGGTAAAAGCATGCCTCATCTAATCGATGTGCATGGCTACAAGCTGATAAGAGAGCAAGGAATATACTAGCATTTGGTTTGATATTTTCACTAAGCATGTCCCTGAAACATTGGCTTGCAAGAGGATAATTACAACATTTAGAACACCCAGAAATTATTGTGCTCCATGCCACTCCATCTCGCTCTGGTAGCCTGTTCAGAAACACATGGACATCCTGTATCAATCCACACTTGGCATAGAAATCAAGAAGAGCATTCCCTACATGAAGGTCTAGCTCAAAGCCTTTGCTAGTAATCAGATAATGTATTTGCTTCCCATGCTCAAGTAATGCAATGCTTGCACAGGCTTGAAGAACAGCCACAAAGGAAGATTTATTGGGGTTGATGTTATTTTGTTGCATTCTATAGAACAATTTCAGGGCTTCCAGAGCATGCCCATGCATTGTATACCCAGCGATCATCACATTCCAAGTAACCACATCCCATTTCTTTAGTTTATCAAATATAAAACGAGCTGTTTCAAGACTGTTATTTTTAGCGTACATATCAATTAGCATATTCTCAATGATCATACATGCATCAAGTCCAAATTTGGCTGCATAGCTATGGAATTCCATACCCTGATTTAACTGACCATATATAGAACACTTCTGCAGTATGCAAACAAAGGATGTATCATTAGGTGCAACCCCTTCTACCTGCATTTGCCAAAATAAATCAATAGCGTTTTCTAAACAAACTTCAGCTGAAATCAGTGCATTCCAAGTAATTTGATTCGGGTAAAAACCTGCCTTCTGCATTTTCTCGAAGAAAAACGCTGCTTCTTTATTAAGTGAAAACTGTGAATAGCGTGAGATAACAATGTTCCATGCAACAATATCGAGTTCTGATGAATTGTTAAAAAATTGAAGTGCATCATCAAAAAACCCAAACTCAGTATACATATCAATCAACGCATTCTGAATAGAATTACTTGAATCTATTCCCAATTTGACCAGATAACTATGAATCTCCTTACCTTTATCTAATTCTCCTGACATCAAAGAACCTCTGATGAGCCTTTCAAAAATCTCTGAGTTTGGTAATACATGCTCATGTTCCATCGCATTGAGCATTTGGTATGCCTTTCCAGGGTTTCCAACCTGACAATAGCCCCATATTATAACATTCCAAATCGGCAATTCATGTTTTGGCAATCTTTCAAAAAGGGCTTGTGCATCTTCTAAACTATTGCACCGAACATACATTTCTACAACAGAACTTCCAACATCATACTGCAACTCCTGCCCATTTTCAATGATCAAAGAATGAATCTGCCTGCCATATGCCAATGATTCTGAGTTTTGACAAGCCTTTGTGAGCAAAATGCAAGTTACTGGATCTGGTTTCAAACCATTCTGTTGCATTCCACAGAAGACATCCAGTGTCTCCTCAAACATCTGATTCTTGGCATAAGCACCTAGAATTATACTCCATGCCAATACATCCTGTTTTGACAACTTGTTTAGAACAATCAATGCAGTTTCAAGGTTATTGCACTTCACATACATGTCCATAAGTGTGTTCTCAATGAATAGGTTGTGCTCGAATCCATGTTGAATAATAAAAGAATGAACATTCCAACCATATTCAATTTCTCCAATACCTGAACAGGCTTTTAAAGTGGAGACAAGTGTAAACTCATTTGGATGTATTCCTTCCTGTTGCATCTGGTCAAAAAGTGCATATGCCTCAAATGAGAATCCATACTCCATGTAGCCTTGTATTAATGTGCTCCATGTGACAACATCTCGGATATCCGTAAATTTCTTAAAGAGAATATATGCAGCCTCTAGAACTCCAGCATTGGAATACAAACGAACAAGGGCATTGCCGAGATAAATATCAGAATCGAGACCATACTTCAGAATACATGAATGTATATGCATGCCCTCCTCCAGATTAAGCGATTGAGAACAAGCTTTCAATACTGCTAGAAAGACATGCCCATCTGGAACTACACTTGAATTGACCATCTGATGATACAGACCCTCAGCCTCTGCGAATTCAGAGAGATCGGAATGGGCAGATATGAGAGCACTCCACACGTATGCATCTGGCTGAGATAATGATGCGAATATCTCATCAGCCTCTTTCATTCTACCAACAGACGCCAGCTTACGTATTTGACGGCTTGCCTTGAGGTTCTCCTTGTCATGTTGCCTTTGCTCCTCTTTGAGCACATCCTTTTCCTCTATCAATCAATGCATTTGTGATTGGACGGAACAAAGAGAGAACAAGAAAGATCGTGAAACTGTGAGATAGTTCTAATGCTACCAAAACACATATATAGCATCAAAAACTAACTCACTCTCTTTGAATCAAAACCTACCTAGATACATACATACATACACACACATATGTGTGTGTGTTGAAAAAAAAACAAGAAACAAAAAAATAATAGTAATAATAATAATAATAAATAAATAAATAAATAAATAAATAAATAAATAAATAAATAAATATATATATATATATATATATATATATATATATATATATATATATATATATATATATATATATATATATATATATATATATATATATATATATATATATATATATATATATATATATATATATATATATATATATATATATATATATATATCAAAGTCGTTAGGTTTGGTATAGGTAAGGTACGTGAACCGAATCTTACCTCCGACGTAAGGGACGTAAGGTCCGTTAGGGTTTTTTTATACATACACACACACATATGTGTATACATACTAATAACTATATGTATATGTATGTACATCATATAGGCATGTACATTGGCTGCAATGTATCAATCTTAAATAATTAGTCGATAGCAATGATCAATGGCAATGTGCAAAAAACTTAGAAAGTAAAATACAAATTAGACTTACCTTCGTAATTCATATTACAAAAGACATGTCAAGAGTCACAATGAAACATAGACAGTGAACTTGAAAAATGAAAATTACTAAATAGAAAGTAGCAATGAGGATCTTCCATTTGGAGAGTCAACACTTCCATAATCCATTACCAAGAAACAAGTCATGACTCATCATCTATGCGTGATCCACTAACCACAATAAATTGCAAGTATACAAAATGGGTGAATCATAGTCCAAGGGTCACTTGTGAGGCGTAACTATAGGAATAAAATATCAAGTGACAAGAAGATACAATCAAAAACATAATAAATCTAATCGTCCAAGCCCTTTGATGATGAAGATGATGAAGGAATGTCTCCAAAAGAAATAACATTTCCTTCATCATCAAACTCGGGCTCTGTGATAGTCACTCGCGGAAGTGTGTGAGCCTCTGACTCTCCAATATCATTGTCATCGATCACTCCAGCTCTGCGTCATGTAGGTAGCTTAGGCCTCCATGCTACTGCTCAACTAATAGATGGAACATCAAAGATATCTCGCTACACCATGGCACGTGAACCAGCTCGTGCCACTCTCCTATCCACGCTCTCAAGCTCAATATATAACATGCGGTAAATGCCCGCCTGTTCATCACGAACGCGAGCTGCGACATCCATGTCTGCCTCTACTCTGTCATCAAATAATGTAGGGGACACCTATAATGAAAACAAATTATAGCATTACACCATGTGGCCGATAGCCATTTAAAAAATATATGTGAGTACTAAAATGGTAATGTTGAATGTGCATACCTATTTGGGACCTTCCAACTTCTTTACGTCTTGTACAAAGCATAAATTGGCCTTGCAAAAGACCAAACGTTCCAACTGTGACACACTCAATCATTTCTCAACTTTGTGTGCACAATGAGAACGAACTCCGATTTTGCTCACAAGCAGAAGCGGAAGCATCCTAAACCAAATCGATGATAAAAAAACCAAATCAAAATTTTATTATATTCCAATATGAAATAGATAATTCCATTGAATAAACCACTATACCTGTGAAAGGACTCGAAGGGCAACCGGTGCAATAGTTGGGTGACCATACCCATAGTGTCAACCACTATAAGGGTTGCATGCACAAAGAGATACTACGGCCACAAGCAATCCCGACATTGCTCATGTAACCCATGAACTCACTGTAAAATGCTATCTGCTCCTCCTCCATGAAATTATATGCCATATACTGATGCTTCATTAGTTGAAGGGAACCCTTTGACCATAGTGGAGGTCCTTCGAAGAAAGAACATAGTAAAGCTGAAAAGCCATGAATGGGTCGAGATAAATGGACCCATCATGAAGCAATCAACTCCACTACATCCTCCCTCCTAGAAAAAAATATAAAACAAATTATACATTAAACAATTGATCATTGATCAATGACCATTATACAAAATCAATGAACATTGAACATACCTGGAAGGAATCAAAGCCATGGATGTAGCGATTGCCTTGCGCATGCATGTGTACATATGATACACTAGACTAAGAGTTGATCAGTCTTGGTCTAGTATATGTTAGACTATATAAATGTATTTTAAAATAAGCAATATAGTCTCGATCTCAATCCAAAAGTCCTCTACATACATACATACATACATACATACATACATACATACATACATACATACATGCATGCATGCATGCATGCATGCATGCATGCATGCATGCATACATACAAACATACATACATACATACATACATACCTACATATATATATGTGTGTGTGTATGTATGTAT
This sequence comes from Ceratopteris richardii, assembly GCA_020310875.1. NCBI lineage: Eukaryota > Viridiplantae > Streptophyta > Polypodiopsida > Polypodiales > Pteridaceae > Ceratopteris > Ceratopteris richardii. The sequence goes on along the minus strand of CM035416.1, from coordinate 158,977,774 downwards.
GTATGTATATGTATGTATGTATGTATGTATGTATGTATGTATGTATGTATGTATGTATGTATGTATGTATGTATGTATGTATGTATGTATGTATGTATGTATGTATGTATGTATGTATGTATGTATGTATGTATGTATATATATATATATATATATATATATATATATATATATATATATATATATATATATAAACCTAAAAAAACATTGTACATCTCTAATACATGAAGGTGTTTGCCAATTAAGGATTGACTCGATCTTTTTAGGATCCACAAATATTCCTTTTCTAGAAAAATGTACTCTAAGAATTTCACTTTTGTATGATGGAAAGATAAGTTCTCTAATTTTGCATATAATCCTTTTTCTTTTAGCTTCTCGAGATCAACCTTTACATGTCATGCATGCTCCTCTGGATCTTTGGAGAATATCATGATATTATCTAGGTGTATTACCATGAAATCATCTAAAGATTCTTGAAATATATCATTTATCATATGTTGAAAGACAACCGGGGCATGCCACGTTTGTGAGGAGACCAAATGACATAACTACATATTCAAAATGCCCATACCTAGTCCGAAATGTTGTCTTCCATTTATCTCCTTCTCTGACCGTGATAAGGTTGTAAGTTCCTCGAAGGTCAATCTAATGAAGAACTTTTCTTTTCTAAGGCATTCCGAGAGCTCTGATATAAGTGGTAGAGGAGTTTGATTCTCATCAATATTTTTGCGTAATTCTATAAGTTCCTCTCGCAATAGTCTATAGAATGGTCCAAAGGATGGTTATGCTCCCTCTTGAAGTTATATGTCACCATCATAAGATCTATGCTCTAGAAGGATATATGCATTCTTCTTTTCAAGAAACATCTTGAAAATCTTGGTACTAGCTAAAAAGCTTCATCGGATCATCTTTCTTGGACTCTTGAGTTGGTATGGCATAGATCATATATGTTGATTCCTTCCTTACTGCATGTATGAAGGCTTCCACTCCTACATATGTTGGGTTCTTTTAGATATCTCTACGAGTGATTTTATTCTTTTTCCAATCAATGTTTGGGTTATGTTTCTTTAGCTAGGGCATTTCAATGATAACAGGATTAATCGAACTTGATATTACATTGAAATATATGTGCGAATCATGATCATCAAGATGTACTCTTAATGATGTGGTTTCCTTGGTAATATTCCCAGATGCTAGAGGCCGTCCATCTACTACCACATTTACTATTGGTTTTTTCTTCTAAAGTACTCGAATCATGTGTTTCTTTACCAATCTTTCATCGATGAAACATAAGGAGGCTCCTAAATCAACTTAGGTTGTGAGGGAAAGGGTCTTCTTAGGGATGATCAACTTGACATGGGCACGGCATGTTTCTATGGGTGTTGCTAAGATTACGAGACCCTCCTTATATCATGGACTGGTTGTACGATCTCCTTTACATCAGGACTTCTTCATTTCCTTGGCCTACAAAGGTGGTTGCAACTCTAGAGGTTGTTCTTTTGTTTAGGTACTTTACTACAATATGCCCATTGTAGGTTGCAACTCTAGAGGTTGTTCTTTTGTTTAGGTACTTTACTACAATATGCCCAAGGTTTCCACAACAGAGGCTTGGTTATGTCTATCTCCATAGGTTCAGGCATAGATTCTTCTTTAGGAGTGGGATCGAAAGGTTTCCATTGGAGAGGTCTTCCTTCCACTTGTTTTTCTTGTTTCCTTTCAAAAAAGTCATTATCATATTGAATGGCTTGGGTGACATATTCATTCAATATCTTGATCATTGACATTGTGACTGGAAAGTCCTTTGATCTCTTAAGCCCGACCTTGATTGGCTTATGAAATAATCCTCATGCCAAGAGAGATCACATATCAACTATCTAAATTATGATGCATAGGTAGAGGCAAGGTCGTTATCTTGACGAAGCTTCCAAAGTTTTGTTGGTGTCTGCATCTTCAAATGTAGCGGTGAGTTCTCATAGAAACCCCTCATAGTCACAATGAACTTCAATGCTCTTTTCCAAGATTGGGGCAAACCATGATACTTGTTGCAAGGATCCTCAGAACTTCGTACGATCACCATCGAATTTTCTTGGCATATAAATCTTGGGCTCCTTCATATAAGACAAAAAAAGGAGTGAATACGAGCGAATGATAAGATAATAAGCTGAGTCGTCTAATGACTTTATACTTAGTAACAAAGTGAAATACAAGATTTGATGATTTATAATGCACTCAAATGATCCGTTAGGTGACCCAAACAGAAAAAATCAATGGGGTGACCAAAGTCACATGGGGACACGTCCTTGCATCCTAGGGATGTTGTCCCCAAATGATGGGCAGTCCAGACGAAAGCAGTCCCCCCATAAACATGTGTAACAGCCAATCATCCCCGAAACGTGTCCCTAGGATGCTTTAACAAAGTGAAATACAAGATTTGATGATTTATAATGCACTCAAATGATCCATTAGGTGACCCGAATAGAAAAAATCAATGGGCTGACCAAAGTCACATGGGGATACATCCTTGGGTCCTAGGGATGTTGTCCCCAAATGATGGGCAATCCGGACGAAAGAAGCCCCCCCATAAACGTGTGTAACAGCCAATCATCCCCGGAACGTGTCCCTGGGACGCTTTTGTGTGACCACCCATATCCAAGATGAGCGGGGATGGGTTGTCATAGGTGAGAAGTTTTTTTCATTTAATTTCGAATTTTGAGTTCCGTCTTTTTTATGGATTTCTGGCGCCCACATTAAGGAATTCTAGAGCCTTCCTGAGCCCCATAGAAGCCAGAGAAGAAGCAAGAATTGCTCAATAAACTTGCTATTAGTGATGCCCAAGTTCATGCTCGTCGTGCCTCACAAGCTCCCCTCCGCCCGACATCATTTGTGAAGTCGTCTATGCCATCCACTTCAAGAGCATCATCTTCATCAGCTCCGATTTGTGCTCCTACTCGTACTCACACCCCTACTCACATTCCTACCCCTCTTGCTCCCTCTTCCACACCATCGGGAACAGCCTATGTACATCAATCACATAAAAAAAAACTCCATGAAAATTGGAACCCCATATTGAAGGAGGAGGTGGACACGGCAGTAGCACGTTTTTTTAACCATGACCATATAGTTTACAATGCGGCACGATAAATATTGAATCTTGGTTCTGTTGTTTTGTTCCAATCTTTATATATTAATTTATTTGGCATAAATCATAAATGCTAATTTATTATTAATCCTTCTTGCACAGAACACCATACTTCAAAGACATGGTAAAGAAGATAGGTGAATATGGAGCACACTATGTGCCTCCATCTTCGGAGAACTTGTGCACCACTTTCTTGGAGAAAGAGACGAAGCTTGTTGAAGCAGCATACCATATCATAAAAAAATCATGAGAAAGAAGTGGAGTTTCCTTACTTATAGATGGATGGAGTGATATTCAATGACTCTCTATCCATCCAAGACTTCACCATACATGTTAGCTAGCATCTCTTGCCATGCTTCACAAAAGCAAAATTTGGGCCGAACTTCTGGCGACCACAGGCTCACATGCCCCATAAGACACCAAATGCCAGGTAGATTGTTGGAAATCAATGTCACATCAGTCCAAAATCCTATTAGGGTAGAAACCCTAATTTTGGTACTTAGTCATTTTTGGCACAAAATTTGGGTAAAATTTTTATGATCCTATCTTGAAGAGCTTGATGAGAGCTTTCTAATGGTATAGGACATTCAGTCATCAGAGATCACATGTGGGAGAAAACCCTAATTGAAGTTGAGCAAAATTATAAGTTAAAAAGCTGGTAAAAAGCTATATTAAGCGATAGTTTTAAAAAACAACGATCAAATTTTAATAATTCAGCGATCCAGCTTTTCAGCTTTATTTTTGGGCGATCAGCTTTATTGGAGTAAGATTTTCGCATGGGAGTTTAAAGACTATATAAACAGGCTCATGGTCACTTGTTGAATAATCCAACGCCAAAGTTATTCACTCTTGGAGATGATTGTGCTGATGCACACATGGGGCAGCCATGGTGCACATATGGGCAGCTATGGAACACCTATTGAAGCATATTTGGAGAAGCCATGGAGTTCTTCTTGGACAAGAGTGTGCTCATACTCTTGTTTGTGGAGAAGACTTACTTATCAACAGATTGGTGATGTGGATCATCCATCTACATGATGTATTTGAAGATTGTCTTCTACATGAAGATTATGGAGTACTTCAAAGACATTGGATGGAGCTTCACATAAGATTGCATCTTATGTTAACTATTCAGGTATATATTCTCTTTATGCACACAAGTACTACTTGGAGCTTATGGACGCGGTGGCATCCATATCTGGAGGAGTCCTATTCGGCATACATGGAGGAAGTGGCATCCATATAGGAGAATCAGTACATGCATGCTACATGCATCAGATGAGGTGTTAAAGAAGGTGTTTCCACATGAGTATGAGGATTTCTGTCAGCAACATGTTAGCATTCTATGCTAATTCTGTAAGTATGTGATCTATCACACACACATCTAATTTAGGGTCTTCCATAGCCTAAATTCAGATTAGGGTTTGCTGAATATCAGTTTTAAACTGATCCTCTTTCTGTCACTCATATTCTCTCTTCGACAACCTATCACGTCATACATCTCATACATATTCAGATTTCTATCTCTACATCTGAATATTCTTGTAAATTTTGTACATACACTCTTCCATCTATTTCTGTTCACATAGACTGGTGGAGATTTTGACTCCCACATTGTAAATTGACATTTGTATATATATATGACGGTCTGAGTGGCTTGTGTAACACTTTGAACATGTTGTCTAATTTCTCTCTATCTTTGTCTCATCATTGTATGATTAAGTGATGTATGTTCATGTTTGTCAATATTGGAAGATACTGGAATTTGTGTTGTAGATCCTGGAACTGTGGGAAATGTTAGAAATTAGTTATGGGCCTACCTAATTTCCAACATAGATATGAGCAAAATATTCTATTACGACGAGTGTATTTACAACAATTGATTTGATGTGATTATATAGATCAATTAAAAATCATAAAACTCAAAAGCCGTACGTAAAAAGCATACATGTACAAAAAACAATGAAGGATATGTAGAAATGGAAAATATATATAAAAGTAAATCAATAATCATAAAATAATAAAAGAAACGTAAAATAATTACAAAAGTAAGAATACATATATAACACAAAATATGAAATCCTTCCTATTGAAGGCTCATGCACAAACAAATACACAAACACACACACACACACACACAAATACAAACACACAATACAGATATATACCTTCATAAGTTTAGAGTTATCCAAACTTACGAACCCAAGGTAGAGAACACAAACACATACACACAAAAAAAAAACAACAAACAAAAGCAAGAGACTACACAAAAAATAAGACCAATATAAGACATGAAAAATACAAACAAGAAAGAAAACCAATACAAAAAGAACCACACTAAAAAAAATTATAATCAATATTTAAATTTTTAAAAAGAAAAAAAATATATATATATATGTATATATTTTTAAATATATATATGTATGTATAAATATATGTATATATATTTATATGTATGTATGTATGTGTGTGTATACATGTATATATATATATATATATATATATATATATATATATATATATATATATATATATATATATATATATATATATATATATATATATATATATATATATATATATATATATATATATGTATATATGTGTGTGTGTATGCGTGTATGTATCTATCTATCTATCTATCTATCTATATCTATATATATATATATATATATACATATATATATATATATATATATATATATATATATATATATATATATATATATATATATATATATATATATATATATATATATATATATATATATATATATATATATATATATATATATATATGTGTGTGTGTGTGTGTGTGTATATGTAGAGATGCAAATTAAACAAAAACAAAAACAAAACAAAAAATGCATCGTCAATTTCTTCTATGTCTATCCAAAACAAGAAGTATCAAAATTATGTTTTATCATGCATAGCTTGGACAAATAGCTATGACATCCCTACTCACGTCATCAGTGCCCTAGAGTAGGTGCAGACTTTAATAAAGAATCTTTCTAAATAAAGATCTCTAACAAAGTCAACGAACTGGGTTTCTATCACTTCCGGAAGTGAAAGGCAAACTCAGCCATGATAAAGTCTTGCACAAAGAACAAACAAATAATAATAAAAATAAAAAGCAAATAACAAAAAAGACGAAATAAAAATAGATAAAAAAATAATATTACTTATCAAATAAAGAAATTAAGAAGGAAAAAAATTAATAATAACAATAAAATTAACAATAATAACAATTTAAAAAATCCCAATGTATATGAAGACATAAAAATAAATAAGAAATAAAGAAATTAAAATAAGAATTATAAAAATAACTAATTAATAAATATATATACAGAAAATATCCCACAGAGTTAGATTTCTATTGGGTTATCATGCGAAGCACTACTTTCATGCCATTACTCTAAAGGCATGAGATATATGATGGTTTTATCACTTAAAATAATTTGACTAGACCAATTGCAGGTATTTGAATAATAAGCAATTCATGAAATTGAAGCTAAACCTAAGTCAATGAGTCATGTAGGCATGAGTCCCAGCCAATAAACAATGTTATCGTATTGTGGCAGCTGTTAGCTTTAACTGAATGCCTCTATGGAACTATGGGTGCATGCCACTCACTATTGTTTTCATGCACATTGAATGCCTCCAAGCTCAGCAATAATAGGTAAAAGTAGAAGTAGCAAGGCAAGGCCAATCTGAATTATTGTGTGCTTTTACAAATTTCGTTCTTTTATGGAAGAAATGAATCCACACTTCCCGTTCCAGTTTCATTAATTCTCTATCTTATGAAAGTGAGACACTAGGTTCATTAATGTAAAAGAGGAAATCATTTCCTTTCATCAACCATGACATGATATTTTGGTGTTGTACAGCTAAGATTCTCAGTCCAGGTTAGTAGATAGCCAAGGACTTGACATACTTCCATCATAGAATGCAGAAACCTAACTAAACACATACATTTTGGACAAAAGATAGAATGTTCACGATCAAATGAGTTCTTCCTTTATTGTCCCTTCTTTGACTTGTTTTCTTTACAGTATGTCAAATCAATACAAGTAAATCTGAGCAAAAGAAAAAAAATTCTAATTCTCTTCACTAGAAATTGTACATATCTAATTGCAGACTTTCTCGCATTGCCTTGTTCAGTAAAGCTCACTGACATGATCATGATTCAGTGTAAATATTCAGAGCAATTGTTGGTCTTCAGGTTACCTTCAATAGTAAGAGTTCCTCCATTAATATGCAAGGTTGATGAGGACACAGGTAAATGAGAATTGAATACAAATTTCTGCATTCAAATGGCATAAACTCATTAGAATCTCCGATCCTAAAATGCTGCCAATATTTCAAGCTAAGATTACAACAAGATATATTCACCTTATAATCTATGTTGGAAATGGAACTAATGCTCACAGATATAGGCTTTAAATGACAAATGTGATTTGGAACATCTGGATCTGAAAACATTAAAACAGTAAAGATATCAATCTCAATTCCTCCCTAGTTCCCCCACTCTTCCCTCACTTCTCTCCCCTGCACTCTCCAAAAGACCGAAAAAACAGGTCCCCTCTTCTACAACACTAAGAGGTTGCCCCTTTTACTTCCACTACTAATTCCACCATACAATCCTTCTGCAAAATGCTTCATATACTTGAGCTTGAAAGAGATGTTGCCACATGCATCACTGGGACAAAAATGTGACCCTCCCTCTATTCTAGTGGAAGGTGATTTTTCCTCCTCCTTTTTTCTTTTTTCTTTTTTTTTTTTTGTGTGTGTGTGTGTGTGTGTTGGGGGGGGAGAGAGAGAGAGAGAGAGAGAGAGAGAGAGAGAGAGAGAGAGAGAGAGAGAGAGAGAGAGAGAGAGAGAGAGAGAGAGAGAGAGAGAGAGAGAGAGAGAGAGAGAGAGAGAGAGAGAGAGAGAGAGAGAGAGAGAGAGAGAGAGAGAGAGAGAGAGAGAGAGAGAGAGAGAGAGAGAGAGAGAGAGAGAGAGAGAGAGAGAGAGAGAGAGAGAGAGAGAGAGAGAGAGAGAGAGAGAAAGAAAGAAGGAAAGACTTTTTAACGTCTATTAGAGGCCAAAATCGGCCTATGAGACAAAACATATACATCAGTATGATCCAATCCACTGAGAGAGAGAGAGAGAGAGAGAGAGAGAGAGAGAGAGAGAGAGAGAGAGAGAGAGAGAGAGAGAGAGAGAGAGAGAGAGAGAGAGAGAGAGAGAGAGAGAGAAGAGAAAGAAAGTCATATTAACGTCTTCTGGAGGCCAAACTTGGCCTATGAGACAAAAACCATGTACGAGTGTAGTAACCCTGTGTAGAAGATAAAATGAAATAAAAAGTATATCGCTACACAAAGCTATATAGGGCTGGAAAATGCTGGGGAGACACGTGGTTCTGACTCTGCAGATAGTGGCCACCTAATACATGGGGGGATCCAAAATGTGAGTAAAACGCCCTAGCTACTGGTGATGGGTGGAGGTGGGTGTAGTTACTAGTATGTGGTACATCGGTGGTGGTCTGAGTGCCTCTTGAAGGAAGACAACCCAGGGGGTGGTGGTACGCCTATGCTCCATCATGTGGTCGTAGGCAATCCTGATGCGTGAGATATCCTCCTGATATAGTCGTGGTCGACGATATCCGCCCATGCGTGGTTGGCGCCGTGCTCTCTGTGCTGCTGCCTGGTGTAGCGTGAGCCCTATAGATGGACCTCTCTGATGAAGCTCAACTCGCTGAAAGAACTGCGTAATGGTCTGCTGGGTACTCACCCGTGGCTGATGTATGGGCTGTAGTGACCGCTCTTGCCTCTCGTATGCTGCTGTGAGAAAGCGTCCCAAGCGTCTCTGGTCTCCCATAGTCATGCACAGTTGGAATGACTCCTCGATCTGGAACTGTGCTCGTAGGTCTAAGTATGTTGGACATCTGATAACAAAATGCTCCTCACTCTCTACCTCTGTCTGGCATATTGGGCACCACCTCTCCTCACGGGGGACTCCCCTGGACCGACCCCTCTCAATCTCGAGCTGATGTGATGAAACCCGGAGCTTCCCAATGACGACTCGTAGGTGGTGGGGAAGGTAGGTCTGCATGTATCTCGGAATCTCGATGAAGCCCGTGCCCGATATATGTAGAAAATGCTCGCGGTAGTAGAGCATTTTCGGTGGCAATCATGCTCCGAAGTCTGTGTAATAGGCATACCGTCTGGAATAGTGCCTCAACTAGCATCAGTGGTGCAGCGAGCTCTGCTCTAATGATATCATGTGGTACTGAAGGCTTGCTGCGGATAAGTCTGGCAATCGTGAGGATCTGTGGCCTCTCTAATGCTGTCCATACTGATGTAGCTAATCCTGGTCCCCATATGGCTGCCCTATACATGAGCGCTGGCGTAACCAAAGTGTCAAAGAGCCACCCCTTTGTGCGAGAGAGAGAGAGAGAGAGAGAGAGAGAGAGAGAGAGAGAGAGAGAGAGAGAGAGAGAGAGAGAGAGAGAGAGAGAGAGAGAAAGAAAGAAAGAAAGAAAGTCATATTAACGTCTTCTGGAGGCCAAACTTGGCCTATGAGACAAAAGCCATGTACAAGTGTAGTAACCATGTGTAGAAAATGAAATGAAATAAACACAAAGCTATCTAGGGCTGGTAAAAGGCAGGGGAGAAGTGGCTCTGACTCAGCGGATAGTGGCCACCTAATACAGGGGGATCCATAATATGAGTGAGGAAAACACCCTAGCTACTGGTGATGGGGGGAGGTGGGTGTAGTATGTGGTACATCGGTGGTGGTCTGAGTGCCTCCTGAAGGAAGACAACCCAGGGGGTGGTGGAACGCCTATGCTCCATCATGTGGTCGTAGGTTGTCCCGATGCGTGAGATATCCTCCTGATATAGTCGCGGTCGACGATATCCTACCATGCGTGGTCGGCGTCGTGCTCTCTGTGCTGCTGCCTGGTGGAGTGTGAGCCCTCTAGAAGAACCTCTCTGATCTAGCTCCGCTCACTGAAAGAACTGGGTAATGGTCTGCTAGAACTGGGTAATGGTCTGCTAGAACTGGGTAATGGTCTGCTGGGTACTCACCCGTGGCTGATGTGTGGGTTGTAGTGACCGCTCTCGCCTCTCGTATGCTGCTGTGAGGAAGCGCCCCAAGCGTCGCTGGTCTCCCATGGTCATGCACAACTGGAGTGACTCCTCTAGCTTGAACTGTGCTCGTAGGTCTAAGTATGCTCGACATCTGATAACAAAATGCTCCTCACTCTCTACCTCTGTCTAGCATACTGGGCACCACCTCTCCTCACAGGGGACTCCCCTGGACCGACCCCTCTCAATCTCGAGCTGATGTGATGAGACCCGGAGCTGCCCAATGACGACTCGGAGGTGGTGGGGAAGGTATGTCTGCATGTATCTCGGGATCTCGATGAAGCCCCCGTCCGATATATGTAGAAAATGCTCGCGGTAATAGAGCATTTTCGGTGGCAATGTATCCCTAGGTCTCACCCATGTCCTCTGTATGTATGTAGGCCATATCTCCTGACGAATGACCCTATTCCTCTCTTGATGAGAGAGCGAGTAGGTGGGTGCATGTGAGTCGTACTGTAGTGGTGGTACCCTGTCTATGTCAAAGCCATGGTGGGCCAGCCAGTCTCGTGTCTGTGCATACCATGAAGAGGTGTCGCCTGCTAATGCCATATCACGTGATGCCTCGAAAGCACCATAAGCAATGCGCTCTGTATCCATGCTCCGAAGTCTGTGTACTAGGCATACTGTCTGGAACAGTGCCTCACCTAGCATCGGTGGTGCAGCAAGCTCTGCTCTAATGATATCATGTGGTACTGAAGGCTTGCTGCGGATAAGTCTGGCAATCATGAGGATCTGTGGCCTCTCTAATGCTGTCCATACTGATGTATCTAATCCCGGCCCCCATATGGCTGCCCCATACATGAGCGCTGGCGTAACCAAAGTGTCAAAGAGCCACCCCTTTGTGCGAGGCTCCTGAAAATATGCCTGGTGGCACTGTCTCTCCATCAAAGCTAGTGCTGCGTACCCACGTGTGATGCGGTCACGAGCTGCCTGAGACATAGAGAAGACACCTGATGCTGCTGTAAATGTCACTCCCAAGTAAACATATGATCCAACCACCTGGATCGGTCCGCCGGCTGCTGTGAACAAACTATGTCTGCGTACCTGTGCAGATGTATGATAGATCATGACCTTGGTTTTACCAAGGTTCACAGATAACCCTCTGTGTCTGCAAAAGTCATCTAGGCCATGTAGATGATGCTGTAGACCTTCTGCAGACTCTGAAACCAATACAATATCATCAGCGTATAAAAGAATATGGACAGTGGCTCCCCGTACCTCAATGCCATCTCCCCTGTGCTGCTGTATGAAGTCCACTATCTCATCAATGTAGAGACCAAAGAGGGTGGGTGAAAGAGGGCATCCTTGCTTCACCCCGATAGTGCTAGCAAGTGGATCAGATAAACCCCCTGGGCATCTGACTCTACCAAATACTCTCTCGTATAAGGCATAGATCCCCCATATCATCTCCTCCGGAGCTCCAATATCAAGTAGTCGTCTGAAGAGTCGGTCCTGGGAACAGTGTCAAGCGGAAGTCCACAAAGCAATAGTATAATCTCCTCTTTCTCACCCTTGCCTGGTCGATCAGGCATCGCAGAGTGAAGAGGTGGTCAATAGTAGAGTAATCTCGTCTGAAACCTGCTTGTCCTGGAGCCCTGATACCCTTCCTCTCAACGAGAGTACTCAACTTTGTCTCTAGTACTGCCCCATATAACTTGGCCAATATAGGGCCAATCATGATCGTCCGGTATGTAGCTGGATCCAAAGTATCACCTGACTTATGAATGGGCACTATGGTGTGCTCAGTCCATGAGTCCGGGAACCCTTCAACCAATGCACGGTTGAAGAGGTGGGCAATGAGCGGTGCGAGAGTCGTGCCTCCATAGATGAGGTGCTCTGCCTGTAAACCGAAATGGTCATGGGCCCTGCCATGCTGTAGCCGGGCAATAGTGCATCCCACCATAGTGGGTGTGAAGAAGTCAGAGGTAGTAGGACGTGAGCTCTGCGGTCTTGGGGGGGGGAGAGAGAGAGAGAGAGAGAGAGAGAGAGAGAGAGAGAGAGAGAGAGAGAGAGAGAGAGAGAGAGAGAGCTAAATGAATAGTTGTCATCTCCAGTTGTTGAGTTCCATTCCATATATAAAAAAACTTTGCTCTCAGTGACATTCAGACACGAATCGAAGAATACAATCCTTTCCTGATTTTACTTTCATGATGTGTACGTGTGTGTGTGTGCGCGCGCACGGAACGCTTGCATCCATGCATGTGTGCAGAGGGAAGGCAGGGCAAGAAAGAAAGGACACTCGTACAATAGATCATACAATCATGTGGAAATACACCTACATCATTATCAGTATGAGAGAGAAATACGCAATTTGAAAATGGATGTGCATGACAACATGTTTTCTCACTCGACTCCCTTGTGGATGAGCTTTGTATAACATTTCACTCGTCTCTGAAGCTCAATCAGACAGCTACTTCGTCTCCTGGAGTCAAATATTGATGGAGTAGCTACCTAATTTCCTAAAATCAAATGTTGGTGCTAAGTTCCTTGTAGGCTCCCCTTACTTTTTGTAAAACTAGAACTTTGATTTTTCAGCGTAGGCTTAAATTTTATAAGGGTATCCATAATTTTTTTTTAAAAATGTCAAAAGTACTACAGTTTTTATATTGACTTTTTTCGAGATGAAAATTTCACTCTATTTAAAAAGGGGTGTTCTTTTTAAGAGATACTTTATAGAAGTATCTAAAATTTCCTGCCAGATTTTTTGTAAAAGATACTTTTAGGACCCTTCAATATTTCTTTAGAAAATTCTTGTAAAAACCAAGAGCTTCCTCTCATCTATATCAAAAAGACCTTTACGGTCGCATCAGTTCTAGAGAAAATAATAAGTGGAAAAAACCCTTTGTAAATTTTGTGTGCATGTACCTCTCTCTTTCTCTCTCCATTTTACATCTTCCCTATGATTAAGCGCTCCTAAACCCAAGGTATGCTATCACCTTATTTCAAACTCTCTTGTCATGGTAGTGATGATATCTTGCACGACGCACATGATACACAAGGCAAATACACACATATCACATATGTCGTAAACATAAATGCACATACACACATAAGCACAAATGCACATACATATTGCATATGCCATAAATATACATGCATTAGAATTTAGTACATACTACATACAATGTACATACATATTACATACGCATTACAGATTTGGTCTTGGAAGTTCGGTGGCAGATGCGGACTACACACATTAGAATTTAGTACATAATGATTACATACATATAATATGTATGTCATACATAACACATGGACGTACAAGATATAAAGTTTAAACTATATATATTATAATGTACATAAATATTTCATAAATACAGATGTCAAATGCACATAAACGCATCAGCAAAAATGATATACAATGTACACACAAGCAAAAATGGTAAATGCACATGCATGAACATTGGAATTGATGCATTTGCCATTACTAAATACATATTTCATACACATGCATAACACATTAGTAGATTACCACATGCACATGCCGCATATAAGCACAAATGTGCAATGTGCATACAATATACATAAATGTAATGTGCATACATACAAATTATACATAGTACATACATATGTCATATACATACATGCATTGCAATTTAGTAATAAGTACATACAATGTACATATTACATTATATATATGCATTACATACTAGATATCATGCAATGTACATACTACATACACATGCATTGCAGATTAGACTTTAGAAATTAGTGCATTACCACATGTCACATGCACATATAAGCACAAATGTGCATACATACATTTTACATTAGTACCTTACAATGATTACATAATACATATTACATACACATAAAGAACACATCAATCATGAATCATGAATGCATACATACATAATGTCATAAGCATAAATGGCAAAATTCAAATGCACATGCACGTAAATGCTTAATGCATGCAATGTGCATATTCATAATGCCATGAACACAAACCAAATTCTAGTATCCACACATAAGACTTGTATTAAGGCTTAAGCACACAACGGCAAGTGCACAAAGGCTAACACCTTGTTCTTGAGACTTCAATGGACATCAGATATTGAGGCTTGAAGCTTGAGCAATAAAAAGGCTTGGATCTCTCTCTCTCTCTCTCTCTCTCTCTCTCTCTCTCTCTCGACTTTGTTCAAACTTCACTACAATCAGGCATCAACTAGAGTCAACAACTTCGTGTACAAGACAAGGTAATTAAAAAAAATTAGCCCACATTTTTTATCAGAATGGGCCCCATCCTCGTTGGCCGTTCCTATTGATGGGACGTCCCGAGAAAAAGGGGACCCATCCTTTGTTTGGAACGGCCGATGGGGACGGGACCTTCCCTTGGCCCACTTTTTTTGTCTCGGACGGTCGAGACGGGAGTCTCTTGCCTTTTTGGCCCTTTTCCCTCGTCACTATGACTCATGTATAAAGAAGTGCCAAGCAATGTGGAAAGAAATCAATCCTCAAAAAGAAGTAAGCCCAAAGCTTTGCGGAAATCTTCAAACTTCTTCCTAGGGAGAGCCTTTGTGAAAAGGTCTGTAACGTTATCTTGTGCGAGCACATAAGCCAAAGTGATCTCTCTAGTAGAGAACCTCTCCTTGATATAATGATAATGCACCTCAATGTGCTTTGTGTATGTTGAAAACAATGTCAAAATAGCACAAAAACCCTAATTTCCAGCAACCTTAATTTTTGGTACTTAGCCAAATTTTGGTCACAGAAGATAAAATTTTTTATTAGCTCATCAGATAATACTTGAGAGAGCTTTCATTTGGTATAAAATATTATGTCATCAGAGGTCCAGAAATGCATGAAGATCCTAATCCTAATTTTTGCTCAAAAAGATGTTTTTTGCATATTCTTGTTCGTCACCTCATGAGCATCAAGGAAAGTTAACCCTCTAATCTATCAAATGGCTCATTTGAGAGATCATTGGAATTTTTGGCCAGAAAAGCAATTTTTAAACCCTGAAAGCTGATCGCTTCGTTAATGCTATGCAAGCTTTTTAACTGCTTATCGCAAGATTTTCAGCAAATTTTCGTCAAAGCTACTAAAGCCTATAAAAGAAAGTCTTTGGTGTCATATCATGCATCCATCCAAGCTCCCTCAAGGCCTATTGAAGTGCTCTAAGACTTGGAGAAGGTGTACCTAAGTTTTGGTGCAAATTTGGAGGAGATTTTGGCAGCCAACCATCAACTTTAAATTCAGCCAACCATCAGCTTTAAATTCAGCCAACCATCAGTTTTGTAAGAGCAAGTTTTAAATTCAGTTCTTCTTCTTTTATTGCTGTTGTTCCAAGGCTTTGTACCTTCTACTTCAACAAGGAAGAGTTTTTCTTTCTATTTAGGTCAATTTCTAATATAGGGTTTCTGAAACCCTAATTTCAGAATTAGGATTTGCTGTATAAATAGTTCTAAACTGTTTCTATTCACTTCAATTGCACATACACACACTCTTCATACTTCTTAGGCACTTTATGCACAATTTCTTGTATCTAGAACCCTAAATTCAGCATAGATTCAGTTTTGTATTAGCATGCATTCAATTTTGTATCATTACACACATTGTAATTTGACATTCATATTAGATAGATCATAGTGTAGGTAAGCATTCAGCTTTGACACTTTGACAAATTGTGCATTCTCTCTCTCTTTCTCATTCATCTAATTTTGAGTATTAAGGTGTGTATGCTAAGGTTCATGTGTTTGAAGATCGTGTAAAACTCTGAATATTATTATTAGAGCCCACCTCACTTTCAACATTTGGTATCAGAGCATAGTTGACATAGATCCTTAACAAGATGAGTGATAATAGACTTGAGAATGAAGATAAGCTTGAAGGAATGTCTAACTATCCAACGTGGAGTTTTATGATCATGAATTTGTTAGTATCTAAAGACTTGTGGAATATTGTGAATGGCAAGTACCCAAGACCAATACAAACAGGAGAAAATGTTGCTTCATCTTCCAAAAGAGTTGCCGCCCCAATTTCTGCTCAACACGAGGTTATTGAATAAGAAGAAGAAACTTTCATCATCCAGAGTCCGTGATACTACCAGATTACTTCTTACAGAAGAGAAATCCAGATGGGATTCAACGATGCACAAGAACTTTCATTCATTGCTATGGGAGTCAAGAGGCATATTATACCCCAAATCAAGTCATGGAGAACCTCTAGTCAAGCTTGGTTGGAGTTAGAGAATCTTTTCAAAGTAGAAATCCTACTAGGAAAGTTCACCTAAGGAGACAATTAGCCAACACAAGGATGAAAGTTGGTGAGTCAGTTCAATCACATGTTTTGAAGCTCGAAGACTTACCTGATCAGTTACTTAATGCTAGAGTCAGTATTTCAGATGAGAAGATGGTAAACATACTTCTAAATTCACTTCCATCTTCATTTTGTTCTTTTGTTACTTCTTTCTCTCTCTCTCTACAAGAGAGAGAGAGAGAGAGAGAGAGAAATTTCATTTGAAGAGTTGCAATTCCTATTACTTCAAGGTAAAGATCAACAAAAGAGTATGAAAGAGAATAATAAAGCCATGTTATCATCATCAAAGGGTAAGAAGAAGAAGGAGACAACAAAAAAGGAGAAGAAGAGTCAACAAAGTAAGAAGAAAAGTAAGTCTTCAACTTTTAAGTCTTCCTCTTTATCTTCTATCACATCTACCTCTACTACTTCTTCCAAACCAAAAGAGAATTTTATTTCCACTACATCTACTTGAGAGAAAGGAATTTTCCACTACTGCAAGAAACCAGGTCATTTCATAGAAGAATGAACAAAAAGGATTTATAATGAGAAGAAAAGAATGTCAAGTAATAATGTTGAAGATAATTCAAACCCTAAGTCTTCAAAGGAAGAATGTTATGCATTTGTCAGTATTGAAGAATTAGATTTTGATCAAGCAACATTAAATGCAATCTTTGATAATCCTTGGATTTTCAATTTTGGAGCTACTAAGCATATGACAGGTTGCAGGAAGGTATTTGCTTCACTTTCTAATTCTTTAGGTAGAAGAGTGACCATTGCAAATGGTCATGATTTGGATGTTGTAGAAGTTGGAGAAGTAAACCTAAAGTCAAGAGCAGGTGGAAATTTCGCAATTTCTAATGTTCTTTATGTTCCGGAAATGAAGAAGAATTTGCTCTTGATATCTACTTTCTTGAAAGATGGATATAAAGTTGTTTTAAAGAAAGATTCATATCAGATCCTCTCACTTAATGAGGAGCATTGTCTACTTATGGTGAAAACAGAAGTGGCATGTTTGTATTGTCCAAAATTAGTCATGCTAATGTTGCCAAGTCTTGTACACCTAAGGAGAACATGAAGTTATGGCATGCTAGGTTTGGTCATATCAGTTACACATCTCTCAAACACATCAAAGATCAAGAAATGGTGGAGAGTTTGCCTACTTTTGCTTTATCACATGATGCAAAATCACGTGAAGGATGTCTTGAAGGAAAACTTTACAAACTTCCTTTCAAGAAACATGGATACATCATGACCACAAGGAAGTTGCAAATCATACATTCATATGTGAATGGTCCTATGAGAACAGATGCCATTCAAGGTTACAAGTATTCACATTTATTGATGATTTTACAAGATATTTATGCATTTATGGTCTTAAAGCAAAGTCAAAGGTCTTTCCTACTTTCAAGAAGTTCTTAGCTATGGCTGGAAATGAAAGTCAAACAAAAATTCAGATTTTGAGAAGTGATAGAGGAGGAGAGTACATGTCAAAGGACTTCAAATCTTTTCTTTAAAACAAAGGTATCTCTCATCAACTCACCACTGCTTATACTCCAGAACAGAATGATGTTGCAAAGAGAGAATAGGATACTTGTTGCGATGATCTATAGCATGATATCATCCAAAAATCTTTTTCCTAAATTTTGGTTTGATGCAGTACATACAACTAATCACATTCTGAATAGGTCTTCCACAAAGGCTTTGAAGGTGATCACACCTTATGAAACTTATTATGATAGGAAACCCAATGTGATTTACTTCAAAGTATTTGGTTCTCCAGCTTATGTTCACATTGAGAAAAAAGATCGTGGTAAGCTTGATGTAAAAGCCATTAAAGTTTTTTTATTGGTTATGCAATTGACAGCGAAAGAATACAAATTCTATGTTCGAGAAACAGGTCACAGGTGATATCCTTCTCTCACGCAATGCATATATTTCAGAAAGTTAGATTTATGATAAGAAGGCAGAGATTCTAGATTTCATAAAAGAAGATGACTATGCATCTTTTAGGAGGAATTCAGATTCTTACATTCAGCCATACAAGGAGGGTGATGAACCTTCTCAAACCCTAAAAGTTGTACTTGATAAAGGTAAAGAGAAAGTTTCATTTCCTAGATTTATATCTAGTCCGTCATCAATACCTCTTGAAGTTCTAACTTATGAAGTTGAGAAAGTTCCAGAATTTTAGAAGAAAGAGATACTAAAGAACAAAAAGACCTTGCACCAGTTTTCAAGAATACTTCGAGTGGTTATATCAAATTTGGAAGGACAATGGTATAAAGAACTTCATACGTAGAACAAGAAGGCAGACAAGGAAAGAACTAGCAAATCAGGTAAGTTACGGAGAACATTTTGAGATTCATAACATTTAAGCACTAACTTCACTTGAGAATGAGCCAGCTAATGTTAAAAATGGACTACAAAGTCGTGTTTGGAAGAAGCCATGCAAGAAGAGATTGATTCTATTCCTAAGAATCAAACATGGAAGCTTTGTGAGTTACCAAAAGATAAAAAACCAATTGGTATTAAGTGGATCTTCAAAATCAAAAGAAAATTGATGATACTATTGACAGGTATAAAGCAAGATTAGTTGTCAAAGGCTATGCACAAAAGAAAGGAATTGACTATGATGAGACTTTTGCACCTACGTCTGAAATGACTGTAGTCAGAACAGTACTTTCTCTTGTTGCATTCTTTGGTTGGAATGTATACCAATTAGATCTCAAAACAGCTTTTCTTGATGGTGATCTTCAGGAAGATGTCTACATTCAACATCCAAAAGGTTTTGAAGAGACAGATAAAGAGCATTTAGTATGCAAGCTTATCAAAGCATTGTATGGTTTAAAGCAAGCGCCAAGAGCATGGTATGAGAAGATACATCTCTATCTTTTATCTATTGGTTTTGATTCTTGAAAACTCAAAAGCTTCTCGTACTCTTTATGTTAAAGCCAAAAAAAATGTCTTAATTATTATTACCATATATGTTGATGATATGAATCATGATTACGACGGGTCCCAAGAATTCATACCTTCAATTTTTTAAAGCACAACTTAAGTATACATTTGATGTGAATTATTTAGGTATTTTACATTATTATCTTGGGATTGAGTTCAAATACAGGAATGAGTGTATCTACATAACACAACAAAAATACATTGAGAAATTATTGGAAAGGTTTGAAATGAGAGATTCCAAGCCTATGCAAACACCTATGGATGTTAATGTGTCATTACAGGTAGATTCATTGGAAGGCAGTTAAGATATATAGTTACATACATCAAAAGTTTTGCAAATTTTTGCACCTTATGCCATTATGACATTGAAGTGAGTATTGTTGAAAATGTCAAAATAGCACAAAAACCCTAATTTCCAGATACCGGTACTTAGCCAAATTTCGGTCACAGAAGGTAAAAAATTTTTATTGGCTAATCCTATAGTACTTGAGGAGAGCTTTCATTTGGTATATAACGCTATGTCATCAGAGGTCCAAAAATGCAAGAAAACCCTAACCCTGATTTCTGCTCAAAAAGTTTTTTTGCATATTCTTGTCCGGTCACCTCAAGGAAAGCTAACCCTCTGATCCATCTGATGGCTCATTTGAGAGATCGTTGGAGTTTTTGGCTTGAAAAGCAATTTCTAAACCCTGAAAAGCGGATCGCTTTTTTGATGCTATCCCAAGCTTTTTAGATGCTTTTGGCAATCTTTTCATCAAATTTTCATCAAAGCTACTAAAGCCTATAAATGAAGGCCTTTGGGATCATATTATGCATCCATCCAAGCTCACTCAAGGCTTATTGAAGTGCTCTAACACTTGGAGAAGGTGTACCTAAGTTTTGGTGCAGATTTGGAGGAGATTTTGACAACCAACCATCAACTGAGTTTTGTAAGTAGCAATTTCTAAATTCAGTTCGTCTTCTTTTGTTGTTGTTGTTCCACGGCTTTGTGCTTTCTACTTCAACACAAGGAGGAGTTTTTCTTGCTATTTAGGTCAGTTTCTGATTTAGGGTTTCTGAAACACTAATTTCAGAATTAGGGTTTGCTGTACAAATAGTTCTAAACTATTTCTGTTCACTTCAATTGCACATGCACACACTCTTCATACCTCTTAGGCACTTTATGCATAATTTCTTGTGTCTAGAACTTTAAATTCAGCCTAGATTCAGTTTTGTATTAGCATACATTCAATTTTATATCATTACACACATTGTAATTTGACATTCATATTAGATTAGTGTAGGTAAGCATTCAGCTTACTATTACACTTTGACAAATTGTGTATCCTCTCTCTATTTCTCATTCATCTAATTTTGAGTATCAAAGTGTGTATGCTAAGGTTCATGTGTTGGGAAGATCCCATAAACCTGTGAACATTATTATTAGAGCCCACCTCACCTCCAATAAAGCGAGCATAGAGTGCAAGGTTCTTCACAACTTCCAATGCACTCTGATTGTCAGTAAAGATGGTTGTGGAATAAGATTGAGCAACATCTAAATCAACCAAAAGGTGTATGAGCCACACACACTCAACATGGGCTGTGAAAACTTCCCCATACTCAGCCTCAAAACTAGAAGTGGCCACTCATAGTGCATTTAAATCGGGATTTAATCCTCTAAATAAAAATCAAAAAAATCGTTCAACGATTTAAATTGTAACTAACGGTTTTTACACTTTTTGGACGATTTTTTTTTTTTAAATCATGAACCTAATTCATAGCTGTCTGGTCATTATTTTGAGTGTTGTGCACATTGCAGAGAGCATTTGCATGCATTTCTTGAGCCTTGTACATTGCCAATTTGCCTTAAGCCTTCAACTAGGAATACTCAAGAAGTCAGCCCACTAAGTACTCAGAGGCTAGAGAATTGCCTCAGCTTGCTGCATGCAACAATATCTAGAGAGAAAGAGAGAGGGAAAGGGGGGGGGGAGGGAGAGAGAGAGAGAGAGAGAGAGAGAGGGGGGGGGGGGGGAGGGGGGGGAGGGGGGGGAGAGAGAGAAAGAAAGAAAGAAAGAAAGAAAGAAAGAAAGTCATATTAACATCTACCAAAAGGCCAAACTTGGCCTATGAGACAAAACCATGTACAACAGTGGTCATCTCTGTGTATCGATGAAAAGAAAAGTACTCACTACAAAAAAGAACTATGTAGGTTGAAAACAGCAAGATGAT
This sequence comes from Ceratopteris richardii, assembly GCA_020310875.1. Taxonomy (NCBI): domain Eukaryota; kingdom Viridiplantae; phylum Streptophyta; class Polypodiopsida; order Polypodiales; family Pteridaceae; genus Ceratopteris; species Ceratopteris richardii. The sequence goes on along the minus strand of CM035416.1, from coordinate 158,956,099 downwards.
GGTGTACCTAGCAATGATGGAGTAGTGGAGATAGAGTAGTGGTGTGTGGGGGGAGCGTGGCTGTGACTCTGTAGATAATGGCCACCTACTACATGGGGACATATGTGGAAGGGAATATGTATACCCTAACTGGTACAGCGTTGATGCTCCATCATGTGGTCGTGGGCTTCCTGATGTGAGAGATGTCCTCATGTTGCAGTCGTGGTTGTTGGTACCCAATCGTACGTGGTCTGCGTCTCACTGCCTGTTCAAGTGTGAGCCCTATGCCTATGGGAGGCAGGTCTGTCTGATGTGGCTCAAGTCGCAGAAAGAACTGAGTAAGTCTGTTGGGTACCCGTATGTGTCTGACGTGTGCACTGTAGCATCTGCTCTCGTCTCTCATATGCTGTCGTGATATAGAAACCCATCCTCCCCTTGTCTCCTATGGTCATGCACAACTAGAGTGACTCCTCAATCTGGAACTCTGCTCATAGGTCTAAGTATGCTGGGTATCTCGTAATCAAGTGCTCCTCTCTCTCTATCTTTGTATGGCAAATTGAGCACCACATCTCCTCTCGGGCAACTCCTCTGGCCCGATCTCTCTCGATCTCAGGTTGATGTGATGAAACTCAAAGCTTCCCAATGACTACACGAAGATGGTGTGGTAGGTATGTCTCCATGTAACGTGGGGTCTCAATGAAGCCCTGATTTGAGATCTCTACGAAATGCTCACGATGGTAGAGCATTTTCGGTGGCAATGGATCTCTCGGGCTGACCCATGTCCTCTGTATGTATATATGCCAGATCTCGTAACGGATGATCCTATTCCTCTCCTGGTGGGAGAGCGAGTAGGTGGGGGCGTGGAAGTCATAACGTACCGGTGGTAGTCTATCTATGTCACTTCCATGGTGGGCTAGCCAATCTCGTGTTTGTGTGTACCATGAGGTGTCCCCCGCTAACGCCATGTCGCGTGATGCCCAGAAAGCTCTGTAAGTGATGCGCTCTCTATTCATGCCATGGATCCTGTGTAATAAGCGTACATACAGAGAGAGAGAACCACCAATAACTATCAAGCTTCAGCATTCAGCCCTCTAGGCTCTACAACCTGATGTGATATATAATATATTGTCTATGCTTCATGCAATTTTGTATCTACATCCATACATTTTGTTAAAAATAAATATAAAAATCTCTCCAACTGGATATAAACCTCGATTTTTATTTTGTTTCTGAATGATCTAAATGATTTAAATGATTAAATCTCGATTTAAATCTTATAATTCAAATTTGTTAGTCACACTATGTGACCACTATAGATTGCTACTTACTCAACATGGATATGCATGAGCTACCAAGCATGAAGCAAAAACCACTAGTGGACACACGAATATCATAGCGACCAGTCGAGTCTGAGTCACAAAAAAGCATGTAAAATCTAGAAGCAGTGACCCCCCTTCGAATAAAACAATCCAAATAGCCAGGTACCACTGAAGTAATGAAAGATGCGCTTAACAGCATGTTAATGCTTGATACCTAGGCAATGCACAAATCCGCTCATATGAGAGACAACAAACTCAATATCACTCTAGGTTATGCATTAGTAAATCAAGCATCCAACATCGTGCTGATAGAGAACATCAAATGCATCTCGAGCATCATGAAGACTCAATTGTAAACCTGTTTCCATGGGAGTGTGTTACGTCCCCAAAATTAAAGGACATCTGGATGGGTCCCTATAGTTAAAAGTGTCCGGCCAAATATGATATGGCTGCCAAGTGTGAAATGGGCCACCTCAATTGAACAAATAAATAGGACCATGGGCTCATTTGTGAGACATGCCTTGTGTGAGGCACTTGGCCTCTTGGCCCTTTGGTCGAGCCTCGTCACCTATATTGGTGGGGGGTTGGTGGTATGGGACGCCAATCCCTTGGAGATGGCTGCCTGCTTGGCTACAGGCTCCCAAGCTCAGGGGTGAGCCTGTATTGGCTCTACGGCTAGGAGGTGAGTATGATGTCCGCACTTCCATAACATCCGGATTTATACCTAGATGCATGGTTGTTCCATAAGAGAACCATACGTCTATACCATACGGGTATGGAAGTATGGAACAAGTATGGTTCCCAACCCTCGATTGTTTCATACGTGACCAAAATTTTAAACAAAAAAATCTAGAAAGAAAAAAATTCAGAACATTGCTATTAAATACATTCTCCAAAATAATATATATATATATATATATATATATATATATATATATATATATATATATATATATATAATAATATATATATATATATATATATATATATATATATATATATATAATAATATATATATATATATATATATATATATATATATATATATATATATATATATATATATATATATATATATATATATATATATATATATATATATATATATGTATATATATATAACGTGTGTGTATACATACTTGCATGAATCATATTAAACTAAAAGCAATGTATCAAATCCACTCTCTCTCTTTATATTGTGTAGAGAAAGAAAGCTGCAACAATGATTGCCTATAGGCTTCAACCTCACTAGACCCTCATGTGATAGGCTCTCAAGTTTCAACCCAAAGACTTGAGCCCCATCCAGCTATGACAACTTAATGAACATAAAAGTCATAAAACAAAATGTGATAGGCTCTCAAGTTTAAGCCCAAAGACTTAAGCCTCATCCATCTATGATAGCTCAATGAACATAAAAGTCATAAAACAAAAATCACAAAGGAAAAACTATAAAATAATTTGTTCGACCAAAATCACTTTTACAAATTGGAAGGAAAAAAATAAAATCGTTCCTTGATGGATTTAAATCGTAGGGAGAGATTTAAATCGCGAGAGGTTTAAAAGGTTTTTATTTTGGAGCAAAAAATTGTGATTTAAATCTGCTATGCCCTGACAAGGAAATCCTTATTGTTGGAAGTCAATGTACATATGGTCCACTTCCAGCAATTCACATTTTGGACTTGGCATTTTTTGTACAGTTTGGGTAAACTGTTTTTAGGCTAGATAGATAGAGCTTGGTGAGAGCTATCTAGTTGTATGATTCATTTCTTCATCAAAGGTCAAAGTTGGGAGAAAGTCAAACCCTAATTCAGCCCAAAATGGAAGATGAATATTTTTTGGAGGCCCAAACTTTTGAAAAGCTAGGTTTTAAAGTCAATTAATCAAAAGCAACCAAATTGGGGCGATAAAATTAAAGCAGCAATCGTTATTTTTTAATCAAAAAGCAAAAACATGCACTAAAAAATAACGATGGATGCTTTTTTGGCCAACGATAGAGATTTTCGCTAATTTTTTCGCTGTAGCTTTATTTGGGAGGCTAATGTTATATAAGGAGCACCTTGGCACACTTCTGATATATCTTGAAGCTAGAGTTGATGCTTACGTGTGTCAATCTTGGAGTTTTGAAGCTTTGGAGGTGAAGGAAGGTGAAGGAGAGGCTACTATCTTGAAGCAAGGAGTCTTCTACAAGGTGGTGGCAGCTATCTTTTGTAAGTTAGCCTTATATTCTGTTTTTAGGGTTTCTGAAGCTTTATTTGGGAGGCTAATGCTATATAAGGAGCACCTTGGCAGACTTCTAATATATCTTGAAGCTAGAGTTGATGCTTACATGTGTCAATCTTGGAGTTGTGAAGCTTTGGAGGTGAAGGAAGGTGAAGGAGAGGCTACTCTCTTGGAGCAAGGAGTCTTCTACAAGGTGGTGGCAGTCATCTTTTGTAAGTTAGCCTTATATTCTGTTTTTAGGGTTTCTGAACCCTAATTTCAGAATTAGGGTTTGCTGATTTTCAGATTTGTTGCACTATCTTGTGAGGTTAGGTACACTTCGTTGCTCATTCGCTTCACACACACATTCAGATTATAACAGCATAATCTGAAATTTTGTATCATCATCTTCTTGGCTATTCTTCCATTAGTGAGTGCACGACATCATATGGTTGAGTAGTACTCCCATGTTGTAATTCGGACATCTATATTTAGTGAGTAAGCATTTTGCTTACGTTCCCTATCCTTGTCTCAAGATCTCTTTCTTTCTATCTCTCACCTATCATCTTGACTAATTAAGTGTGTATGCTCAAAGGTTTTTAGTATTGGAACGATCCTGGCCCCAGATTCCAACACTTGGTATCAGAGGATAATTGACATACACACTTAGTTAAGATGAGTGAGTATAGAATTGATATTGAGGACAAGTTAGATGGATCATCTAATTATTCCATGTGGAGTTTCATGATGATGAATTTGTTGGTGACAAAGGATTTATGGAGTATCGTCAATGGATCCTTAACAAGACCAAGACAAGAAGGCGAAGAAGAAGATACAACAAATTCAAGAGGTACTGGTGTTGCAATCACAGAACCAACTGAAGAAGAGGTAACCACTTCTACATCCAGAGTCACAGGTAGATCCTTACCCAGAGTTCCTCCTATTGAAGATCAGACAAGATGGGATTCTAGAGATGCTTTAGCACTTTCATTCATAGCAATGAGTGTCAAAAAGCATATTTTACCACAGATTAGATCTTGCAGAAGTTCTAGACAAGCTTAGTTGAAGCTTGAGAATCTTTTTCAGAGCAGAAATCCTGCTAGGAAAGCTCACTTGAGGAGACAAATAGTAAATACAAGGATGAAGGCTGGTGAGTCAATTCAAACCCACATTACGAGACTCGTTGACTTGAGAGATCAACTTCTAAATGTAGGAGTTGAGATATCTGATGAAGAAATGGTAAATACGTAGGTTAATTCACTTCCTATCTCATATCAGTCTTTCACAACCACTCTTACCGTTACCACAAGAGATATAGAGGTTACATTTGAAGAATTAGAGTTCTTGTTACTTCAACATGAAGATCGATTGAAGGGAATGGAAGAGAATGAAGAAGCACTTTTATCTTCATCAAAGGGTAAAAAGAAGAAGAAGGATACGAAGGAAAAGTAATCCAAAATGGAAAGTAAGTCCTCTTTACCTTCTACTTCAGCATCTGTTTCTACTACATCTAAAGAGAAGTCTTCTTAGAAGAAGGAAGCATTATGTCACTATTGCAAAAAACCTGGACATTTCATAGCAGTTTGTCAAAAAAGGATTGCAGCAGAAAAGAAAAAGGCATCAGGTAATGTTGTAGAAGATGATAAAAAAGGGAAATCTCACGGTGATTCTTATGCCTGTATCACCATTGAGGAAGTAGCTTTTGATGAGGCAGCTTTACAAGTTCTTTCAGCAGCAGATCCTTGGATATTTGAGCTCAGGTGCTACGAAGCATATGACAGGTTGCAGAGATGTGTTTTCTTCTCTTTCCTATTCTACAGGTAGAAGAGTTACTATTGCAGATGGCAATGATTTGGATGTTGTGGGAATAAGTACAGTAACCCTAAAGTCAAGAGAAGGTGGTAATTTTCAGATTTCAGATGTTTTATATGTATCTAACATGAAGAAGAATGACATGAAGAAGAATCTGCTATCTATATGTGCGTTTTTAGGTGATGGTTTCAAAGTTGTAATTGAGAGAGATCTTTGTAAGATCTTGTCACACAAAGAAGATGGAGAATACTTGTCAAATGAGTTCCAGACATTTCTTGAAGAAAAAGGTATTACTCGACACCTTACTATTGCTTATACTCCTCAACAGAATGGTGTTCCAGAAAGAAGGAATAGAGTACTTGTTGAGATGATGCGGAGCATGATGGCGTCCAAGAAGCTTTCACCAAAATTCTGGTTTGATACATACAGCTAATCATATTTTGAACAAGTCTTCTACAAAAGCATTAAAGGTAATCACACCTTATGAAGCATATTATGGTAGAAAACCTAATGTGAGTTACTTCAGAGTATTCGGATCACTTTCTTATGTACATGTTGAGAAAAAGCATCGAGGCAAACTAGATGTAAAGGCAAAGAAAGCTGTTTTTATTGCATATCCTGTTGAAAGCAAAGGATACAGGTTTTATGTTCCAGAGACAGGTGAAGTTATTCTTTCACGCAATGCTTATATTGCTGAAAATAAAGTTTATGATAAAGAAGCAGAAATTCCAGAGTTCATTAGTGAAAATGACTATGGATTTTTTAGAAGGAATTTGGATGTACATGTTCAGCCATATCAGGAGGGAGTTAAAATTCCTAGGATTGAAGAAAGAGTTGAAGAACGAGGAATTTCACAACCTTCTACAGAGTCAGTTCCACATGAGACTTTAGTTCCAAAAATGGAAGAAAGTATTAGAGTTCCAGAAAGTTCTAGTACCTCATAAGGACATGTTCCAGAACATGTGGAAGCTGAAGGATCAGAAAGAGTTTCACCACTATTTAAGGATACACCTACTTGGTTATATCAGACATGGAAAGATAGTGGTATAAAGACTTTTATAGGAAGAACAAGGAGTCAGACTAGACAACAACAACAAAAAGATCATGTAAGTTTTGCTGAAGACTTTGAGATTCATGATATTTTAGCACTTACGACAGTTGAAGATGTGTTAAAGATGCACTTAACATTCCTATTTGGAGAAAAAGCTATGCAAGAAGAGATTGATTTTATTCATAAGAATAAAACATGGCTGCTATGTGAGTTACCAGAGGGAAAGAAAGCTATAGGTGTAAAATGGATCTTCAAAATCAAACGGAAAGCAGATGGTACTATTGACAGGTACAAAGCCAGATTAGTTGTCAAAGGATATGCACAACAAAAAGGTATTGATTATGATGAGACATTCGCTCCTACATCTAGGATGACAGTTATTAGGTCAATACTTGCTTTGGAAGCACATTTTGGTTGGCATATATATCAGCTTGACATAAAGACTTCTTTTCTAAATGGTGATTTACATGAAGATGTATATATTCAGCAGCCAGATGGTTTTGAAGAAACACGTCAAGAACATTTGGTATGTAAGCTTATAAAAGCTTTGTATGGATTGAAACAAGCACCTAGAGCATGGTACGAAAAGATACACACACATCTTTTATCCATTGGTTTCCATAACTCAGATGAAGCTCCAACTCTTTATGTCAAAGCTGAAACAGGTATGATGATTATAGCAATCATTTATGTGGATGATATTATAGTCACAGGTCCCAGAGATGAAGATTTGAAGATGTTCAAAGAACAATTGAAGCAAACATTTGATGCGAATGATTTAGGAATCTTGCATTATTATCTTGGGATTCAGTTTCTGTTTAAAGATAAGTGTATCTATATGACACAACAAAAGTACATTGAGAAACTATTAGAAAGGTTTCAGATGACTGATTCTAAACCTATGCAAACACCTATGGATCAGAACACGTCTTTACAGATGGTAGCAGATGAAGAGTCATTTGATGCTACTTTATATAGTCAAGATGAAGAGTCATTTGATGCTACTTTATATAGTCAAGCAGTTGGATGCTTGATATATCTTTGTAATACACGTCTTGATATACAGTTTGCAGTTTCTCAAGTATCAAGGTTCATGCAGAATCCGACAATGTTACATTGAGGAAAGAAGTAAAGCGAATCTTCAGATATTTGAAGGGAACTTCAAATTATGCTATGGTATTTTCGAAATCTACACATTTGTTACTAAAAGGATTTTCAAATTCTGATTGGGCAGGTGATAGAGACACTAGAAGAATTACTAGTGGATTTTGTTTTTATCTTGGAGATTGTCTTATCTCATGGCTTTCGAAAAGACAACCTACTATTGCAACTTCATCGTGTGAAGCTGAATATCGTGTAGCATTTACAGCTACTCTAGAGTCAGTATGGTTGCAAAAGATTTTCAGTTATCTAGATGTGAGAATACATGAACCCATTCAGATATTTTCAGATAGCCACAGTGCAATAGCTATAGCAAAGAACCCGGTGCATCATGCAAGGACAAAGCATATAGAGGTACACTACCACTATATTCGAGAGAGGATAGCAAAGAAGCACATTGAGCTGGTTTATGTTCCTTCTAGTGAGAATGTTGCAGATATATTTACCAAAGCATTGACTAGAGATAATCATGAGAAGATGTGTAGGTTAGTGAAGCTTGTACCAATATGACATTGAAGGAGGAATTGTTGGAAGTCAATGTACATATGGTCCACTTCCAGCAATTCACATTTTGGACTTGGCATTTTTTGTACAGTTTGGGTAAAATTTTTTTAGGCTAGATAGATAGAGCTTGGCGAGAGCTATCTAGTGGTATGATTCATTTCTTCATCAGAGGTCATAGTTGGGAGAAAAGTCAAACCCTAATTCAGCCCAAAATGGAAGATGAAAAGCTAGGTTTTAAAGTGAATTGATCAAAAGCAACCAAATTGGGGCGATAAAATTAAAGCAAAAGCTTATTTTCAGCAATCTCTATTTTCTAATCAAAAAGCAAAAACATGCACTAAAAAATAACGATGGATGCTTTTTTGGCCAACGATAGAGATTTTCGCTAATTTTTTCGCTGTAGCTTTATTTGGGAGGCTAATGCTATATAAGGAGCACCTTGGCACACTTCTAATATATCTTGAAGCTAGAGTTGATGCTTACGTGTGTCAATTTGGAGTTCTGAAGCTTTGGAGGTGAAGGAAGGTGAAGGAGAGGCTACTCTCTTGGAGCAAGGAGTCTTCTACAAGGTGGTGGCAGTTATCTTTTGTAAGTTAGACTTACATTCTGTTTTTAGGGTTTCTGAACCCTAATTTCAGAATTAGGGTTTGCTGATTTTCAGATTTGTTGCACTATCTTGTGAGGTTAGGTACACTTCGTTGCTCATTCGCTTCACACACACATTCAGATTATAACAGCATAATCTGAAATTTTGTATCATCATCTTCTTGGCTATTCTTCCATTAGTGAGTGCACCACATCATATGGTTGAGTAGTACTCCCATGTTGTAATTCGGACATCTATATTTAGTGAGTAAGCATTTTGCTTACGTTCCCTATCCTTGTCTCAAGATCTCTTTCTTTCTCTCTCTCACCTATCATCCTGATTAATTAAGTGTGTATGCTCAAAGGTTTTTAGTATTGGAAGGATCCCAAATTCCAACAATCCTTGGGGAGGATTTTGCCCTTTCCACTTGACAGCTAGTGGTTGATAGAGGATCAGGGTCATCCTCGTGATCCTATGGATATATACCAGCCGCTTCCAGGATGATAGGCTAAGTGTCGGAGGAAGATAGTCATCTACCTCATGCCACATGGTGTGTCCAGGAGTCACATGAGTGATTGGTATTCCTTGGGGATCTTTTCTGAGATCCAAGGCAATTGACCTATATGGTACATGGGGATGAGAGCCAATCTTAGGTACATAGAGCCAATCTTAGGTACATAGATGGGTCCTTCCAGACATGTACAATTTTCATACCTCTGTGTCGTAGGTTGAGTTTCTCTCTCGTAGGTCATTATATGTGATAAGGGATACGAGTTGAGGGATTGGTAGATGATCATTGAGGTGATATGACTAGTAGCCTCCACATCCATAGGCATTACGTTCTGAGAGGATTTCCATACGGTGGCTCATAGGCCATATTTGCCGTGAGACCACCTAGAGTGGGATCTCTACACATGTTTCTGTTGTATATACCCTATGGAAGGCATCAAAAGATGCCTTCCATGAGAGAGAGGATATTGGGTGCCTTTGTATCATGGATGGAGATTGCCATGTGAGAGAGGATCTTCCTCCATGACCACCAATGGGATCCACCATGTGATGGAGGACTCATTCCTTGAATTGAGCCACCGATGAAATTAGTGCTAGTGCATCCCTTGAATCCCATCTGGATTGCTCTTCTGTAGGAAGTAATCTCGTAAATGTAGGGACTCCTCATGATGAAGTAGTTCCTTCTTCTTCTCCACTAACCTCCTTTTGAGCAAAAATAGGAACCAAAAGTCTTCTAGAAGATGAAGTAGCTTCTTCTCCGACTTGTCTTGGC
>CM035416.1:158906206-158931206 GCA_020310875.1 Ceratopteris richardii | reverse complement strand
ATTCATGACAATGAGTGGATTGCTTCGGCTATCTATCAACATAATTGTGAACCATGTGGAACTTGAATCCATGCCTGTACTTTTTCTCCAATATCTCTAGGTTTACTTTCTTCACTTATCACGAATTTCGCAAGTATAAAATAAGATTATTTAAAAAAAAAAAGGTTCTCCCACTAAGGCCAATTGCACTCAACTCAATTTAGAAAGAGACCTTTTCAGAGCTTATGTAAAACCAAGAAATTTTAAATAATTTCATGACCTTTCTTTCGTTGGTTTTTAGGCCCACAATTAGAGTAAAAGGGAGAGAGATAGAGAGAATAGAGCGAACAGAGACACACATATGGCAAAAGGAGTAAAAGAGCTCCAAAATAACTCTATTACACAAAAGAAAACTTACAAAGTAAGCTCGAAGATTTGAGAACACCAGCTCAAGATGGAAGCATACAAGATGATGATCTACGAGCAATATGATGGTTCTATACAAAGGCAAGCTGCCGTCATCAAGACTTAGGCGTGAAAAAAACTCAAAAAGCCTCAAAAGCTGTTCTCCGCAAATTCTGCCACAAATCACAGGCTACAACTTTTGAACATTTTTTTAATATTTTTTATTATTACATGGCTTAATTATTAGCCATTGGATTAGATCCTCTAAGATTATGACAAGTGTCACTGATTTTGGTCTTTAAGAATGTACTTTTCAACTTTGATGCGAAATTAGGGTTTGGCTTTTGATCAACATATATTTGTCAAATACTCAAGTGTTGTACATGGATGGATAGCTCTCAAAGGGCTCTTCTTGAATATGTAATAAAAATTTGAGGAAAAATTGACCATCTTTGACTAGATTTACAAGCCTTTGACCAAACTTTGACCTTCAATTCTTCTAACTTTGATATGCAACTTGACCTCCCTAATGGAGGGTTGCTCACTTTTCCAATAATTCCCTCCTAACTTGACACTAAGGGAATATTATTACTATTTAATGATTCAAATACCTGTTTAATTTTCACAAATCATTCTAAATATCCACCGCCACACACATAGACCTTAGACATAAAGAGCACTCTCATAGCACACATCACAAAGAGAACCCACACATCCTCGACTCTTCTCAACCTAGTACTACTTGGAAGGATAAAGAAAAAAAATAGGATAAACTTAGTGCGGAACGTTTGGTACAACACATACGGTACGCATATGGAATGTAGTGCCCTACCAAATGTGAGAATATGGGAACAGTATGGAACGTTACTCTATATATATATATATATATATATATATATATATATATATATATATATATATATATATATATATATATATTTGTATGTATATAGTCAATTATTTATTGGTGTGCATGCATGCATGTAGAGTGTATACATTCAATGTGCATTGTGTCATGCATGCATACACTAAATATGTGTGTGTATGTATGTACGTATGAATGTATGCATGCATGTTCTAAGTTCTAACTTTTAGGTGACCTAATAGTACTAAGTGCATGTGCAGCATAGCACCATAGGTTTTGTGTGACATCATAGATGCATTCAGCAATGCAAGGTAGGTTTGGAACTCGTTCAAAACGTGTTTGGAACGTACGGCACGTTCCGTACAGAATGTGCATTCCAAAAAACGTTCAAAACGTGTTCCAATTAAAAAATATCCTTCTTTTTTTCATGCTTTCAACCTGTGGGTTTGAAGCTTTGGTAATTGTACAACGTTCCCTATGGGATACTGGCCTTAATCATTAGTGACTTTGAAGATTTAGCCTACTTTCATCAGTGCAACTTGCTTTCCTTACTCAAGCTAGTAAGTCTTATGCAACTATGATGCATGCATATGTTGGAAGTCAATATACATATGGTCCACATTCCAGCAATTCTACATTTTGGACTTAGCATTTTTTGTACACTTTGGGTAAAACTTTTTTAGGCTAGATAGATAGAGCTTTGTGAGGGCTATCTAGTGGTATGCTTCATTCTTCCATTAGAGGTCAGAACAGGGAGATAAGTCGAACCCTAATTTAGCTCAAAATGGAGGAAAAACATTTTCTAGAGGTCCAAACTTAAAAAGCTAGGTCATATTGTCAACTTGGCCAAAAAGCAAGTTAATTCCAGTGATCCAAAATAAAGCAACATAAAAATTAGCGATCAAAATTTTTTAAGTCACAAAAAGCTAAAAATTGCAATGAACTTTTTGAAACTTACGATAGTAGCTTTTTTGGCCCACGAATGATTTTTCGCAAATTTTGTCACATGCTTTATGGAGGGAGACTCAAACCTGTATAAGGAGCATGTTGGGACACTCTTGGATATTCACAAGTTAGAGTTTTGGAGTTCTGAAGTTTTGGAGGTGAAGATTTGGTGAAGAAAAGGCTACTCTCTTGGAGCAAGAAGTCTTCTACAAGTTGGAGGCAGCTATCTTTTGTAAGTTAGCCTTATATTCTGTTTTTAGGGTTTCTGTACCCTAATTTCAGAATTAGGGTTTGCTGATTTTCAGATTTGTTGCACTTTTCTTCGCCTTCTCGTCTTTGTCTTGTTAAGGATCCATTGACGATACTCTATAAATCCTTTGTCACTAACAAATTCATCATCATGAAACTCCACATGGGATAATTAGAAGATCCATCCAACTTGTCCTCAATCTCAATTCCATACTCACTCATCTTAACTAAGTGTGTATGTCAATTATGCTCTGATACCAAGTGTTGGAATTTTGGGGCCCCAGGATCGTTCCAATACTAAAAACCTTTGAGCATACACAATTAATCAAGATGATATGTGAGAGATAGAAAGAAAGAGATCTTGAGACAAGGATAGGGAACGTAAGCAAGATGCTTACTCACTAAAAAATAGATGTCCAAATTACAACATGGGAGTACTACTCAACCATATGATGTGGTGCACTCACTAATGGAAGAATAGCCAAGATGATGATGATACAAAATTCAGATTATGTTGTTATAATCTGAGTGTGTGAAGCGAATGAGCAACGACGTGAAAGCCTCACATTAAAGTGAGACAAATCTGAAAATCAGCAAACCCTAATTCTGAAATTAGGGTACAAAAACCCTAAAAACAGAATAAGCTGCCACCACCTTGTAGAAGACTCCTTACTCCAAGAGAGTAGCCTCTCCTTCACCAAATCTTCACCTCCAAAGCTTCAGAACTCCAAAACTCTAGCTTGTGAATATCCAAGAGTGTCCCAACATGCTCCTTATATAGGTTTGAGTCTCCCTCCATAAAGCATGCGACAAAATTTGCGAAAATCCAATTCATGGGCCAAAAAAGATACTATCGTAAGTTTTAAAAAGTTCATCACGATTTTTAGCTTTTTGTGACTTAAAAAAATTTGATCGCTAATTTTTATGTTGCTTTATTTTGGATCGCTGGAATTAACTTGCTTTTTGGCCAAGTTCACAATATGACCTAGCTTTTTAAGTTTAGACCTCCAGAAAATGCTTTTCCTCCATTTTGAGCTAAATTAGGGTTTGACTTATCTCCTTGTTCTGACCTCTGATGGAAGAACGAAGCATACCACTAGATAGCTCTCACCAAGCTCTATCTATCTAGCCTAAAAACGTTTTACCCAAACTATACAAAAAATGCTAGCTCCAAAATGTAGAATGGCTCGAATGTGGACCATATGTACATTGACTTCCAACAGCATATGACACACATTGCATATGCCATACATATAATATGACACAATAGCGCATATATATATATATATATATATATATATATATATATATATATATATATATATATATATATATATATATATATATATATATATATATATATATATATATATATATATATATATATATATATAGGCAACATTCCTAAACGTTTCATACTCTCGCATTTGGCACGGCACCACGTTCCGTACGCGTACCGTACGTGTCGTACCAAATGTTTCGTACCATCTTGCATCAATGCGATGAGTCATGAATGTATATATGTATATGTGAGTGTGTATGTACTAAAGGACTTTCGAGTGGGCCTATGAGAGAGAGCTCATAAACTCCTAAGGCAAGCCACTATCGAAAAAACCATGGGGTATTGTTTGTTTGAGTCCACATTCCATATGTTGTTTGGAACGTTGGTATGGAACCATACGGGTCGAACCATGAAAGTTGTATGGAACGAGTTCCAAACTAGCTATGAATCATATGCATGTGTCAATATTGAAGAAATAGCTTTTGATCAAGGAGAATTAAATGCAGTCTCAAAAAATCCTTGGATTTTTTATTTTGGTGCTACTAAGCATATGACAGCTTGCAAAAAGGTATTTTCTTCCCTTACTAACTCTACGAGAAGAAGGGTGATCATAGCATATGGTCATGATTTGGATGTTGTAGGCGTTGGAGAAGTAAAGCTAAAGTCAAGAGCAGGCGAAAAATTCACTATTTCTAATGTCTTATATGTACCAAAATGAAGAAGAGATTCATGCTCGATCCTTACTCCAAATGAGGGGCAGTGTCTTTTGTAAGGAGAAAACAGAAGTGGAATTGATATGTGCCATTTCTTCTTTCTTATGAGACCGTTATGAAATCATCTTTAAGAAAGATTCATGCTCGATCCTTACTCCAAATGAGGGGAAGTGTCTTTTGTAAGGAGAAAACAAAAGTGGAATGTTTGATCTATCCATAATTAGTCATGCTAATGTTGCTAGGTCTTCTACACCTAAGGAGAACATGAAGTTATGGCATGCTAGATTTGGCCATATCAGTTACAAGATTTGGTCATATTAGTTACAGAGCTGTCTAGCACATTAAAGATCAAGGTATGGTGGAGTATTCCCACTTTTGCTTTACTAGATGATGCAAAAGCATGTGAAGGATGTCTTGAAAGAAAGTTACTTTAAAGTTCTTGGATCTTCTGCTTATGTTCAAACTTCACATTGAGAAGAAGGATGGTGGTAAAGCTTGATGTTAAAGCCATCAAACCATTATTCATTGGTTATGCAATTGAAAGTAAAGGATATAGATTTTATGTACCAAAACAAGTGATATCCTATTCTCCCGCAACGCTAATGTTGCAGATAAATAGGTAGATATTATTCCAAACTTAATAAAGGAAGATGATTATGCATTTTTCAAGTCAAATTCGGATGCTTACATTTAGCCATACGGAGAGGGGGGAAAGGGGGGGGGTGGGGGACGGGGGGGGCGGGGGGAGGGGGCAGATCAACCTTCTCAAACCCCAAAGATTTCAGTTGATAAGGATAACTAGAAAGTTGTTGCTCCTACACCACCGCTATCTAGATCTCCAACTTCACCTATTCCTTCACCACCTCTTGATGTACCAAGATATATGAAGTTGGAGAAACCTAAGAGCACCTCATACAAGAGTTCGAGATGAACAAGAGATTTCATCAATCTTTCAAAAACTTTCGAGATGGTATATGAAAACTTTACAAGATAGTGGAATTCTATCATTTGAATGAAGAACTAGAAGTCTGAAAGATCAAATAGATCAAGTGAATTATGTAGAACATTTGGAAATTGATAATATTCTTGCGCTAACTTCAGTTGAAGATGAACATGCTAATGTCAAAGATGTCATTTAAAAGAAGAACTAGAAGTCAAAAAGATCATATAGATCAGTTAAATTATGCAAAACATTTTGAAATTAATTATATTCTTGCACTAACTTCCGTTGAAGATGAACTTGCTAATGTCAAAGATGCATTACAAGGTCTTGTTTGAAAGAAAGCAATGCAAGAGGAGATTAATTATATACATAAGAATCAAACATGGAAGCTTTGCAAGTTACCAAAAAATAAGAAAACGATTGGTTGTTGGGGATAAAGGCCCCAAGGACTCTCCTTTTGTATATTTTGACCCTTCCATGTGAAAGCTCTCTTCGAGAGCTTTCCAGACATATTTTTGTTATATTTTTTGGACCCCAAATTGGGCAGTTATAGGCATTTACATTATTTTAAGACTTTTGGTCATTGGCCATGTGTGAACATGCCCAAATGACCTAAAAGTCACTTATCAATAAGACTTGGTCCCAAATCTCTAATAACTTGATTGGGACTTCTTCAACTTCAGCTTCTCCATCTTTTTCTCCAAATTTCTGCGCAGGTTTCTCTCTCTACTTTCTCTCTCCTCACGCCGTAGCCCACTCCCTTTGCGTTTGGAGCAACCGAGCACACCACAACGTAGCTCTCCGCGGCCTCTTTCAACTGGTATCAGAGCTTTGAGCTGTTCCATTGCGACAAAGTTGCTCGAAGTGCTTTTCTACTTCAGCCTATGTTAAGCTGAAGGTGTTTTCTTGCATTCGGGAGAATTTCATCGCGAAAAACCTTCTTTTTTCGCGATAAAAGTGCTGTTTTTGGAGGATTACTTCAGCCCGGAGCAAAGTTGAAGCAAATTTTGTGCTCTTTAGAGAGTTTCATCGCGAAGAATCTCTTCTATTCTTCCTTTTATATCCCCACAGATCATTTTCAGCATCCACATTGCTGATTTTTTCATCTACAGGTCTTTTGTGGCAGAAATTCTCTCTCATTTCAAGTGGGAGGACATGTACAAAGATTGAGAAAGTGCATACTTTCTGGAAACTTATTACAGCAGGTCATTTCTCTGATTTTACAGGTCATATTGCTGCAAAAATTGGGGCCTTTGTGAAAACAAGCACCCATTGACTTGGTTTTGCATCTATGTATGCCTTTTGTGGTTGAAAAACAACAAATTTGTTGTTTTTGATGCAATTACAGCTTTCTGGAATTTTCTGAAATTTTCTGCAAAAAATTTCAGAAATTGATTTTTGCAAGTTTTGAACAGTTTTTGGGCTTAATTTCTCATATATAGTCTCGTAAGGTAATTGCACACAGAACAACAAGTGAATTTTACCTTTTTTGGTGAAATTTTGAAGTTCTTAGTGTGCAAACATGGCCTCTACCTCCCCTGATGTCAAAAGCTTGTTTGAGATCAAGAGATTTGAAGGTAGGGGTTTTGATTTGTGGAAAGAGAGAATGTTGGGCATCCTCTTTCTTAAAGATTGTGAAGGGACTCTTGAGGAAGTCAAGCCTGAAGATATGACAGATGAAGCATGGATGAACCTAAACAAGAAGGCCATCACTTACATCAAGATGGCTGTATCATATGAAATCTTGGTGGATTTGAAAGGCCTTACAACTGCTTTTGAGGTATGGGAGAAGCTGAAAGCCACTTATGAAAATACCACACCTATAAATCAAGTGCATCTTATGCATAAGCTAGTTAGATGATATGCTACTGGCTGGGAAGAAAAAGAGCATTCTGAATGTTCTAAAACAGAAGCTGAACTCTGCATTCTCAATGAAAGACCTTGGGGAAGCTGAGCATATTCTTGGTATGCATATAAAAAGGGATAGGTCGCAGCATACTTTGCAGGTCTCCCAAGAAAAGTACATTGAAAAAGTGCTTGACAGATTGAATGTGGTTGATGCTAAGCCTCTTGGAGTGCCATTGCAGCCACATGTTAAGCTTTCCAAGGATGACTGTCCCAAAAATGATGATGCAGCCAATTACATGAAGAGTGTTCCATATGCATCAGCATGTGGTTCACTTATGTATACTATGGTTGCCACTCGGCCCGACATTGCTCATGCAGTGGGAGTTGTTAGCAGTTTCATGGCTAATTTTGGTAGAGCTCATTGGGAGGCAATCAAATCTATCTTGAGATATTTGAAAGGGACCAAAAGTAAATGCTTATGTTATGGAAAGGGTCCATTGGAGTTAAAAGGATTTTGTGATTCAGACATGGAAGGTGATGTGGACACACGCAAGTCCACAAGTGGCTATGTATACATCCTTGCAGGTGGAGCTATTTCATGGTGCTCTAGACTTCAGAGGATAGTTGCACTATCTACTACAGAGGCTGAATATATTTCAGCCACAGAGGCTTCCAAAGAAGCCATTTGGTTAGTTTGCCTCTGCAGTGAGTTTGAGATGCCTGAAAAGGCACCTGTTCTTGGATGCGATAGCCAGAGTGCCATATGTTTGGCAAAAAATGCCATGTTTCATGCTCGCACAAAGTATATTGATGTGAGATATCACTTCATCAGAGAGTAGAGGATGGCTTAATCACTTTGATCAAGGTCAATACTTCACAGAATCCTGCAGATGCTCTCACTAAGTGTCTACCCAAGGCACAACATCAGCTATGTATACAGATGGTGGGAGTTACTTAGCTTAAAGGAGCCTCCTTGGTCCTTTAAGTGGGAGGTTGTTGGGGATAAAGGCCCCAAGGACTCTCCTTTTGTATATTTTGACCCTTCCATGTGAAAGCTCTCTTCGAGAGCTTTCCAGACATATTTTTGTTATATTTTTTGGACCCCAAATTGGGGAGTTATAGGCATTTACATTATTTTTATGACTTTTGGTCATTGGCCATGTGTGAACATGCCCAAATGACGTAAAAGTCACTTATCAATAAGACTTGGTCCCAAATCTCTCATAACTTGATTGGGACTTCTTCAACTTCAGCTTCTCCATCTTCTTCTCCAAATTTCTGCGTAGGTTTCTCTCTCTACTTTCTCTCTCCTCACACAGCAACCCACTCCCTTTGTGTTTGGAGTAACCGAACACACCACGACGTAGCTCTCCGCGGCCTCTTTCATTGGTGTCAAGTCAATTTTCAAAATCAAATGAATAGCAGATGGTACCATTGACAAGTATGAAGCCAGACTTATGGTTAACAATTATGCACGAAAGAAAGGTATAGAATGACCATAGTCATAATAGTTCTTTCTCTTGCTCCATTTTTGAGTTTGAATACATACGAGTTAAATATCAAAACAACTTTTCTAAATGATGATCTTCATGAAGATGTCTACATTTGACATCCATAAGGTTTTGAAGAGCCAAGTAAGAGCCAAGTAAAGAGCACTTAGTATATAAGCCTATAAAAGCACTTTATGGTTTAAACTAAGCACCAAAAGCATAATATGAAAATATACATTTGTACCTATTATCTATTGGTTTTGAAAACTTGAATGGAGTTCCTACCCTCCATGTAAAGCAAAGTCAGATGTCTTGAATTATCATTTATGTTGATGAGGTGATCATGACAAGTCCCAAGATCTTCAGCTCTTTGAGACACAACTCAAACATACATTTGATGTTAGTGACCTTGGGATTTTAAATTACTACTTAAGGATTGAATTCAAATGTAGGAATGATTGTGTCTATATGACACAACAAAAGTACATTGAAAAACTTTTAGACAGGTTTGAAATGACGAATTATAAACCTATGCAAATACCTATGGATTTTAATGTGTCATTACAAGCAAAAGCAAACCCAAAACTTTTTGATGCTACATTATATAGTCATGCAGTTCGATACTTGATCTATCTATGTAATACACATCCTGACATTCAGTTTGGAGTTTCTCAAGTATCAAGGTTCATGCACAAACCATTAAAGATTCATTAGAAAGCAATTAAAAGGATTTTTAGATATTTGAAGGGAACTTTGAATTATGTTATGGTATTTTTGAATTCGCCCCATTTTCTACTAAAAGGTTTTGCAGATTCTGATTGGGCACAAGACAAAGTCACAACAAAGGGCAGAAGTGGTTATTGTCTCTATATTGGAGATTTCCTTATCTCTTGGCTATCCAAGAAATAACCAATAGTAGCCACTTCATCAAGTGAAGAAGAGTATAGAACCCCATTTACAATGATACTTGAACGGTTTGGTTACTGAAGATTTTGAGTAATCTTGATGTCCATGTTCATTTAGCTATGGAGATATTTTCAAATGGTCAAAGTGCTATTGCTATTGCAGAGAATCTTCCTCATCATGCCAAGACAGACCATATTGAAGTTCATTAATATTACATTCAGGAACAAGTATCTAAAAAACATATTGAGCCATCTTCTGTATCAACAAGTGAAAATGTGACAAACATATTTACCAAAGCATTATCCAGAGACACACGTCACAAATTATGCAAAAGCGTGAACCTTATACCATTATGAGATTGAGGGGGGATTGTTGGAAAACAATGTCAAAATGCTCAAAATTGCCAAAAACTCCAACAACCCTAATTTTGGTACATACTCAAAATTTGGTCAAAGATGGTTAAATTCTTTTATTGCAGCTTTGGAAAGTACTCATTGAGAGCTTTGTAATAATATATAACACTTCACCATCTCGCATCAGTATGATCTCTAAAATTAAAAACCCTAATTCTGTTTTTCAAAGTGCTTTTCACACATTCAAAACCAATGGACCATATTATTTCATAGAAAAAGCTATGAAAAGCAAGACAAAAGCTAGGGGACTAATTTTGTACCCCTAAAAGCAAAATCAAACCAACAAAAGACACACATATGGCTTTTGGCGCAAAAAATTCTGGAAATCATGCTTTTTGGAGTTTTTTGCCGAGCTTTTGGACAGGGGCTAAAGCTATATAAAGAAAATGTTAAGGACCTTTTATTCATCAATTCTTGAAGCAATCTCAAGCATAGCTCTAGGGTGAAGAGCTAGGAGAACTCTAAGAGGAGTACATGCAGATTTGGAGGAGATTTTGACAACTTCCCTTTGTTCTTCTTCATAATCCATAGTGTGCATCGCGATTTTGGAGGGTAGTAGCACCTACTTTAGGGTTTCTTCACATGTCACTGCTACATCAAGTGTTTACCTATTAGTTCATCACAAGAAGTGATCATTGTTGCTGCTCTAGATCAGAGAATACCTGATTTCATATTAGAGTTTTCTGCAATAACTGTTTTGGACAGTCCATATCCTTATTTTTGCACATATTCACTCACATAATACCTCTTAGACACTCACACACTACTTTTTGTAACTAGAACCTTTGTTATAATTGTCTTCTCATCTCTCTATATTGTCATTTATCTCTTTTGATCAAGCTAAGGTATGTAATGTGCTAAGGTCAAATGTTAGAAAGATCTTGGATTAAATCTGTGATTATTTTTTGGGCCTATCACACTTTCAGCATTGGCCTCATCTAGTTGGATTGGGAATCCATAAAAGGGGAAGATTGCTAAATTCACAGCCTATTGGCTAGGCGAAAACTCCAAGAGACCCCTTAGGAACCAGTTATTGAAGACCTTGTAGAAGGTTACCAGCTATGGTTCTCCGCCAAAAAAAGAGGATTCTCTGCATGTTGAATGCCCTCAAGGTTGTTCCTACTGGTTTATTTTAGCCCCATGAGCTGGGTGCTGGACCTCTTGGTACTTTTCACGATGCAACAGCCAAACGATGGATGATTTCATGGAAGCTTGCCTCATCAGCCTGTATAGGGATATCCTTGGAAGCAAGGCAATTACTTGGGCACCAAGGCAATTACTTAAGCACCATGGCAATCGCTTGGGCTGCAAGGCAATTCCTTGGGCAGCAAGGAAACTTTGATTAGGGGACCGGGGTTCAATAGAACTCTACCACATGGCAACCATAAGTTTATTGGACCCACCTTATCAAATTGGGCACATGCTTTCTTCTCCATACATTCCATATGGCTGGTATTAAGTGGGTGATGTGTAAAAATTAAAAGGTTTTGAAAACTTTCTAGATTAAATAGGAATTTGGCTGGAAAATAGTAGAGGTGGGAGGAACCTAATTTAGGAACATACGAATGGTTTCTCCTCTCTTCATGTTGGCATAGTGCTCACTCACCATGATTGCACATAGAGAAAAGAGTCCTTCACACTTCACCCTCCATTCTTTCACTCCAAGCCAATGCATCTCCTCGTCATGGGGAAGATCCACATGCCATAATTCTTCACCCATTTGTGACAGCCAGTCCGGTTCAGCCAATGGAAGGTATGATGACTTCCATACTCTACAAACATGCACGGGCTACGTCTCGGAAGGGATCTTCTTCCCTATCACTTCCATCACATCAAAATTTTTACCGGGATGCATTGATTAGGAAGTGGGGATGCTCAAAAATTTTGACTCCATTCAATGAGCATGGTGTTCATACATGGTGAAGAAGGATTCTTTGCCCAAATTTGAGTAATACCCATGGTATAAAGATGAGAGGCATGAGTACACTCACTTTCCTCTTTGTTAAGAAGTGGCAAGATGAGACCTTGGATATATATTGACGGGATTTTGAGGATTTTGGGCATTGACCCGATTCCTTAAGATTTATTGGATCCTATAACTGAGATGGAGTGGGAATGTTAGGAGGAGTACTACCTCTTTGAGGTGCTTTGCAGACCCACTAGCTGTGACTGCAAACATGTGATGCATTGTTCAGGGCATGACCCTGGCAATTCTAGGTAATCCTTGGAGAATAATTTTCCTACCAAGGTCTGACTATAGCTAGATAGTCAAGGAGACCTATGGCCAGGGCCATGCCTTCCAAGGTCTTGTGCCTTCATGGAAGGGATTCCCGCTCGAGAACTACAGGTTGATAAAGAACCAAGGTCATCCTAGTGCCCCCTGGGATAAATACTGGACACTTACACAATGATAGGCTTACTATGGGACAAAGGAAGATAGTCCCAACGCCATGCCTCAATGTGACCAACGGCCACACAAGTGATTGGTATCTCATGGAAAGGAGGAATATTATGTAAGGATCTTTTTTGAGACCCAAGGCAATTTACCTGAATGGTCTCATGTGGATGAGACCCAATCTTAGGAAGAGAGGTGGTTCCTTCCAGACATGAAGAGTTTTCATGTCCTTGTGTGGCAATTTTGATTTCTCTCTCCCAAGTAAATATGTGATTGGGACACGAATTGAGGGATTGATGGATGATTTTTGAGGTGGTATGGTTACCATCCTCCACATCCATAGGCACTAGTTCTACAAGGATTTCCATAGGGTGGGTCATAGATTGTATGTTCCATGAGACTTCTCGGAATGGGACATGTGCACATGTTCTGTTGTATATACTATGTAACAAGTGTCAATGGTGGCAAGTGTCAGTGGTGCTTGCCATAAGAGAGGATATTAGGTCAATGGTGACAAGTGTCAATGGTGCTTGCCATAAGAGAGAGGATATTAGGTGCCTTTGTATCACTGACAAAGATTGCCTTGTAGAGAGGATCTTCTTCCTCCATGACCACCGAAGGGACCTACCATGTGGAGGACTCAACCAATGAGATTTACCTAGTGACAAGGACTACCGTCCTCGGGAATCACATAGTAATATTTGTCACAAGGTTGAGGAATTTGTTTCCCTAACAAGTTAGGGACAGATGCATCCACATGGTATGATTGGATTGGTGGCATCATTTGCACATTACTTTTGTTTAATTGTCAACGCATTCATTAATTTTATTTCATTCTTTTTCACTTATGCGACCATGCTTTGGTCTTTGCTTTTGGCATAATGTGGATGCACTCTAGGACAGGGACTAGTGGATGACCAGTAGTAGATGGGCTTACCACTACTTCAGAAATAGCATGTGTTGATTATTCTGCATGTTAGGACATCTTGAGGGATGGAGGGCTAGCAGGAGCACAGTAGTGTTATGGGATGACTTGATCATTCACATGATGACGAGCACCTTAAGAGTGATCCATCTTCATGGCATGACCATTGGAAACTGCATTTAACTATTGGTACCTTCATTCTCTTGATGAAGGATACTCCGATAGCAAATGTGGTTCTAGGCTCTAGTCCACATGTGGTGGACATAGGAATTCATCAATGTTTTTTGACATTGAAGATCTGCATAATCTATTTTCTCTATGAAGTGTCCATTGATATGCACATGGTATCAAGCTAGCATGGGCTAGGCACAAGGTACATGTGTGTGTTCAAGACACCCCCTATGTGGTATTTGTAGAGATACATGTGTTCCCATGCCAATATAGACTACATAGGGGATACAAGCATAGGATGGAGACCTCCATCTTGAGGTATCCATCAAGATGCATGTGGTTCTTTGCTCGTGATGGTTTAACACATCATGTGGATCTACATTTTCCTTGTTCAGAGTCCCGATAGTGGAGAGCTAGCACCATTATGGACCCTATCATGAGATAGTTTTTTTGTTTCTATCCAGGTCAAGATGCCACTATGGTCTTCATGAGATAAGTCCAGTAATGGCGAGGGTCCTAGTTATTGGTCCCACCATTGGAAGTAGTGGGATTTGCTCACCTCGTTGTGGAATTGTTATGCTCATTGCATGATGTGCCTGAAAGGGACTTGTTGGTGATCTAACAACTCCTAGCACTCGGTTCCCATTGGGAGACCATGAATAATGTTTGAAATGGAGTTGTGATATCTGTCCAAAAGAGAGTTCCAATGACTCCTTGCATTAGGTTTCCTTTCGTAGTACTGTTCAAACTTAACTGGAGATCATTTATAGATCAAAGAATCGACTCTACTCAGACCCGAGACCCGAGATTGTGGAAAATATGTTGGTGTGATGATCATGCATCCTATGACACCAGCTGATCATAGATGGTATAGCCATCATGGATACCTATGTAGACATTATTGTTATGGAGCCAGACATATTATGGAGGATGTTACGCTTGATGGCTTCCCTTCTAGCCCCTTATCTTTGAATCATGACATTAGCTCCTTGGGTATTTTCCCAAATAGTTGTTGCCCATGAGAGTATGCTCCATTGTCATGCATACAGATTCTATAGTTTCACCCATCATATACCTCCCATGTTCAGTCTGATTGGGTGAATGACTTTTCCCACTTGTATGCTTATGATAGTACTCAACATCGACTGTTGTATAGGCCGATGATGTTGATATTTGGTCATGAGCCACATCAGATAGACCAGCGTTCAAGAGGCATAGGGCTCACGCTAGAGCAGGCAGTGGCACAGAGAGTGCGATGCACATCACGTACGACTCGGTACAGACGACCACCACTGACGACCACGACTGCATCATGAGGAGATTTCTCGCATCAGGATAGCCCACAACCACATGATGGAGCATCAGCGCACCACCACCACTTGGGTCCTCCTCTTGCAAGAGATGTTGAGTCCACTGCCAATGTACCATATACTCCACCCTCCTCCACCTATCAGTACCATTTAGGGTATACATATTCACTCCCTCATATGTCCCCATGTAGTAGGTGGCCATTATCTGCAGAGCCACGCTCCCCCACGCACCACTACTTTATCCCACTACTCCATCATTGTTAGGTACACCATCATCTTGTTGTTTTCAGCCTACATAGTTCTTTTCTGTAGTGAGTACTTTTCTTTTCATCGATACACAAAGATGACCACAGTTGTACATGGTTTTGTCTCATAGGCCAAGTTTGGCCTTTAGAGAAAGAAGAGTGGGAGAGGGAGAGCAAGAAAGAAAAAGAATAATGGGCTAAAGAGAGAGCAACCATGAAAGAGGAATTGGAGCTCCTCAAAGCTTCGATGGTCTCTCTCACACCCGAAGAGGGAGAGATTAATATGAACAAAACAGAAGCTCTCAAAGAAGAACTCACCAAAGCCTTGACCGCGAGCATGGAAAACAAGCTAGAAGCTACCAAAGAAGGGTGGATTGACATAGTGAAGAAGAACATCAAAAAAGAAGCCAAAGAGGAAGCACAAAAGGGAGAAGCCCTCATCGTGCACACCACCATTGAGGAAGAAAAGATGAGACAAGCCCGTCGTCTCAATGTAAGCATCACGGGCATTGTAGAAAAAGTGGGCTCTACCCCCGAGTCCGATGGGAAGACACTATGCAAGATGCTCGGCTACAAAGAGGAGTCCCCCCCGTTCATCAAGTCTTGGAGAACAGGGCGAGACCCCACGAAAAAGAGAGCTCTCATCCTACACTTCCCCTCTGAAAATGTAAGATCTACTTTCCTTTGCAAGAGGGTGATTTTGAGAGCACTTGATGGCCCCCCCATCTACCTTGATGATGATCTCACACCCATGCAAGTAGCACATCGCCGTGTATGCATGCCGAGAGTGCACCAAGCTCGCAAAGAAGGAAAAAAGGCTTCATACAGAGATGGTCGTGTCATCATTGATGGCAAAGTCATCCCATAGGGATTCACGGCCTGTGAGATACTCGAGGAGATACACCTTGCAGTTTGGAACTGCAATGGAGATCTATGGACACACCCAGAGAGGTTAGAAGAGGTGCGCAGAGGTAGAGATATCATTATGCTGACAGAGACACGTGAGAGCCTCAGACCGGAGCCTACCTCGAGTCCATGGTTTCCAGTGGGAGTCCACATACAGAGTGTACACGTCAGCACACCACTAGAGGATCAGGAGTAGCCATACTCTTCAGGGATGGACTTCAGAGCAGGATATAGATAGTCGCACGTGACTCACATGCCAGATATCTTTGGATTCGGCTCCAGCTCTCACAGGAGCGGATTATCTTCATAGTGTTATGCTACTTTGCTCCTTCTAGCTCGCGGTTCGCTATCATAGACCGAGAGGAGGACTCCCCATACACTTGTTTGTCAGAAGAGATTACAGAGTACTCTGCATTAGGGAAGTCTTCCTTATGGGAGACTTCAATGCCCAGGCAGGCAGTGATCAATGTGAAATATTTGACCCAGAAGACCCACAGATACTGCATACCATAGAGGACAAGTCTACAGCTCGAGCGAGCTTGAGCTGACTCTACACACACTCCCTATGGCACTCACCTACTCAGGCTAGGCTCTCGACATAACCTCGTTATCTATAACGGGATGGTTCAGTGGCCTACATCAAGAGGATTGACATGCATACCACACTCAGTCGCAGATGGCGGGGGGAGTACAGTAGATGACGCCATGGGATCCAGAGAGGCCATCCACATACTTACCTCATTCACCATCCCACCCATACCCATTGGGGCCAGTCACACGTACCTCGCACTCTCCCTCAAGGGAGACATCCCTACACCCACACCTGGAGCACGCATCCCACACAACACCATCCATTTCACACACGAGCTAGCTCACATATATGCGGCTCGAGTCGAGAAGGATCTTCTCTTGCTTCATCCTGACACTCCACTATCCCTACTCACCTCACAAATAGCATCAGTCCTTCATACATCAGCCATCAACTCCTTCCCACACAGCATCCATTCTGGTCACACACCTCCTCCCGGGACCATGCCACAACATCGTTGGTACGATGAGGAATGCACAGACCTTTACCGCCGACTACGAGCTCAGCGAGCATTGGGAGAGATCACAAAGAGAGAGGCCAGGGGATGGATGAAGACCCTCAAACGTCAGAAGAGGCAGCCTTTGAGGAGGCACAGGAGCTTGAGCTATATCATCTCTTTATGAGTATGGACAGTGCTGCAGCATGGCGTACCCTACGACAGCCACGCCCGACCACACCTATTGGAGACCTACACACATGGCATGCTTATGCTGAGAGATTATATGAGGTATCTGGGCAGCCTCCCATTACCAAGCCACTTGAGCCTCACCCTACTAGTTCTTCTCTCTTCACAGCAAAGATGGTTGAGAGGGCCATAGGACGACTACGACATGGACATTCGACAGACCACACGGGATTGCAGAGCGAGCATCTCATATACGCAGCCTCCACTATAGCCCCGTTGATTGCACATCTCTTCAACCGGGCTATAGGGGAGGGCTTCCCAGAGGAGTGGACTATGCACACCATTGTGCCTATCCACAAATCTGGCGACACCCTGGACCCAGGGAACTACAGGACCATCATGATTGGCCACACCATGGCCAAACTATACGGTGCCATACTTGAGGCAGAGCTAAGCTCATTTGCAGAGACTTAGGGGCTACGAGCACGAGGCCAGGCAGGTTTTCATCGAGCTTTCTCTACTATTGATCACATCATCGTTTTGCGCTGCCTCATTGATGGGGCAAGGGTGCGGAAGAAGAGATTATATTGTTGCTTTGTGGACTTCCGCAAAACTTTTGATATTGTGCCACGAGAGAGACTCTTCCGACGCCTCCAGAGCTTGGGAGTACCATCAGGGATGATTTGGGCCATCTATGCACTCTATGAGCGGGTGACTGGGAGGGTACAGTGTCCAAGAGGTATGTCTGAGGCCATTGCTAGCACCATCGGTGTTAAGCAAGGCTACCCACTCTCCCCCACTCTATTTGGTCTCTACATCGACGAGATTAAGGACTACATTCTCCGAGCTGGAGGAGAGGGTGGAGACCTCGCAGGTACACATGTCCACATTTTATTATATGCCGATGACATTGTATTGATTTCAGAGTCACCCGAGGGATTACAGCGCCACTTGGATGCCCTTGATGAGTTTTGTACACAGAGGGGCTTGATAGTAAACCTTGGCAAAACCAAGGTCATGATCTTCCACACCCCCCCCATGGTGAGGAATGGAGCAGGATTCACACCTCGCGGTGGACAGATTGAGGTGGTCACTTCCTATGTCTACCTCGGAGTCACATTCACGAGCTTGCCTGGCTCCTTCAGCATGCGACAGGCAGCCACCGATAGACTCACACGAGGATATGCAGCTTTAGCCATGTTAGAGCGGAGATGTCACCAGGCACACTTCCAGGAGCCTCACACGAAGGGGTGGCTATTTGACACACTAGTCTGACCAGCTATGATGTATGCTGCGACAGTTTGGGCCCCGGGCCTCACAGTCACCCAATGGAGTGCGATCGAGAGGCCACAGGTACATATGATCTCGCGACTATTTTGCGGGAAACAGTCAGTGCCACATGACATCATCAGGGCAGAGCTAGCTGCACCACCCATGGTAGTAGATGCACTATTCCAGACTATCTGCTTTATTCAGAGGATGAGGGAGCTCCCTACACACAGACTCACACACACACAGAGCTTTTGAGGCATCTATACAGATATCAAAGTCCGGATATCAGAGAGCTTGGTACACTCAAGTTAGAGTCTGGTTTAATAGTCATGGACTTGATATGGACAGATTGCCTCCTTTTCAGTATGACCAAGACTCACCCCACATCCACCTCTCTCGTCATGAGAGGAATGTTGTGCTGAGACAGGATCTCTGGAAGCTCTACATTAGTCAGACATGGCACACACCACACATGGGATCGAGACTATCACACTACGGAGACCAGTTCTTGGACATACTACAGGGCGGTTTTATCCAGCGACCACGCTACATGGATACTTACATGCCTCATAGCTCGAGGGTAGCGATTGGCCAGTTGAGAGTCTCATCACACCGACTAGAGATTGAGATGGGCAGAGCCGCAGACATTCCCAGAGAGCAGCGGATATGCAGGGTATGCAAAGTAGAGACGGAGGATGAGGAGCACTTTGTATGCAGATGTAGCGCATATGATGACATCAGAGGCAGATACGAGACTCTCTTTACAGGGCAGCTCACCCTCCGAGAGATCATGGACTCTAGAGACCAGCGACAGCTCGGGCGATTCTTACTAGAGATACAGAGTCACAGAGATTCCCTTCTCCAGCCTACTGTAGCAGCCCATACAGGAGGGAGACAGAGTCAGCTCACTGACTTCTTTATTCCACGACGTGCAGCAGCCCTCGCCCCCAACACCAGATTGCAGAGATACAGGCACGTGACCATCGCGCCATGGAGGAGAGACGATCCTGGATGATGGCTGACCCCGCTGCAGCCATAAGGGTGGCCCTGACTCCACCTCCACCTATGTATCACATCTTACACCCGCCCACTAGCACAGGATGGAGCTAGTTAGTCGTTTTAGATGCATTTTCATGCTTGTTGTACTACCCTTATGCATATAGATTATCATAGATCTCGTAGTCCATACACCCCCCCACCTCCATGGGTATCTCCACATGCATACTACGGAGATCTATATCAGCTTTACCAGTTTTTTCAGCACTTTTTTCTTTTTTGATTGACAGAAGATACACCCATGTACATCGATTTGTCTCATAGGCCGAGTTCGGCCTCCTAATAGACGTAAAAACACTTTCTTTCTCTCTCTCTCTCTCTCTCTCTCTCTCTCTCTCTCTCTCTCTCTCTCTCTCTCTCTCTCTCTCTCTCTCTCTCTCTCTCTCTCTCTCTACACTCACGTCACATATCACCACCATCCTACATGACTCAACTATACAGAGCTTTCCACACCACACACATACACACCCTCCACGCACAGGATCCATGCCCCAAAACCGTTGGTATGATGCGGATTGTCGAGAGCTAAGGAAGCATCTACAGATTTTACAGCACAGAGAGGATATTACACACAAGCAGGCACAACGACGCATGCAGAGCCTTACTCGCCGCAAGCGGCGGGAATGGGAGGAGAGATAGTATTGGGATATCTATCACTTGCTCATGAGGAGAGACAGTATGGCAACACCTTAGACAGAGAAGACAGCAGACACCCATTCGAGACCTAAGCACTTAGCATAGCTATGCACGGAGCCTATACGAGATCCCGGACCAGTGCCCCATTCCCATCTACAACATCGACTAGCATCTCATCTACGGATGCACGACTTTAGCACCACTCATTGCCCACCTCTTCAACCGAGCACTGGTTGAAGGGTTTCCTAACTCATGGACTCAGAACACCATTGTGCTCATTCATAAGTCAGGCGATGTTATGGATCCAGCCACATACCGTACGATCATGACTGGTTCCATACTGGCCAAGTTATATGGGGAAGTTCTAGAGAAAGAGTTGAGCACTCTCACCGAGAGGAAGGGTATCAAGGCCCCAGGACAGGCAGGGTTCAGACGAGATTACTCTACCATTGACCACATCTTCACTATGAGATCCCAGAGAAAGATGCACATAGTCGAGATCTCTACGGAACCAAAGAGAGCACACCTCATGAGTCCAAGGGTCATAGTCACCCTCACATAATACCCTCTGTAAGGTATTCCATAAGTCCACGTTGGTGGTCCTTCCAAAGGAGATCGGAGCAACATATGAATATGATATGTTCGCCAACCAATTTTTGCACCCATGCAATAGCTAGAATCACCTAGACTCTACTATCCAATGCATATATATGTGTAGCGGCTAGCCCAAGGCATCTACCCAACAAAAAGCTCACGGTTCACTATAGAAAATGGATCATATGCCGCTCCAGTGTTGAAAAACACTGATGAACTCCTATGTCCACCGCATGTGGGCTAGAACCATGTTTGTTATCCGGGTATCCTTCATCGAGAGAATGAAGGTACCAATAGCCAAATAGTCTCTCCAATGATCATGCCAAAAATATGGCTCACTGATCGAGTCATCCCATAGCACTACTCTGCTCCTCCTAGTCCTCCAACCCCCGGGATGTCCTAACATGGAGAACAATGAACATATGTTTCTATCTCATATAAATGTCTTCAGCCCACCTGCTAGTAGTTACCGACTAGCCCCTCTACTAGAGTGCATCCATCATGCCCAAAACAAAGATCAAAGTATGGCTCTTAAGTGCAAAGTATGAAGAAAAAGAATGAAGTAAAATCCAAAAAAATGATATGGCAATCAAAAAATAAAGTGCAAATAATGTAATGAATCCAATCACACCATGTGGATATATCTCTCCCAAACGACCAGATAAGGGAATAAATTTCACCATCCTCGTAACAAGTACCACTACATGACTCCACAAGACCGTAGTCCTCGTCACGAATAAATGTCATAGGTGGCTCAACCCAAGGAATGAGTCCTCCATCACATGGTAGATCCCATTGATGGTCATGGAGGAAAAAGATCCTCTCTCACACGGCAATCTTTATCAGTGATATAGAGGCACTCAATATCCTATTACACACACAGTATGCCTATTACACAGACTTCGGAGCATGGATACAGAGTGCATTGCTTATCGTGCTTTCGAGGCATCACGTGATATGGCATTAGCAGGCGACACCTCCTCATGGTATGCACAGACACGAGACTGGCTTGCCCACCATGGCTTTGACATAGACAGGCTACCACCACTACAGTACGACTCTCATGCACCCACCTACTCGCTCTCTCATCAAGAGAGAAATAGGATCATTCGTCAGGAGATATGGCATACATACATACAGAGGACATGGGTGAGCCCTAGGGGTACATTGCCACCGAAAATGCTCTACTACCGCGAGCATTTTCTACATATATCGGGCACGGGCTTCATCGAGATTCCGAGATACATGCAGACCTACCTTCCCCACCACCTACGAGTCGTCATCGGGCAGCTCCGAGTTTCATCACATCAGCTCGAGATTGAGAGGGGTCGGTCCATGGGAGTCCCCCGTGAGGAGAGGTGGTGCCCAGTATGTCAGACAGAGGTAGAGAGTGAGGAGCATTTTGTTATCAGATGTCCAGCATACTTAGACCTACGAGCACAGTTCCAGATCGAGGAGTCATTCCAGCTGTGCATGACTATGGGAGACCAGAGACGCTTGGGACGCTTTCTCACAGCAGCATACGAGAGGCGAGAGCGGTCACTACAGCCCATACATCAGCCACGGGTGAGTACCCAGCAGACCATTACACAGTTCTTTCAGCGAGTTGAGCTACATCAGAGAGGTCCATCTATAGGGCTCACGCTACACCAGGCAGCACCACAGAGAGCACGGCGCCGACCACGCATGGGTGGATATCGTCGACCACGACTATATCAGGAGGATATCTCACGCATCAGGATTGCCTACGACCACATGATGGAGCATAGGCGTACCACCACCCCCTGGGTTGTCTTCCTTCAAGAGGCACTAAGACCACCGCCGATGTACCACATACTACACCCACCTCCACCCATCACCAGTAGCTAGGGCGTTTTACTCACATTTTGGATCCCCCCATGTATTAGGTGGCCACTATCTGCAGAGTCAGAGCCATGTCTCCCCAGCCTTTTCCAGCCCTATATAGCTTTGTGTAGCGATATACTTTTTATTTCATTTTATCTTCTACACAGGGTTACTACACTTGTACATGGTTTTTGTCTCATAGGCCAAGTTTGGCCTCCAGAAGACGTTAATATGACTTTCTTTCTTTCTTCTCTCTCTCTCTCTCTCTCTCTCTCTCTCTCTCTCTCTCTCTCTCTCTCTCTCTCTCTCTCTCTCTCTCTCTCTCTCTCTCTCTCTCTCTCTCTCTCTCTCTCTCTCTCTCTCTCTCTCTCTCTCTCTCTCTCTCTCTCTCTCTCTCTCTCTCTCTCTCTCTCTCTCTCTCTCTCTCTCTCTCTCTCTCGTTTCCTAGTAGAGCTCCAGCGCCGCCGTGCATCACTCCTCCAGCAGCAGATGGAGATACACCTGGCCCCCCCCTCAGACTTATATTACAGATTTTTTCAAACCCACAGCCACTCGAGGACCTAGCTCGATGCGGGGTGTCACATTACACAGAGCAAAGGAGCTTAGACGACAGCATCGATGACCGAGACCCCCAGTCCGAAGAGCCCGTCCACATCAGAGAGAGATTCAGGCGATTCACGCACGCCATGACATGGAGATACAGAGACGTCAACAGCGCACCCCTATCGATTTGGATGTTAAGAGCATTTTGAGGACCGCCATGATGCCTTACCCACCGAGCATTATATCCTACACCCACTCCAGGCATTTAGTGGGTTGTGATACCATCGAGCCTCCCCTCCCTATGCATATCATATTTGTATCTCACCCATTGAGCATATAGAGTGCATTCCCAAAGCACCCCACACCCTTGATGCCAGTTACTATCCACTCCTTTTATACCCGTTTGCGGTACTCACTTTATTTTCCTTTTGGGATCACAGTGGATTGGATCATACTGATGTATATGTTTTGTCTCATAGGCCGATTTTGGCCTCTAATAGACGTTAAAAAGTCTTTCTTTCTTTCTTTCTCTCTCTCTCGCGCGCGGCAAGCACGCATTGACACCTTCCACATGGTATAAACAACAGATCATGTGCAGAGGTCCCCCTCCAAGGGGTTTCACGACAAATACAGCCTATGATCCTCCCCTGCAAAAATCCTCTCAAAACCTAATGCCTATGGATGGAGAGGTTGGTAATCATACCACCTCAATAATCATCCATCGATCCCTCCACTTGTGTCCTGATCACATACAGTAACCTACAAGAGAGAAATCAAACCTTCCACACATGGGTATAAAAATTGTACATGTCTAGAAACACCCACTCTCGACCTCGGATTGGGTGTCATCCATACGAGTCAATTGTAGGTCTATCCATATGCCTTGGGTCTCAAAAAAATCCTCAAAGAATATCCCTCCTGTCCATGAGATACCAATCACTTATGTGACTACTGGACACATCATGTGGAATGAGGTAAATGGCTATCTCCCTCTGTCCCATAATAAGCCTACCGTCGTGGAAGTAACCGATATATATCCCTATGGGCACAAGGTTGACCCTATTCCTCTATCAACCACTACATTAAGTGAAAACCCCTTCCACAAAGGCCCAAGACCTTGGAAGGCATGGCTTTTGCCATAGGTCTCCTCGACTATCTAGCTACAATCCTACCTTGAATCCGTCTCATGTCTGGAGTCACACCAAGCGGGTTTGGAGAGCACTTCAAAGAAGTATTCCTGGCATTCCCACTCCATCTAAGGAGCTATCGGATCCAATGGATCCTCAAGGATTTGGTTTAATGCCCAAGATCCTCAGAATCCCGTGAATATGTGTCCAAGGTCTCACCTTGCCACTTCCTAACCAAAGAGGAATACTCATGTCCCTCGTCTCCAGCACACCATGGATATGCTCAAATCCAGGCAAAGCGCCCCACCTAACCTTGAATAACCACCATGGCTCATTGAATGGAGTCGAAAAATTGAATGTCCCCACCTCCTAATCTACTGGAGTCTAAAACCTGAATCGCGCCACCTAATCTATGCATCTAGGTATAAACTCAGATATGTGGAGGTGCTAAGGAAGAAGATTCCATCCCCGGAAGTAGCCAGTGCATATTTTTAGGATATGAAAGTGGTCATATCTTCCATTGGTTGGACTGGATTGGCTAACATTGATGGCCGCAAAATAACGGGTTGTAAAATCTTCTCCATGACGAGGAGAAGATGGAGTGGCTGAGAGTGCAAAAATAGAGGCTGAGGTATGAGATGTAAAGCCCTCTCTCCCTTAGTGCAATCCCTGGCAAAACAAGTGCTATGCCAAGATGAAGAGAGAAAGGTATTTCTTTTCCGC